>QXEO01000086.1:1188885-1502126 GCA_007115705.1 Dactylis glomerata
GAAGAAGAAGAGGATCAAGAAGGACAAGAAGAAGGACGACAAGGAAGAAGAAGAACTAATATTTGGTTTGGGCAAAGTTCCATTGAGCTTCAAGCAAGTGTTATATGCTGCTCTAGACGCTCACCTGGGCTTCGAGATTCCTAGAAGGCACTGGAAGCTACAAGGCTACAATAGCCATGTTGACCGTCTCAATATTTAGGTGGATGATTGTAGATGTGTGGTGTGGTGTGTGAGTCTTCGAGATTTCTCGTGCCTCTTATTGTTATTCTATTGGATGAGTAGCATATTTGGAAAAATGTACACCATCTGTTTCGGTTAACAAGTCTATTAATTTTTGAATTTTGGATTTTTTTAAGTTTTTTGGCCTTTTTTTGAATATTTTAATTATTAAAAATTAATAATTAAATTATGCATAAAGATTATTTGGAATTCATTGATGCTTATTATTACTTAATCATTGTTTCTTATTTTTTGAATTTATTTGGAATTTAAAAAGGTAATATTATATGTTACCAAAGTGTATAGGTTAATAGAATTGGTAGCATACCATTATCAAGAAGTCACGAGTGCAGTCTTGGAAGCTACTATGGAAGGAATGGAGAAGTTAAGCATGCTAAGGATGGAGAAGTGTGAGGATGGGTGACCGACCAAGAAGTGAGGACCACAAGTATGTAATTTTTATATGAGAATAGAGTGAGGACCACAATTATGTAATTTGACATGAGAATAAAGATGATTATATATTAGAGAAATAAAGAAAATTGAGAAATTCCAAAAATAGGGAAATTCCGAAAAAACAAATTCAATTTTTTTGAACGGACCTTTAGTCTCGGTTTGTGTTACCAACCGGGACTAAAAGGTCCTCTAGCCGCAACACATGACCCGGGCCATGTGGAGATCCTTTAGTCCCGGTTCGTAACCAACCGGGACTAAAGGCTGGAGGCTTTAATCCCGCTTTGTTAGTCCCAATTGCTCCAACCAGAACTAATGGGCTTTACAAACCGGGACTGATGGTCTTTTTTCCACCAGTGTAGATGCCTAATCTAATCTTGTTATATGTGACAATCTAAACTCTACAATTAAAATCAAGGTTGTGTGCATCACTTCGATGCAGAGGATCGGATGATATCCTCCATTTCAAAAAGATAGAATTTAGTTCTATGTCATTGCATATTATTACAAACTACATAGTATGGAGAGCCATCGCTACCTAGCAAAATCTTCTGGAAATGATCGAGGTCCTCGTTGAAGCCATCCTACCGCTTTTTCAAACTCAGCGGCGGCTTTACGGAGATCCTCTACCTCCTTTTGCTTCTGGCGATTCTGGCGTTCCTGGTCCTTGAGCTTCTCTTCAAGGAGGGTATTCGAGGCCAAAGATTTTTGGAGCTGCTGGTGCAACCCCTCGATCATGATAGCATGGCCCTTTTCCACCCCCTCGAGTGTGGACTTCAGCTTGGCAGCATCTGCATGGCGGAAATAATAGCAGAGTATTGATCAGCTAGCATAAAGGTACTTAAACTTGTCACAGGCGAAATAAAATTACCGCTATTCTCGAGCTGCTTCTGCAAGTCCGCCACGAGCGTGCTCTTTTCCACCAGCTCCTTCTCCTGCGAGCTGACGACTTGGACCAGGTCCTCCACAACTTTCTTGTAATTTTGATAAAACGATATTATGTGTTAGTCACTCTTAGAGCATTATGCCGGACATAAATCCGCCATAACGCTCGGGGGCTACTCATGATGATTTTTTAACTTAGTCACTCTTAGAGCTTTATGTCGGATAGTAATCCGCCATAACACTCGGGGGCTACTCATGATGATTTTTTAGTCTTCTTAGAGCTTTAGGCCGGATAGCTATCCGCCATAACGCTCGGGGGCTACTCAGTGCAAAATTTAAGTTCTCTAAGAGCACCGCAGAATATGACGGCACCAGGGGGCTATACTATGCAAAATTTAAAGTAGTTTCTCTTAGAGCACCATAACGGATCATCTTCGAACATCCGCCATGTTGCTTGGGGGCTACTGGGAGTACATACCTCTTTCACAATACTAGTTCTCTGGACAAAAGACGACATAGCGGTTGACACATGGTTGCTGGCCTCTTCCTGCAGGCTATCAAGACGGAAAAGAGCATCTGCCTTCTTTTTCCATCTTGCGGCATCTCCAGCTCCCGCGCCCATCTCGACCACTGTTTCGCTAAAGCTGGCCTTCTTTGGACCCTTAACAGGATTAGCGGCAGGCCTGACATCCTTTGTCGGGGCATCCGCCATCTTGCTAGCCTTTTGGGCAGAAGCGGAAGGTCCAGCGGGGTGGACAGGAGCATCGGGTGTAGGAGGAACAACTGCAGGAGATGGTTTTGTCTTTGGAGGCTTTTGGCCAGCAGTTTTCCTCCTCCTATGCACAAAGTCACAGATTAGAACAAGTCAAGTTAGAGATGGTGTGAAATTGAAAGATTATCTTGCTTACTTCCATTTTGGTAGCTTGATAGTAGCGGAATGCTCGGGAACGGTCTCCAGGTGGCCGCGTAGTGCTGGGGACGGATGGCGGGAGATGACTCTCTTGCCTAAGTCACATATGCGCCCGCCCGAGCCGCGAACACCACGGTGTACAGTTGCCACGGGCTCCTCCGCCATAGTCTCCTCTTCCGCCACCTTCTGTCTTTTTGGAGATGAGGATGTCTCGTCCTCATCATCGGTGAGTTCCTTCGATCGGGGATAGCGGACCAGACGGCTCAGCTCGGAAGGAGGAAGGGAGGAAAGCTGCAGGAAAATGCAAGTTAGTCAAGAAAAATAAATGATTATAGCAGAACAAGAAGGCACTCACCTCTGGGCAATTGCCATTCTCATACATGGGGATCTTCAGCTCCAACTTCTCATCTCGCCCCACCTTGATGATGTTGCGGATTCGATGCTCGATCTCTTCGGAAGACAATTCCTCCTTGGAGTAGCGTTGAGGATCGTCAATTCCGCTATACTCGCATATCAAGGCTGAGCGGTATTGAAGAGGCTGAATCCGCCAAGAGATCCAGCAATGGATGGTGTCTGCACCTGTCAGTCCAGAAAATACAAGTTTGGAAATCCATCGTGAGCAGAGTTGGCATTCGTCATCCATGGTAAAATTGTCCATAACGCCCCAGCTATCCTGCTCCTTGGCAGGGTCATCAACAAAAGACCGCAGGCCGTACTTCCTTTCAGGAGGGGCCTGGTCAGCCTGATAGAAGAAAGATCCCCGCCATCCCTTTGTAGAATCATGCGGTTTGATATAAGGGTATGATTTCCCGCTGCGAGGAACAAATGAGACTGATCCGCAGTTGCGAGGGTCTCCATTTGCATCTCGGTTATGGCGGATATTAAAATACAAGCGGAATAAGTCTCCGCGTGGATAGATACCCAGATATCCCTCGCACAGCACGACAAATCCCGCTATGATAGTGAAGCTATTCGGGGCAATGTGGTGTAGCTGTAACCTGTAATACCGGAGCACGCCCTTTAAGAAGTAGGATGGCGGAAGGCTGAAGCCTCGGTCGATGTGAGATTTGAGCATCACGATCTCTCCATCTAAAGGGGCTGGCATTGCTGCACCTAGATCTACTCGCCATCTCGAGATCTCCTTGGCCGCTATCCGCCCCTCTTTCTCCAAAGAAGATAAGGTCCTTCATCCAGGTTGCAGGGATCCCAGCTACCTCCCGAGGTTTTGGGTATAGCGGATTTCGTGTCTGATGACCTTGCTGAACTCTTAGCAGCTTCAGACGCTGCGGCCTGATGGGGTGATTCTGGATCCATGGCGGCAAGAGGTGTGGCGGAAATAATATCCAGGATCTCAAAAGAAGAAGAGGAAGATGAAGCCAGCTTGTGGTAGAAAAACGACCGGCGGCGAGAAGTTCCGGGCGGTGGCTCATCGGAGATCGCGGAGCTCTCGTGGTGGCGCTAAGGAGAGAGAGTGCACGGGGGTGAATGAAGTGTGAACCGGCTGGGGGTGAGCGGCCAGGGTATATATAGGCCCTGAGCCTCGAGATTCGTGCCCGCCATCAGCACCGTTCATCCTGATCATGAAAACCCTATATCGGCTACACATCTCCAAGGGTAAAACAGTAACTATTGTTAACATTACGTATGCTGTGAATCTTGCCCTAGAAGGAACTACGTGCCGAAAGTTACGGTGGATTTTTATGGTATGATCCAACGGATCCTAGAAATCTCGCTGAATTGAAACTACATCGCATAATCCGCTATCTACGGCGGATTGAGAGATGGAGAAAAGAGGAACATCAAGAACCGCTATCCAGACGCAAAAAGAAGACGAGCTATGATGGATGGACTTCACCAAACACAAGGCATGGCGGATGGAGATGGCGATCTTGAAGTTCCCTGGGGGCTACTGTTGGGGATATACCAAATAGGTATACCAGCGATGTAGTCCTAAACCAGCAAGCCAGGGTGGCCCATCAGGGTGGTATGGCGGATTGCCTACCAGGCGGCCCAGTTGCTGGAAAGACCATGGCGGTATTGGATGCAGGAGCTCATGGCGGATCCGCAGACAGGCCCATGGCGGGTTGCCTTGTAGTACACGCAAAGGACTTAGTCTAGGACTCCAAGTTGTATCCGCTCCGGTACCATCGTGTAGCCCATGCCAGGCGCCTTTATAAGCCGGCGTGGAGAAGCCCTTGAGGCACAACTTAGACATACGGCCAATCGCATAGCGAAACAGCCAACCTCATCATTGTAACCGAGCACTTGTTTCCATATAGTGAATTATAGCAGCACGTAGGGTCTCGCCACCGTTGCGGGATCTGAAGCTGGGTAAACTCGTGCTACCACCGTCCCGGATCGCTCCGCCGTGTTCACCCCCTTCCACAAACCGCCATACACCTACCCCTATGGCAGATCTATTGACGAAACCATGACAATGATCATCAACATCTTCATCTTCCTCATCCTCAATTTGGTGAACAATGGGATCTTCTGAGCCTACGTCTTCCTGGTATGCACCTGCATTGCCTTCATCATCTTTTTTTGGAACATCGTATACATTCTTGTGCCTAAAAGTTTGCACCACCTTCCAAGGATCACCAAATTTTGTGTCATCCAAGTAAAAACAAGTTTGTGCTTGGTGAGCTAATATGAAAGGGGCGTTCTTGTACCACAATATAGACGTATTGATCCTTTTAAAGTATCCATCATCCTTCATCTCCGTGGTTTTCCTACTTCCAAGGTCAAATCAATCACAGCGGAACAAGAAGACATATCTGTCGCCGTGCTTGTTTCTCTGGTACTTTAACTCAAGAACCTCCTTCATCACACTATAGTATTCTTGATCTTGTTCTTCAGAAACGGATGCACTTGTCATTATGCCTGAGTTTTGAGTCCTCATGTTCTTCTCACGATCGATGGAACGGAACCTAGCGCCATTTACATTGCACATAGGGTGTACAACTACACGAGCATCTGGACCAAGTGCTAGTGATTTCAAATCTTCTGGAGCATTGTCCAAATTACTAACATGTTTTTTTTAAACCATGTAGGGAATTCTTTCTTTAGTTCCGCCTCAATGTTGTTCGCACCCCTGTTCTGTAGTTGTTGTCGGAAATTCCTAAAAATCGAAAACAAATTAGTAATGGTAGTGCTACAATGATACGTCTCAAACGTATCTATAATTTTTGATGCTCCATGCTTGTTCTTACACCATTTGCTTAAGGAGGGTATGCAATCCTAGTTAGATACTCTATGAGCTTGTAATAAGGAACTTTTCCACTAACCCCCCCATTGTAACCTCTTCGTCTGATTTAAAAAAAATGAAAATGACATAGTAGGGAGTTTTTCCCTACTGTACAGGTGTCAAAAAACCATTTGCTTAGTGTTTTGTTACACTTCGTGGCATTTTTATGCATTTTCTGGAACTAACCTATTAACAAGATGCCACAGTGCCAGTTCCCTGTTTTCTGCTATTTTTGTGTTTCAGAAAAGTTACACTAGAAATATTATCGGAATTGGACGAAACAAAAGCCGAACCTCCTATTATTTCACGAAGCTTCCAGAAGTCCGAAGAGGAGACGGAGGGGGGCCACGGGCCGGCCACACAACAGGGCGGCGCGGCCCAGCCCTTGGTCGCGCCACCTATGTGTGAGGCCGCCCTGGTCCACCTCTGATGCTGCCCCTTCGCCTATAAAGACCCCCTGATGGGAAAAACCTAAATACCCGATCAATTTTCTAGAAACACATCGCAATCCACCGTCGTCGTCGACCCGAGATCAGTAGGGTCCAAAAGCTCTTCCCGGCACCCTGCCAGAGAGGGGAATCGCCACCGGAGGTCTTCTTCATCGCCAAGCTTGCCTCCGGCGCGATGAGTGAGTAGTCTACCTTGGACTATGGGTCCATAGCAGTAGCTAGATGGTTGTCTTCTCCACCATGTGCTTCATGTGTAGATCTCGTGAGCTGCCTTACAAGATCGAGATCATCTTTGTGTAATTCTATATGTTGTGTTTGTTGGGTCCGATGAATATTGGTGTTATGTTAAGTTGATGTGCTGAATATTATCTTATGTTATCTCTATGTTGTTTACGATCTTGCATGCTCTCCGTTGTTAGTAGCTATCTTGGCCAAGTAGATACTAGTGACTCCAAGAGGGGGTATTTATACTCGATAGTTGGGTTCATGCCTCTATTTAATCTGGGGGAGTGACAGAAACCTCTAAGGTTGTAGATGTGCTGTTGCCACTAGGGAGAAAACAACATTCTTGTGTCCAAGGATATTCGTTTTGTTTACATTACACACTTTGCTTAATGAAGTTATCTGCTGTTCGCAACTTAATACTTTTGGGATCCTCAGATGATTCCCCGCGAGTGGATTATTAGTCATAGATGCAGTTGGATGGCTGTCTATGTATTTTGTTGTAATGCCCAGAGTAAATCTCAAAGTGATCCTCATGACATATGCACGTTATCTTTATTCTATCAATTGGCCAACTGTAATTTGTTTACCCAGCATGTTGTTATTTATTTTATGGAGAGACACCACTAGTTCGGTCCAATTTCCTTTACATTGCTATCACTATTTTACTATTAGTCGCATTGTTTACTTTCTCGCATACTACTACTGTTTTCCACTCGATACGCTCATACCTTTGTTTACAGCAAACCGGTGAGATTGACAACCTCATCGTAAGTTGGGAGCAAAGTACTTGGTTGTGTTGTGTGTAGGTTCCACGTTGCTACTAGTTGAAGACGCACTAACAAGTATCGTTAACGGCGCCCTTGTTGGAGTATCACTAAGCTAGCAAGCATCACCTTCTCAAGTTTGGCTTTTTCCTACTGGATCGATAAACCTTGGTTTCTTACTAAGGGAAAATTTTCTACTGTGCTCATCATACCTTCCTCTTGGGGTTCCCAACTAGACGGTGATCTACAACAACACCGTGCCGCATCAAGCCAATTTTCTGGCGCCGCTGCCAGGGAAAAAGAAGACTTTTGTAAGGGGAGTTTCACACGCACATCCTTTACTTTGTTTATTGTTTTGCTTTACTTTATTTTTGCTTGCATCATTTTTATCAAAAACACAATAAAATTAGTTTCCTTTATAGTTGTTATTTTATTACTCTTAGTTCATTATGTTGTTCCCTAAGTATGTTTTGGAGGACCTCTCAGTAGGTAGTGGTTCTATTATTGGGAAAAGTAACATTGAGGAGTTCTTTAGTCATATTAGCATGCATAAAGATGTTGAGGATAAATCTTTGGCTGAGCTTGCTCCTAGTTATGAAGTAGCTTCTGCTTATTTAGTTCACATGTTGGGAGCTAGGTTTGCTAGCCTTAATCCTTTTATGCAACACATGTTTCTTAAGCTTCATGATATTGAAGACTCCGAAAAGAAAGATTTTATTTTGGAGACTTTGCGTAGAGAATTTAGAGATGTTGTTATTGAAGCTAGGGAAGTTTTTTAGCGTTTTAATATGCTTGGTTCGCTTGTTAAAGTTGTTGGTACAACCAAACAAGATTTGAATGTACCAATACCTTGCAAACTTGTAGGAATGCATGAAGCTGTGGAAAAGAATTTCAATTGGATTTGTCCTAAAAATCTTTTTGATGAAAGTAGTGTACCAAAGCGTGATCATAAAGGATCTTCAAAAACTCATTTGGACACAATTCAATTTATTGTTGAAAATACTTCTGCAATTGATCTTAATGCCTCTTTCAAAAATACTTGATTTGCACTTTCTGCGCCTAGCTCAAAGGCGTTAAAGAAAAGCACTCTTGGGAGATAACCCATTGTTTTACTTTTAGTTTTTTTCTTTTATTTGAGTCTTGGAAGTTATTACTACTGTAATAACCGCTCCTTATCATTTTTATTTCGTTGTTGTGCCAAGAGAAACCTCTAATTTGAGTGAGGTAAGATTTGGGGATGTTGCTGTCCTGAAACAAATTTCGGTGCTGCACCGTAAAAATTCATGACAATTCTTAGGATATCTGTTTGACCTGCGATTTCTTGTGCATGTGCCCCAGGTTATATCCAAACTTTCCTTAGTTATACACTTTTTGATTTGAGCAACAGAAAACCCTCGAAAAAATCGACCTTTGTCAGCTGTTCTGTTTTGACAGATTTCTGCCACTATTTGTGTTTGCCTCTCTATCGCTTTCTTTTTTAGTTCTTTTGATCACAGAACTTTTGGGGAAGTTTCTACAGTAGTATATGCTTTATATGTGGTGGTTTTGAGTTGAAACCTGAAGCAAAAAGGGGTTGATTCATTATTATGCTTACACTAATGTTGCTAATAGAATTGTGTTTAGTTTTGTATGAAGGAAGTTTTCAAGTGTAGGGATTGGAGAATGATGAGATGAGTTGAAGAATGTAAAAAAGCTCAAGCTTGGGGATGCCCACGCACCCCAAGAAATATCCAAGAGGTACAAGCGTCAAAGCTTGGGGATGCCCCCGAGGCACCCATTCTTCATCAGCAAAAATCAGGTCACCTTTCAACACACTATATTTTTATTGCTTCATGCACTATGCATTTTTCTTGGAGCGTCAGTTGTTTTAGCTTTCAGTTTTGTTTAGTTTTTTCTGCAATAAATGGTTGGACCCCAACAAATTCCTTTTGGAGAAGTTGCCTTGTTTTTCATTTGCCAATAACACTCTGTTTTTTCACTCTTATCGTTCAACGAGTGTTCTCTTTTTCTAGAACTGTGTTTAGCTTTCATTTTTCGCCTTGATTTTTGTTTAGATCTTGTTATATCTTTATATCAAGGTGTATTTTGACCTCTGTTCCATGTTGGTTTTCATCAAAAGAGTTGTTTCAAAAAGGTTCGAATGGTGTTGGAAAAGAGAAAAAAATTCATGCAAAAAAGTGGTACAAAAAGGAGCTTGTTTAGACTGCGGCTTAGACTTTTGCATGTCGTGCTTGATGTCTTTTTGATAGTATGCTTAGTGGTTTTTCTGTAGCATGACTTGTCTCAAATGACTGAGATTGCTTAATGAGCCTTTGAAAAAATCATGCGTTGTTTTTATTATTTGGAAGCATTAATTTGGTTTTCTCCTTTATGCTTTATTTGGGTCGACTTGGCACATGCTTACACATGTTTGACTCATACAAAGTCACCATAATCCTCTATAATCATTTAGTTTTTGACTTTTGATACCATCTTATGCTTCTCTTAATGATGTTTTGTCGCTATGCATGATTATGGCCGTTATTGCTCTCTTAGTTGGTCGCTCCCAGTCTTTTGCTAGCCCTCATTTTGTACTGAGTATGAGCTCTGCTCGTGCATCCAACTCCTAAAAACCAAGTTGTTCCAATGTGTCCACTATAAATTCCTATGCATGGTATTTGTAAGCCATTCCAAGTAAATTTTCATGTGCTACCTTTCAAAAAAACCCTTCAAAATACTTCTCGCTTTGTGACACTGTTTTCAGCTCATGGGGACGTAGTGGTCGGATTTTCTATCTTCCATATTGTTTATTCCAAAAAGAAAAAAAGAGAAAAAAGGGCACTCTTCCATGTTATGTGAATGTTGGTGGGCACCCGATGGAATCGGTTAGCCATGGTTTGAGAAAGGAAAAAGGTGGGGAGGAGTGCCAAGCTTTATAAAAGAGCACAAAAGTGCCAATCTCTCTCTCTCAAAAACTTACTTCATTTTTTGTATGGAAGATAGTAAGAATTGCTAGTCGTTGACAAAAACAACCACCTCTCAAAACTTAGTTTTTATCTCTCTGTTTTACAAATGAAAAGCTCTAGCACATGTTTAATCACTGCTTCCCTCTGCGAATGGCCTTTCTTTTACTTTTATGTTGAGTCTCCACCTTCTATCTTTATGCACCGTCTAAGAGAGCATAGTTGTCATTCTGAGTTTAATGTTCATAGTCCCAAAGTTTATCATTGATTGATTCATGATTTTGGTTTCACTTGTTCTTAAATTATTTGTATCTAGTCACCCTCTTAAACTTAAAGGTATCCTATGCATTTATGTTTTGCTCTCTCATGAAGGACAAGCTGAAAACCATTTGCTATGTTTTTCCATATGATTGGAACACACATTTGACTTTCATTGTTTCATTTTCATGATCTTTTATTTGTGTTATTTTTCATGTTATAACATGGTTGCTAAGTTTCTTCTATCAAGATTATGTCTTTCATGCCCATGTTTTAAGTTCTTTTGATCCCAGCACTGAATGCTTACATAGATGATCAATATTGTGTAGGTGCATGTCACCTCAAAAATTATTCTTTTGTTATCACTTACCTACTCGAGGATGAGCAGGAGTTAAGCTTGGGGATGCTGATACGTCTCAAACGTATCTATAATTTTTGATGCCCCATGCTTGTTTTTACACCATTTGCTTAGTGTTTCGTTACACTTCGTGGTGTTTTTATGCATTTTCCGGAACTAACCTATTAACAAGATGCCATAGTGCCAGTTCCCTATTTTCTGCTATTTTTGTGTTTCAAAAAAGTTACATAGGAAATATTTTCAGAATTGGACGAAACAAAAGCCAAACCTCCTATTATTTAACGAAGCTTCCAGAAGTCTGAAGAGGAGATGGAGGGGGGCCACGGGCCGGCCACACAACAGGGCGGCGCGGCCCAGCCCCTGGCCGCGCCCCCTATGTGTGAGGCCGCCTTGGTCCACCTCTGACGCTGCCCCTTCGCCTATAAAGACCCCCCAACGGGAAAAACCTAAATACCCAATCAATTTTCTAGAAACACATCGTGATCCACCGTCATCGTTGACCCGAGATCGGGAGGGTCCAGAAGCTCTTCCTGGCACCCTGCCGGAGAGGGGAATCGCCACCAGAAGTCTTTTTCATCGACATGCTTGCCTCCGGCGCGATGAGTGAGTAGTCTACCTTGGACTATGGGTCCATAGCAGTAGCTAGATGGTTGTCTTCTCCACCATGTGATTCATGTTTAGATCTCGTGAGCTGCCTTACATGATCAAGATCATCTTTGTGTAATTCTACATGTTGTGTTTGTTGGGATCCGATGAATATTGGTGTTATGTTAAGTTGATGTGCTGAATATTATCTTATGTTATCTCTATGTTGTTTATGATCTTGCATGCTCTCCGTTGTTAGTAGCTATCTTGGCCAAGTAGATACTAGTGACTCCAAGAGGGGGTATTTATGCTCGATAGTTGGGTTCATGCCTCTATTTAATCTGGGGGAGTGACAGAAACCTCTAAGGTTGTAAATGTGTTGTTGCCACTAGGGAGAAAACAACATTCTTGTGTCCAAGGACATTCATTTTGTGTACATTACACACTTTGCTTAATGCAGTTATCTATTATTCGCAACTTAATACTTTCGGGGTCCTCGGATGATTCCCCGCGAGTGGATTATTAGTCATAGATGCAGTTGGATGGCGGTCTATGTATTTTGTTGTAATTCCCAGAGTAAATCTCATAGTGATCCTCGTGACATATGCACGTTATCTGTATTCTATCAATTGCCCAACTGTAATTTGTTTACCCAGCATGTTGTTATTTATTTTATGGAGAGATACCACTAGTGAACCGTGGACCCCAGTCCAATTTCCTTTACATTGCTATCACCATTTTACTATTACTCGCACTATTTACTTTCTCGCATACTACTACTGTTTTCCACTTGATATGCTCATACCTTTGTTTATAGCAAACCGGTGAGATTTACAACCTCACCGTAAGTTGGGAGCAAAGTACTTGGTTGTGTTGTGTGCAGGTTCCGCGTTGCTACTAGTTGAAGATGCGCTAACAAATATCATTAACGGCGCCCTTGTTGGAGTGTCACTAAGCTAGCAAGCATCACCTTCTCAAGTTTGGCTTTTTCCTACTGGATCGATAAACCTTGGTTTCTTACTGAGGAAAAATTTGCTACTGTGCTCATCATACCTTCCTCTTGGGGTTCCCAAATGGACGGTGATCTACTCAACACCGTGCCGCATCATACAACACAAAATATTTCTGAATATTTTGAATGATTAATAAAAAGGTAAATAGACCTACCGAATATAAGTTTGTGCCTCATCACAGTTCTGATGTACATACCAAACCATACTGTCAAATTCTTCGAGAAAATACGTCAACTTGGATAGTCCTAAACCTCTAGCTCCATCTGAAAAAATATCAAACTCTAGCGGATCAACTCTTCATTTCTTATCTTGGTTCCTCTCAGGCTTGTTATGTCTGGTTTCTATGACATCGCCCAAAAATTTAGAGCAATGATGCAAGCACTCATCCACGATATATCCCTCAGCAATTGAACCTTCAGGCCTTGATTTGCTACGCACAGTTGATTTCAGGTACCTGAGCCTTCTTTCAACTGGATACATCCAACCATATTGCACAGGCCCCCTCTGAAGTGCCTCATCAGGTAGATGAATAGCCAGGTGCACCATTACATTAAAGAATGATGGGGGAAATAGCAGCTCAAGCTTGCAAAGAATTATGACAATTTCAACCTTCATTCGACGCAGCACAACTGCTCTTAGAGTTTTGGCACACAACTCCCTGAAAAAGTTTCCCAGTTTAGCAATGGTCTCATACATCTCCTTTGATGCAATCCCTCTCAGACCAGCTAGCAACACACTGCTGCATAAGTATGTGGCAGTCATGCGTCTTCACACCGTGCACTTTACCCCCTAGGATGTCCACACATCTTGCTAAGTTTCCAGCAAAACCATCTGCGAACCTAGTGTTGGCCAAATACTTGCACAATTTTTGTTTGCATTCCTTTCTAAGCGTCCACGGTGCCGCCTTCTTTGCAAAACCCTTCGCCATAGGTTTCATCCAGAACTTCTTCCTGACATTAAATTTCTGCAAATCCATTCTACCACCAACAGTGTCCTTGTTCTTTCCATCAAGCTCAAGAAGGGTACCAAGGATATTGTCCAATATGTTCTTCTCTATGTGCATCACACCTAGGTTGAACAAACTTCAGTTTTGACCAGTACGGTAGATCATATAAGCTGATCTTGAGGTGCCAAGTTGGCTCACCAGTCATGCCACGCTTTCTCATCCTAGTTGATGGATTTTTACCTGGCTTGTAATCCTGAACTCTTTGTACTCTCTCCTCTCTTTTTGCAAGTGTGAAACTCGTTGGTGCTTCCTTAGGTTCATATTTTCCGTTCAAATGTCTGCTTCTCCTCCACTTGTGATCATTAGGCAGAAATCGACGATGACCAATATAATCAATTTTATTATGCAAAGACTCGTAGCAAGGATCCTTATCGCAGTGCGCACATGCGAAAAACCCTCTTGTGCTACGGCCAGACATCGTGGCATATCCAGGATAGTCATGAATTGACCAAAGAAACGCAGCATGCAACGGAAACTCTCTACCTGTGCATGCATCATATTTGCCCACGCCACTCCATAGCTTCATCATATCTTTTATCAATGGCTGCATAAATACATGAAAATCCTTTCCTGGTGAACTTTTTCCAGGAATTAGTAATGACATCATGAAGTTGGATTGATCCATGCACATCCACGGTGGGAAGTTGTATGGAATGACAAAAACTGGCCACATACTTTATGAACTACTCATGTTTCCGTATGGGTTGAATCCATCTATCGCAATACCAAGCCTTATGTTATGGGCATCTGAAGCAAACCATCCAAACTCCTTGTCAAAGTGCTTCCATTCTTCACCATCAGCTAGGTGCCTCGAAATACCTGGTTGTGCAACCCTCTTCTCTTTGTGCCACTTGGTGTTCATCGACGCTTCCTTGGAAACAAAAAATCTCTTTAACCTTGGGATTATAGGAAAGTATCGAAGCACCTTGTGTGGAATCTTTCTCTTTGCTTCCGGGTCTTTCCATCTAGAAATCCACACTCAGGTCCATGAGTTTTTTTGGCATGGTCTCCCCAAAACAGAGCACAGTCATACTTGCAAACATGAATTGTGTCATAACCAAGCCCAACCTAAGAAAGAACACTCTTAGCTTCAGCATAGGACTTGGGAAAATTCACTTTTGGAGACAGCCATAAATTGATCAAAAGCTCTATTTGTGACCCGGTTGTATGATTTCACGTAAAGCATCTTCATAATGAACGACAACCTCGTCTCAGTGGTGCATCCCTCGTGAAGCTCTTTCTTAGCTTCTTCGATGAGCATCAGCATAGAAATTAGTGTCACTTGGGCCTCTATAACCAGAATCATGCAGCTCATCTAACATCTTGTCAACATGATCATTATGATTCTCATTTCCATCATCATAATCATCATCGGCATCACTCTAATACAAACTATGATCATAGTTTTCATCAGGACCATCATCTTCTCCATGATAACTCCACTTTGTGTACGAAACGGCCATACCATTGACGTGTAAGTGATACTCAACAATGTCTTGAGGCTAACGGGTAATATTAAGGCATTTTTTGCATGGGCACAATATTGATGCACCTTCGTCGCAGTGTGCCCGCGCAAACTCCATAAACTCGCGCACACCTTGTATGTAAATAGGTGTGAACTTGCTCCCATGAGTAATCCACTGTCGATCCATCACCTACGAAAGTATAATGTGTTCCACTCGAGTCATGATGCCATTCAATTTATACTAATCGATGTAAAAATTGCATAAACCGAGACTATATTGGCTAGATCCGCATCTACTCAGCAGCTACTAAGATTTATCACCATTTAGTCATGATCAATTGTTTACCAAAGTCCAAATATATCACAATGTGTAACATAAACACCTATCCAAATAAATTTCATAATAGATCTCAAAGGAACTCACATGTTCTTCCTATAACCGTGCGCTCGCCTGCCGCGTAGCCTCGCTAGCTGGGATCAGGATCGATCGTCGTGATCGCATAGGCGCAAGTCGCCGGGACTTGTAGATAAAGGGCCAGCGAATGTCATGATCGCCTGGACAAGTGATACCCTTGACGGCGCTCGTTCGCAAGAACAGAGAAGAAGAAAACTGTTTGGAAGATCGCACAAGTCCTAACTATAATGATCCGTGTTTGTAGTTGCCACGCACTGCACTTTGAGTTTACAAAAGGGTAGGCAATCAAACAATTCAAAAACCGAACAAGAGCCCAGCGATAACTAAACGTTTTACATTGTACTAGGTCCTCGGTTCAAAACCCAGCCTTGCTCTTTTATCATTTTTTTATTATGTAATGACTCGTTGCAAGGATCCTTATCGCAGTGCGCACATGCGAAAAACCCTCTTGTGCTACGGCCAGACATCATGGCATATCCAGGATAGTCATGAATCGACCAAAGAAACGCAGCATGCAATGGAAACTCTCTACCTGTGCACGCATCATATGTTCCCACGCCACTCCATAGCTTCATCATATCTTTTATCAATGGCTGCATAAATACATGAAAATCCTTTCATGGTGAACTTTTTCCATTGATTAGTAATGACATCATGAAGTTGGATTGATCCATGCACATCCACGGTGGGAAGTTGTATGGAATGACAAAAACTGGCCACATACTGTATGAACTACTCATGTTTCCGTACGGGTTGAATCCATCTGTCGCAATACCAAGCCTTATGTTACGGGCATCTGAAGCAAACCATCCAAACTCCTTGTCAAAGTGCTTCCATGCTTCACCATCAGCTGGGTGCCTCAAAATACCTGGTTGTGCAACCCTCTTCTCCTTGTGCCACTTGGTGTTCATTGACGCTTCCTTGGAAAAAAACAATCTCTTTAACCTTGGGATTATAGGAAAGTATCGAAGCACCTTGTGTGGAATCTTTCTCTTTGCTTCCGGGTCTTTCCATATAGAAAATCCACACTCGGGTCATGAGTTTTTTTGGCATGGTCTCCCCAAAACAGAGCACAGTCATACTTGCAAACATGCATTGTGTCATAACCAAGCCCAACCTGAGAAAGAACACTCTTAGCTTCAGCATAGGACTTGGGAAAATTCACTTTTGGCAAAGCAGCACATAAGACAGCCATAAATTGATCAAAAGCTCTATTTGTGACCCGGTTGTATGATTTCACGTAAAGCATCTTCATAATGAACGACAACCTCATCTCAGTGGTGCATCCCTCGTGAAGCTCTTTCTTAGCTTCTTCGATGAGCATCGCATAGAAATTAGTGTCACTTCGGCCTCTATCACCAGAATCATGCAGCTCATCTAACATCTTGTCAACATGATCATTATGATTCTCATTTCCATCATCATAATCATCATCGGCATCGCTCTAATACAAACTATGATCGTAGTTTTCATCAGGACTATCATCTTCTCCATGATAACTCCACTTTGTGTACGAAACGGCCATACCATTGACGTGTAAGTGATACTCAACAATGTCCTGAGGCTGACGGGTAATATTAAGGCATTTTTGGCATGGGCACAATATTGATGCACCTTCATCGCAGTGTGCGTGCGCAAACTTCATAAACTCGCACACACCTTGTAAGTAAACATGTGTGAACTTGCTCCCATGAGTAATCCACTGTCGATCCATCACCTACAAAAGTATAACGTGTTCCACTCGAGTCATGATGCCATTCAATTTGTACTAATCGATGTAAAAATGGCATAAACCGAGACTATATTGGCTAGATCCGCAACCTACTCAGCAGCTACTAAGATTTATCACCAATTAGTCATGATCAATTGTTTACCAAAGTCCAAATATATCACAATGTGTAACACAAACACCTATCCAAATCAATTTCATAACAGATCTCAAAGGAACTCACATGTGCTTCCTATAGCCGTGCGCTCGCCTGCCACATAGCCTCGCTAGCTGGGATCGGGATCGATCGTCGTGATCTCGTAGGCGCAAGTCACCGGGACTTGTAGATAAAGGGCCAGCGAATGTCGTGATCGCCTGGACAAGCGATACCCTTGACGGCGCTCGTTCGCAAGAACAGAGAAGAAGAAAACTGTTTGGAAGATCGCACAAGTCCTAACTATAATGATCCATGTTTGTAGGTGCCACGCACTGCACTTTGAGTTTACAAAAGGGTAGGCCAATCAAACAATTCAAAAACCGAACGGTAGCCCAGCGATAACTATACGTTTTACATTGTACTAGGTCCTCGGTTCAAAACCCAGCCTTGCTCTTTTATCATTTTTTTATTATGTAAAGACTCATAGCAAGGATCCTTATTGCAGTGCGCATATGCGAAAAACCCTCTTGTGCTATGGCCAGACATCATAGGCATATCCAGGATAGTCATGAATCAACCAAAGAAACGCAGCATTCAACGGAAACTCCCTACCTGTGCACGCCTCATATGTGCCCACGCCACTCCATAGCTTCATCATATCTTTTATCAATGGCTGCATAAATACATGAAAATCGTTTCCTGGTGAACTTTTTCCAGGGATTAGTAATGACATCATGAAGTTGGATTGATCCATGCACATCCACGGTGGGAAGTTGTATGGAATGACAAAAATTGGCCACATACTGTATGAACTACTCATGTTTCCGTATGGGTTGAATCCATCTGTCGCAATACCAAGCCTTATGTTACGGGCATATGAAGCAAACCATCCAAACTCCTTGTCAAAGTGCTTCCATGCTTCACCATCAGCTGGATGCCTCAAAATACCTGGTTGTGCAACCCTCTTCTCCTTGTGCCACTTGGTGTTCATCGACGCTTCCTTGGAAACAAACAATCTCTTTAACCTTGGGATTATAGGAAAGTATCGAAGCACCTTGTGTGGAATATTTTTCTTTGCTTCTGGGTCTTTCCATCTAGAAAATCCACACTCGGGTCAATGAGTTTTTTTGGCATGGTCTCCCCAAAACAGAGCACAGTCATACTTGCAAACATGAATTGTGTCAATTCCAAGCCCAACCTATCGATGGATTTTGTGTCACAAGAACACGGGGTACCACGCGACGGACCCAAAGATTCGAATGCAGGGGGCTGAACGTGTGAGATCTTGGATCGCAATGAAACACGGTGACGGAAGCCTCGAGACGTCGAACGCACAACGCACTACAGAGAGGGAGACGCCAAGCTTTACCTAGGTTCAGGGCCCTCGTGGTGAGGTAAAGCCCCTACTTCCTGCCTTCTTGTATTACAACATGATACCTCGCGAGGAGTACAAGGTCTTGGTTACAGAGCTCTAACTGGCCGGAGGTAGAAGAACCAACTTAGCCTAGCTAGGAGCCCCGAGAAGAAGATTGGATCCCCTCTAAGGGGTGGCCTCCCTTCCTTTTATAGCGCCTTGGTCCTCCTTCCCCTTATCTTCTTGGGGAAGGGGTTGCCACACACGGCCAAGGAGGGAGGACAGCTGTCGACGTGGGTCTTCCGTGGACATAGTCTTCGTAGAGTGGTGGCACCGGTCCACAGGAGTGGGTGGAGGAATCTGACGTCCTCCTCTGGCGCCCTGCACCGTCCACCCTATTTTTAGTGGGGTGGCCAACAACCACTGTGCAGCTTTGTGCAGACACGGCGAAAGTTGGTCTCCTCCCTGTCGGGGGTAGCGTGGACGGTACGCAGTCTTCTGCCCTTATCTTCTTGCTCAACACGGAAACGTGCCAAGCTGATGTGGATGTGGTCCTTCCCCTCACAAGGAACAGCTTGTGAGGAGATCTTCTGGTCCTTAGCCATTTAGCCATCGTTCTCCTCATGAGGCGCCTCCTCATGAGGGTCTTCTCCGCTGAGCTTTGGTCGTCGTTCCTCCCCTGGGCCGAAGTTGGGCCGTTGAAGGGGCCCAGGAGCAGGTGGACTGGGATACCCCGGTATCCAGAACACCGACAGTAGCCCCCGGGAGCCTGGCCCACGAACGCGCCCTCCTGAGGGAGCGAAGGGCCAGGGGCCCCTAGAAGCTGCTGGGCCCTCCAACGGCACGTGTCAACCGTGCGGTCAGAGGACCATGTGAAGGTGCAGAGGCAGCGGACGCGTGGCACCCCTGCAGTTGGCGAGATGAAACGGCGGGCGACGTTGCTGTCCCCGAGGCGTCAACCGTCATGATGGCGCGTCGCTTCGCTGCAGAGCGCTACGCCAACGCTTTGGTTCCCGCGCTGGGATTTGACGCAACGACGCTGGCCGCACCCCTTAAATAGAGTCCCCTCGAGACCTCTGGCACCTCATCCTCTTCCTCCAGTGCCACCTCTTCCTCGACGACCCCCAAGCCGATGGACCCTTCCGCTTCATCCGCCGCCGCCGGAACGAGCTCGGGGACGAAGCACCGCGGGCGCCCCCAGGCAGCAGGAACAAGGAGAAAGTCCCCGCCCGGTGGATGCCCGGCGCCGGCGGTCCACTGCGCCTTGGGGCGCTGATGTGGGGCACGGCGAATCGCGCTGCCCCGGGGACCTCCAGCGCCCTGACCCTTCGGGGTCTGGTGCCTGGGGGCGCCCTGAATGCGCTGTCGCCCCTGGCGGCGGCGGTGGCTCCCCACGCCCCGGGGAGCATCGATCGGGTGATCAGGGAGGTGGAAGCCGCCCTGGGCCCCCTTCCCCCGCTCGCGGACGGCCCGGGGCCACAGGAGGTGGCCCCGCCGGCGAACGGGGTGGTCGCCACTCCCCGCCGCCTGGCGGCGGAGATGCTGGGTCCCCTGGTTGCCCCGGGGTCCTAGTTCTTGGAGCTCCTCGTCGCCTTCGACATGTTGAGCTTTGACTCCCTCCGGCTGCCCAACGTAGTCCGGAGGGCGATCTACGCCCCCGGTGCTTCCTCTGGAGAGGTTGTGCTGGTGGAGCAGAGCAGGCCAGATCTCCTTTGGCCTGTGGACATCCTCCTCGGAGAGGGCGGCAACGCCGTCCTCTCCGGGCGCTGGAGGGCCTTCGCCCTCCACCACCGCCTCCGCGTTGGCGACCACCTCATCTTCCGCTTCAAGCTGGGGACGCTGGAGGCTGCGGTGCGGATCTTCGCCGCCGCCGGCGTCCGCCGCACCTACCCCCAGCCCGCAGCGGTGTAAAGGGGCGGCCTTGCCACGGTAGTCTTCTGGGAGGGGAGCTAGTCTCCTCCCCTCTTTTGCTATGTAGCTTGCGCCGGCGGGGTATGCCCCACCGTGCCTCCATTTCCTCCCCTCCTGGGGTTTGTTAATGAAACCTTCTTCGCCCTTTGTTGCTTGTCGTAGTCCTGGTCGTTCGCACGCTCGAGAGCCCTAGCGAGTTGTTAGCGCCGACGGGAGGCCTCCCTGCGCCTCAGAGCTCATGACGGGGTCGGCGCCGGGGACGACATTGGATGATTCCTGAGACAAGGAGTTGAAAAAGAGTCAGAAAACAAAAAACCCCAAATCCCCGAAAACGAAAAACAAGTCGATAAAATAAACAAAAAAATAAGGCGATAAGATGCCCCTGTGACCGGCACAGGGACCTTCCTCGTCGTGAGGGAGCGCGGCACTATCTGTGCCAGCAGCTAAGAGCAAATTGCCGCACGTGGCGATTCACGGGGCCTTCCTCGTCATTGAGGGAAGCTGGACCCTCACGGACATGAAAACGTCGACGCTTAAGAGAGCCTAGAGACCGTCGACACCTTGTTAAGGTTTGCTCACGAGGTGAAGGGCCTGGCGCGGACCTCCGGATCTGCGTCTCCTTCGCAAGATGATCGGAGTGGCCTTGGTCTTCAATAGTCCTGTCGCGTTCGACCTTCCTCGATAGAGGAAAATCTTCCCGCAGATGCTTTATGCATCGACGCGTCCTTGCACCCTCGTGAGGGTTGCGCACGAGGGGCTGGTCTTCAGTAATCTTGCCATTCTTGGCCTTCCTCGATAGAGGGAAATCACCCCGCGGATGCTTTATGCATCGACGCGTCCTTGTACCCTCGCGAGGGTTGCTCACGAGGGGCTGGTCCTTAGCGGGTGCCTTGGGCACACCTTGCACTTTCCTCGAAGATTTCTTATTTTCCGGTGTACTTCGCGAGGAACCAAGCACCACGGGCACGAGGAGGTGATCAACAATGGGTCGTCGCCCCTGATCAGAGCTCAGTCCCTTCGGGTTTTTTGGGCTTGCTATTTTCCAGGCGAAGGCCCCAGCATAGACACCGTGTCTAGCCCCCTTCCGCGTGGAGTACAACAGAAAATAAATGGACTTCATGCCATTTTAATATCATGCCGAAGCAGAGGCGCTTTAATGCGCTTTAATTTAATATAAGTGCTGAAGAGCAGTTTGAGCTGATACAAAGTGCCATGATAACGGTCTTATCTCCTCGTGAGGAACCTACGGGTAGAACTTTCACAGATGAGCTATGTTCCACGGGTTCCCCACCAGTTCGCCCTCCGCGGTCTCCAGCCGCGCCGAGCCCAGCCTGGCGATGTGCGTCACCTTGAAGGGCCTTCCCACATTGGAGACAGCTTGTGCAGGCCCTCGCGAGAGAGTATTCTCCTCAACACCAGATCACTGACCTCCAGGGTCCTTGCTCGAACATGGCGGCTATGGTAGCGGTGTAGTCCTTGCTGGTACCTTGCAGCGTGAAGCACCGCTTGGCACCTAGCTTCTTCCGGCTGGAGGAGGCAATCCTTGATGAGGTCCTCTTGATGCACCTCGTTGAAGGCGAGAACTCTTGGCGACCCGAACTTGACGTCGGTGGGAAGAACAGCCTCCGCCCCATAGACCAAGAAGAAAGGAGTTTCTCTAGTGGGCTTGGTGGCCATAGTCCGAATGGACCATAGGATGGATTGGAGGTTGTCTAACCATTTTTTGCCGCAGGCTTCGAGTTTGGCGTTGAAGCTCCTCGTCTTTAGTCCTTTGAGGACTTCGGTGTTGGCACGCTCGGCTTGACCGTTGCTTCGAGGGCAGGTGACTGAGGCAAAGCATATCTTGATGTCGGCCGAAGCACAGTACTCCTGGAACAGCCCGCTGGTGAACTGGCTGCCGTTATCGGTGATTATGCGGTTGGGCACACTGAAACGATAGACCAGCCCCTGGATGAACTTGACTGTGGACCTGGCCGGAATGGTGCACACCGGTTCCACCTCCACCCACTTGGTGAACTTGTCGATGGCGATGTAGAGGTAGCGGTAGACCCCTTCCGCTCTAGGGAATGGACCAAGGATGTCCAGCCCCCAGACAGCAAAGGGCCAAGTGAGTGGGATGGTTTGTAGCTCTTGCTCCGGCTGATGAATCTGCTTGGCATGGAATTGGCATGCCTCGCACCTCTTGACCATCTCAGCTGCGTCCTCGCGAGCTGACGGCCAGTAGAAGCTGCTTCGGTACGCCTTTGCAGCGACAGTTGAAGCAGAAGCGTGATGCCCATACTCGCCAGCGTGAATATCCCGGAGAAGCTCTTGGCCCTGGTGAGTAGATATGCACTTCAGAGCGACGCCGTTTGGACGACGCCGGTACAAGTCACCATCCTTGACGCAATATCCTGAAGCTGGGCGTACTATCCTCTCGGCCTCTGATTCGTCTTCTGGGAGCCTACTACTGATGAGGAAGGCCTTGAGCTCAAGTATCCAATCCACTCCCTCCTGCCGCGCCAATGCCAGAAGGACGTGGTCACCCGAAGGAGGCCCGCAATCCGGAGCTCCCTGCTCCGGCGGCGGTGGCAAGGCAGGCAGAGGGTCGGATCCCGCCGATGTTGGAGAAGCAGATGGCTTGAAGAGGTGCTCCTCGAAGATGCTGGCAGCTTGTGCCAGGCAATAAGAGGCGCGCTTGGCGATTTCGTCCGCTTCCACATTTTCTCCTCTTGGAATGTGCTTCAGCTCCAATCCTTGGAAGCGCTTTTCCATCTTTCGAAGCTCCTCAAGATAAGCTGCCATGTGCTCATCCTTTGGTGTGTAACTCTTGTTCGAGAAGTTCATGACCAGCTGTGAATCCTCCTTGACGATAAGGCAGTTGATGCCCAAAGCATTTGCTGCCCTTAAGCCAGCGAGCAGCCCTTCATATTCCGCGATGTTGTTGGAGACCTTATGCTCTGGTTTAAAGCAGAGCTGGACGGCGTAGAAGAGCTTGTCCCCAGAGGGAGAGGTTAGAATGGCTCCAGCCCCCCTCTTGTGGAATAGAAGAGACTGCTGCTTCTTCCTCAGGAGGAGCCCCTGGGCAAGGAGGATCGATTCCCTCTTTGGCGATTACCTTGGCGTCCCGTTCTGCAACAAGAATAGCGCTTGCAGTTCTTGGAGTCGCTGCGTGATGTGTGGTAAATGACCAGCCCGTTGGGAACCCCAAGAGGAAGGTATGATGAGTATAGTAGCTCGTTTTCCCTCAGTTAGAAACCAAGGTTTATCGTTCAGGAGAAAAGCAGACAAATGACAGCTGAAGGTGATGCTTGCTAGTTTGCGACAGCAGCGGACAACTGGCGCCTCGTCCAAGCTTTGCTTGCTAGCTGCAACGTGGAACCTGCACACACACAAACAAATACTTTGCTCCCAACTTACGATGAGGTTGTCAATCTCACCAGTTTGCTTGAAACAAAGGTTATGAGTGTATCGAGTGGAAAACAGTAATAATATGCGAGTAAAGTAAACAGTGCGGGAAAAGTAAACAGGTGATTGCAATATGATTAAAATAGGACCGGGGTCCACAGTTCACTAGTGGTGTCTCTCCATAGATAAAATAACATGCTGGGTAAACAAATTACAGTTGGGCAATTGATAGAATAAAGATAACGTGATATGTCAAGAAGATCACTATGAGATTTACTCTGGGCATTACAACAAAATACATAGACCACCATCCAACTGCATCTATGACTAATAATCCACCCTCGGGGATATCAATCCGAACACCCCAAAAGTATTAAGTTGCGAACAACAGATAATTGCATTAAGCAAAGTGTGTAATGTAAACAAAGCATATGCCCTTGAGCATATGAATGTTGTTTTCTCCCTAGTAGCAACAGCACATCTACCACCTTAGAGGTTTCTGTCACTCCCCCAGGTGAAATAGAGACATGAACCCACTATCGAGCATAAATACCCCCTCTTGGAGTCACTAGCAACTACTCGGCCAAGATAGCTACTAACAACGGAGAGCATGCAAGATCATAAACAACATAGAGATAACAAAAGATATAATTCAGTACAACAACTTAATCATAAACACCAATATTCATCGGATCCCAACAAACCAACATCATAGAATTACATAACGGTGATCTCAATCATGTAGGGAAGCTCATGAGATCTAAACATGAAGCACATGGTGGAGAAGACAACCATCTAGCTACTGCTATGGACCCATAGTCCAAGGTAGACTACTCACTCATCGCTCCGGAGGCAAGCATGGCGATGAAGAAGACCTCCGGTGGCGATTCCCCTCTCCGGCAGGGTGCCGGGAAGAGCTTCTGGACCCTCCTGATCTTCGGGTCGACGGCGGCGGCGGATCGCGATGTGTTCTGGAAAACTGATTGGGTACTTAGGTTTTTTCCGTCGGGGGGTACTTATAGGCGAAGGGGCGTCGTCAGAGGTGGAGCCAGGCTCCCTCACACAGGGGTGGCGCGGCCAGGGGCCTGGCCGCGCCGGCCCTGTGTGTGGGGCCCTGGTGGCCCCTCTCCGTCTCTCCTTCGGATGTCTGGAAGCTTCCGGGAAAAATAAGACTTCAGGAACTTGTTTCGTCCAATTCCGAGAATATTTCCTGTGTATCACTTCTGAAACACAAAAACAGCAGAAAACAGGAAACTGGCACTGTGGCACTTGTTAATAGGTTAGTTCCGGAAAATGCATAAAAATGCCACTAAGTGTAACGAAACAATAGGCAAATGGTGTAAAAACAAGCATGGAGCATCAAAAATTATAGATACGTTTGAGACGTATCACTGCGATGTAAAGCAGCAAGGGCTCGCAGAATGTCGGGGCAACCATGATCGGTGGGCTTGTGAGATACCTCTTTAGCTCGACGAAGGCCTTGTTAGCTTCCGGAGTCCACTCGAACTTTCCAGTGCGCTTCATGAGCTTGAAGAAGGGTAAGGCCTTCTCCCCACTCCTTGCGTTGAAGGGCCCTAGGACTGCCATGCACCCCGCGAGGCGCTGTATTTCTTTGAGATTGCACGGAGGACGCATTTCTTCGATCGCCTGGACTTTGTCAGGATTTGCCTCTATCCTGTGATGAGACACGAGGAACCCCAACAACTTTCCCGACGGTATGCCGAAGGCGCACTTGGCGGGGTTGAGCTTGATGTTTACCTTTCTTAGGTTGACGAAGGTTTCCTCCAAATCCTCGATGAAGGTGTGACTCTCACGAGTCTTGACGATGATGTCGTTGACATAGGCTTCCGCATTCCTTCCCATCTGAGCCCCCAAGGCCTTACGCATGAGCTTCTGGAAAGTGGCCCTTGCGTTCTTTAGGCCAAAGGGCATACAGACGTAGCAGTACACGCTGCAGGGTATGATGAAGGCAGTTTTCTCTTTGTCCTCCCTTGCCATCTTGATTTGATGATAGCCAGAGAAGGCATCCAAGAAGCAAAGGAGGTCACAGCCGGCAGTGGAGTCGACGATTTGATCTATCCTCGGGAGTGGATAAGGATCCTTGGGACATGCTTTGTTGAGACTTGTAAGTCCATGTAGAGGCGCCCACTGCCATTAGCTTTTGGGACAACCACCGGATTTGCAATCCAGGTGGGGTGGGCTACCTCGCGTATTAACTTAGCCTTCTTCAGCTTCTCTATCTCTTGGACGATAAAGTCTTGCTTCTCTTATGCTTGCTTCCTGGTCTTCTGCTTCACGGGGTGTGCCTGTGGGCACACGGCTAGGTGGTGCTCAATCACCTCCCTGGGAACGCCGGGCATATCTGACGGAGTCCAAGCGAACAAGTCAGAGTTTTCCCGCAAGAAGGTGATGAGCACGCTTTCCTATTTGGGGGAAAGCCCTACCCCGATGGTGACGAAGTTCTCGCAGCCCCCAGCCTAGAGCGGGACCTTCTTTGTAGCAGAGAGCTCTTGGGTGAACTGGGGCCTCCTTCCCGAGGGTACCGCAGCTTCCCCAATGCTCATGTCTAGCATCGGATGAACCAGGTCCTCGCTTGGAGTAGGCGATGTAGAGGCTGCGAGCTTCTTCCCTGTCGAGCCCGGCAGGAGGGGCTCGAGAGAGGCCTTCTTCGCAGCAGCCCGTTCCTAAGACACGAGCTGCTTTTTCCTCGTGAGGTCACCAGAATGTTCCAGCAAATCTTTGTCGGCGGGGAACATGGTGGGGGCCTCACGGTAGACATGCTCCATAGATCGGAGAGCGTCCTTTTCATTGCAGCGCATGGTGATCGTGCCATGGGCGCCCGGAATCTTGAGGACGTTGAAGCCATGATGCATTTCCGCCATGAATCTTGCCAAAGCGGGATAGCCGAGGATGGCATTGTAAGGCAGCGCGATGTAGGCGACGTCGAAGTCGAGGCTTTCTGTCCTATAGTTGTCCCGAGTGCCAAAGGTGACGGGCAGGCGTACCTGCCCAATTGCCATTGTAGAACCCTCTGTCACCCCGAAGAACAGTCGGCTGGGCATGAGCCGATGGTACGGCACCTGCATCTTCTCGAACACCTCGACAGAGATGATGTTGAGCCCAGCCCCTCCATCAATGGGGGTACGGTTGACGGTGATGTTATTGATGGTAGGCATGCACAAGAGAGGAATTGTGCCCACGGCCTTGGTGGAGGTCGAATGATCCTCCTCGTCGAAGCCGATCTTGCTAGTGGACCACTTCATCAAGCGATTGTTAGCGCTGGGCTGCGCCGCCGCGATCTCTCGCGACGGCTGCTTGAAGTGGCGATTAGACAAAGGAGCCTGGGCTCCACCCAGGAGGCAAGCGGCAAAGCCTCGCGGCTCTTGATAGCCCCTAGTTCTCTTCCCGATGATCATTCGCCGGTGGAGGCAGCGGTAGCGGCTTGGGATCTGCGCGAGACAGACCATCGCGGCGGCGACCCTCATCCCGGTCGTCGTCGCGGCGATCGCCCCAGGATCCGCCCTTGCCGTTGCTACGGCTACTCCCACGACGCTTGGTAACACCATTTTCTTCATGAAACTTCCGGACAATCCAACAATCATCGGTATTGTGGGTGTCCTTTTTGTGGAGGGTGCAGTAGCGACGACGCCGACCTTTATCACGTTCGGAGCGGTCCTCACGGCGCTGCTTATGATCAGGCTCCGCCGCGAGGACTGCGGCCTCCTTGCGCTTGGGGTCCTTAGACTTCGGCTTTGGGGGAAGCGCCTCCGGCAGGTTGTGCACGAAGAGCCTCCCCTCCTCGGCCTTGGCGCATCCGTCGGCGATCTCGAAGAGCCTGACAACGAAAGTCAGCTCATCATTCACGGATAGCTTCTCTCTCATCTTGATGTCGGAGACGCCCGTGGAGAACGCGGAGATGACCTCCTCGTTGGAGATCCTGGGAATCTTGTTCCTCATCTGGCTGAAGCGCTGGATGTATTGACGAAGCGTCTCGCCCTTGTACTGGCGCACTGCCTTGAGATCATTCTTGGTGGCAGGGCGCTCATACATGGGCATGAAGTTGGCGACGAACTAACGGCACAAGTCCTTCCATGAAGTCACAGATTCGTGAGGAAGATTCATGAGCCAAGCTCGCGGAGCATCCTTGAGGGCCATGGGGAACCAATTGGCCATCGCACGCTGATCTCCACGTGCGGCCTGGACGGCGACGACGTAGAGCTGGAGAAACTCAACGGGGTTGGTGGTCCCATCGTAACGCGCGCCGATGTCCGGCTTGAACTTGTCAGGCCAGACCACATAGCGTTGCTGGCGAGTGAGAGCAAGGCACCCGGGGTTGTAGATCGGGTCCCCGGGGGTCTTGACGTTCTTGCCAGCTTCGCCGATGTCGTCGATGGCGCGGTCATGATTTTCGTGGCGGCGCTCAAGGGAGACGCATGCGTCTTCCAGAGCGTGTTGGACGATTTGGCAGCTGGGCTCCCCGCGCGGCGAAGATGTGGCGCGGGAAGCCACCTTCTTGGCCTTGGCGGCCTTCCCATCTCCGGCACCCGGGGCGTGGTGCCCTGCCGCCGGATCTGGTTTTCCCGCACCCTGGGCTCCTCCCTGGGTCGGGTCTTTGTTAGCGATGGCGACGAGCTCGGCGATTCGAGCGCGCCACCCATCACGCCCGTCATCAGTGTGCTGATAGCGCAGTAGCTCCTGCGCCATGGCGAGAGCCTGCGCCGGGGACAGCTGACTCCCAGAACGAGCGCGAGAAGTGGCGGTGGCGGTGAAGGAGAGCGAAGGCTCTATACGCTCGGATGGGAGGTAGGAGGACTCTAGGTCTTCCTCTTCTTCCTCCCCGGCCGAGGCGTCTCGACGACGGAAGATGGGCTCAGTCTGCCCCCGAACGGCGTTGCGGCGGTGAAGACGCTCGAGCCTTGCATTGGCGTCGGCCATGTCGAAGCAGATCTAGAAGAAATCACACCACAGCCCCCTACCTGGTGCGCCAAATGTCGAGGATTTCGTGTCGCAAGAACATGGAGTACCACGCGACGGACCCAAAGAATCGAACGCAGGGGCTGAACGTGTGAGATCTTGGATCGCAATGAAACACGGTGACGGAAGCCTTGAGACGTCGAACGCACAACGCACTGCAGAGAGGGAGACACTGAGCTTTACCCAGGTTCAGGGCCCTCGTGGTGAGGTAAAGCCCCTACTTCCTGCCTTCTTGTATTATGACGCGATACCTCGCGAGGAGTACAAGGTCTTGGTTACAGAGCTCTAACTGGCCGGAGGTAGAAGAACCAACTTAGCCTAGCTAGGAGCCCCGAGAAGAAGATTGGATCCCCTCTAAGGGGTGGCCTCCCTTCCTTTTATAGCGCCTTGGTCCTCCTTCCCCTTATCTTCTTGGGGAAGGGGTTGCCACACACGGCCAAGGAGGGAGGACAGCTGTCGACGTGGGTCTTCCGTGGATGTAGTCTTTGTAGAGTGGTGGCGCCAGTCCACAGGAGTGGGTGGAGGAAGCTGACGTCCTCTTCTGGCACCCTGCACCATCCACCCTATTTTTAGGGGGGTGGCCAACAACCACTGTGCAGCTTTATGCAGACATGGCGAAAGTTGGTCTCCTCCCTATATGGGGTAGCGTGGACGGTACGCAGTCTTCTGCCCTTATCTTCTTGCTCAACACGGAAATGTGCCGAGCTGACGTGGATGTGGTCCTTCCCCTCACGAGGAACAGCTCGTGAGGAGGTCTTCTGGTCCTTAGCCGTTTAGCCATCGTTCTCCTCATGAGGCGCCTCCTCATGAGGGTCTTCTTCGCTGAGCTTTGATCGTCGTTCCTCCCCTGGGCTAAAGTTGGGCCGTTCAAAGGGGCCCAGGAGCAGGTGGACTGGGATACCCCGGTATCCAGAACACCAACACAACCTGAGAAAGAACACGATTAGCTTCAGCATAGGACTTGGGAAAATTCACTTTTGGCAAAGCAGCACATAAGACAGCCATAAATTGATCAAAAGCTCTATTTGTGACCCGGTTGTATGATTTCACGTAAAGCATCTTCATAATAAACGACAACCTCGTCTCAGTGGTGCATCCCTCGTGAAGCTCTTTCTTAGCTTCTTCGATGAGCATCGCATAGAAATTAGTGTCACCTGGGCCTCTATCACCAGAATCATGCAGCTCATCTAACATCTTGTCAACATGATCATTATGATTCTCATTTCCATCATCACAATCATCATCGGCATCGCTCTAATACAAACTATGATCATAGTTTCCATCAGGAACATCATCTTCTCCATGATAACTCCACTTTGTGTACGAAACGGCCATACCATTGATGTGTAAGTGATACTCAACAATGTCCTGAGGCTGACGGGTAATATTAAGGCATTTTTGGCATGGGCACAATATTGATGCACATTCGTCACAGTGTGCCCGCGCAAACTCCATAAACTCGCGCACACCTTGTATGTAAACAGGTGTGAACTTGCTCCCGTGAGTAATTAACTATCGATCCATCACCTACAAAAGTATAATGTGTTCCACTCGAGTCATGATGCCATTCAATTTGTACTAATCGATGTCAAAATTGCATAAACCGAGACTATATTGGCTAGATCCGCAACCTACTCAGCAGCTACTAAGATTTATCTCCAATTAGTCATGATCAATTGTTTACCAAAGTCTAAATATATCACAATGTTTAACATAAACACCTATCCAAATCAATTTCATAACGGATCTCAAAGGAACTCACATGTGCTTCCCATAGCCGTGCGCTCGCCTACCGCGTAGCCTCGCTAGCTGGGATCGGGATCGATCATCGTGATCGTGTAGGCGCAAGTCACCGGGACTTGTAGATAAAGGGCCAGCGAATGTCGTGATCGCCTGGACAAGCAATACCCTTGACGGCGCTCGTTCGCAAGAACAGAGAAGAAGAAAACTGTTTGGAAGATCGCACAAGTCCTAACTATAACGATCCATGTTTGTAGTTGCCACGCACTGCACTTTGAGTTTACAAAAGGGTAGGCCAATCAAACAATTCAAAAACCGAACGGTAGCCCAGCGATAACTAAACTTTTTACATTGTACTAGGTCCTCGGTTCAAAACCCAGCCTTGCTCTTTTATCATTTTTTATTATGTAAAGACTCGTAGCATGGATCCTTATCGTAGTGCGCACATGTGAAAAACCCTCTTGTGCTACGGCCAGACATCGTGGCATATCCAGGATAGTCATGAATCGACCAAAGAAACGCAGCATGCAATGGAAACTCTCTACCTGTGCACGCATCATATGTGCCCACGCCACTCCATAGCTTCATCATATCTTTTATCAATGGTTGCATAAATACATGAAAATCCTTTCCTGGTGAACTTTTTCCAGGGATTAGTAATGACATCATGAAGTTGGATTGATCCATGCACATCCACGGTGGGAAGTTGTATGGAATGACAAAAAATTGCCACATACTGTATGAACTACTCATGTTTCCGTATGGGTTGAATCCATCTGTCGCAATACCAAGCCTTATGTTACGGGCATCTGAAGCAAACCATCCAAACTCCTTGTCAAAGTGCTTCCATGCTTCACCATCAGCTGGGTGCCTCAAAATACCTGGTTGTGCAACCCTCTTCTCCTTGTGCCACTTGGTGTTCATCGACACTTCCTTGGAAACAAAAAATCTCTTTAACCTTGGGATTATAGGAAAGTATCGAAGCACGTTGTGTGGAATCTTTATCTTTGCTTCTGGTTCTTTCCATCTAGAAAATCCACACTCGGTTCAATGAGTTTTTTTTTGGCATGGTCTCCCCAAAACAGAGCACAGTCATACTTGCAAACATGAATTTAGTCATAACCAAGCCCAACCTGAGAAAGAACACTCTTAGCTTCAGCATAGGACTTGGGAAAATTCACTTTTGGCAAAGCAGCACATAAGACAGCCATAAATTGATCAAAATCTCTATTTGTGACCCGGTTGTATGATTTCATGTAAAGCATCTTCATAATGAACGACAACCTCGTCTCAGTGGTGCATCCCTCGTGAAGCTCTTTCTTAGCTTCTTCGATGAGCATCGCATAGAAATTAGTGTCACTTGGGCCTCTATCACTAGAATCATGCAGCTCATCTAACATCTTGTCAACATGATCATTATGATTCTCATTTCCATCATCATAATCATCATCGGCATCGCTCTAATACAAACTATTGTCGATGGATTTCGTGTTGCAAGAACACGGGGTACCACGCGACGGACCCAAAGATTCGAACGCAGGGGGCTGAACGTGTGAGATCTAGGATCGCAACGAAGCACTGTGACGGAAGCCTCGAGCTGTCGAACGCACTACGCACTGCAGAGAGAGACACCGAGCTTTACCCAGGTTCAGGGCCCTCGTGGTGAGGTAACACCCCTACTTCCTGCCTTCTTGTATTGCGACGCGACACCTCGTGAGGAGTACAAGGTCTTAGTTATGAAGTTCTAGCTGGCCAGAGGTTGAAGAACCTGCGTGCCCAGCTAGCAACCTGGAGAAGATCAGATCCCTTCTAAGGGAAGGCCTCCCCTCCTTTTATAGCGCCAAGGTCCTCCTTCCCCTTATCTTCTTGGGGAAGGGGTTGCCACACACACGGCCAAGGAGGGTGGACAGCTGTAGACTACACTCTTCTGTAGACGTGGTCTTCGTAGGGTAGTGGCGCCGGTCCACAGGAGTGGGTGGAGGAAGCTAACGTCTTCCTCTGGCGCCCTGCACCGTCCACGCTATTTTTAGGGGGGTGGCCAACAACCACTGTGCCGCTTTGGGCAGGCACAGCTAAAGTTGGTCTCCTCCCTGTCGGGGGTAGCGTGGGCGGTACGCGGTCTTCTGTCCTTCATCTTCTTGCTCCGCACGCCAACGTGCTGAGCTGGCGTGGACTTGGTCCCTCTCCTCACCAGCGGGGGCTCGTGAGGAGGTCTTCTGGTCCTTAGCGTTTTCCACCGTCGTTCTCCTCATGAGGCGCCTCCTCGTGAGGGTCTTCCCCGTAGCTTGGGTCGTTGATTCTCCCCTGGGCTGAAGATGGGCCGATGACGAGGCCCAGGAGCAGGTGGACCGGGATACCCCGGTATCCAGAACACCGACAGTAGCCCCCGGGAGCCCGGCCCGCGAACGCGCCCTCTTGAGGGAGCGAAGGGCCGGGGGCCCCAGAAGCTGCTGGGCCCTCCAATGGCACGCGTCAACCGCGCTGTCAGAGGACCATGTGAAGAAGCAGAGGCTCCGGACATGCGGTGCGGCCGCAGCTGGTGAGACGAAATGGCGGGCGACGCTACAGTCTCTGAGGCGTCAAACCGTCATAATGGCGCGTCGCTTCACTGCGGAGCGCTGCGCCGACGCTTCGATTCTTGCGCTGAGATTTGACGCATCGACGCCGGACGCCCCCCTTAAATAGAGTCTCCTCGAGACCTTCGGCACTTCACCTCCTTCCTCCAGTGCCACCTCTTCCCCCACGCCTCCAAGCTGATGGACCCCTCCGCCTCCGTCGCCGCTGTTGGACCAAGCTCTGGGGCCAAGCGCCGCGGGCGCACCCCCGGGCAGCGGGCACCCGGTGAAGATCCTGGCCCGGTGGATGCCCGGCACCGGCGGCCCCCTTCGCATAGGCGCGCCGAGGCAGGACGAGGCGAACCGCGCCGCCTCGGGGACCTCCGGCGCCCTGACCCTTAGGGGTCCTGCGCGTGGAGGCGCTCTGAACTCGCCGTCGCCGCTGGCGGCGGCGCCTGCTCCCCGCGCCTCGGGGAGCGTCGACCGAATCCTCCGGGAGGTGGAGGCCGCCCTGGGCCCCCCTCCCCCTGCTGCAGATCCTCCGGCCCCACCGGCGAACGGAGTGGCTGCCACTCCGCGCCACTTGGCGGCGGCGATGCTGGGACCCCTCATCGGCCCGGGGTCCCGCTTCCTGGAGCTCCTCGTCGTCGTCGACGCCCCGGGCTTCAACTCCCTCCGGCTGCCCGATGCCGTCCGGAGGGTGGTTTACGCTCCCGGCGCGGCCGCCGGGGAGATCGCCCTGGGGGAGCAGAGCAGGCCAGATCTCTTCTGACCTGTGGACATCCTCCTCGGAGTGGGCGGCAACGCCGTCCTCTCTGGCCGCTGGAGGGCCTTCGCCCTCGGCCACCGCCTCTGCGTCGGTGACCACCTCGTCTTCCGCTTCAAGCTGGGGACGTTGGAGGCTTCGATGCGGATCTTCACCGCCGGTGGCGTCCGCCGCACCTACCCCCAGCCCGCGGCGCAGTGAAGAGGAGGTCCCGGCACGTTTGTCTTCTGGGGAGGGGAGCTAGTCTCCCCCCCTTTTGTTGTGTAGTCCTCGCCGGCGGGGTATGCCCCGCCAGTGCTTTTGCTCCTCCCTTCGATGGGATTACTTCACTAAAGTCCGCTTTTTAGCTGTCTTACACTTCGCTTCTCACTGCTCTTCATTGTCCTGGTCGTTCGCACGCTCGAGTGCCCTGGTGAGCTGTTAGCGTCGACGGGAGGCCTCCCTTCGCCTCAGAGCTCGAGATGGGGTCTGCGCCGATGACACATTGGACGACTCCTGAGACAAGAAGTTGAAGAAAGAGTTGGAAAAGAAAAAACCCCAAATCCCCGAAAATGGAAAAACAAGTCGATAAAACAAACGAAAAAAGAAGGCGAATAAGATGCCCCTGTGACCGGCACAGGGACCTTCTCCGTCGTGGAGGAGCGCAGCACTATCTGTGCCAGCAGCTAAGAGCAAATTGCCGCGCGTGGCGATTCACGGGGCCTTCCTCGTCGTTGAGGGAAGCTGGACCCTCACGGACATGAAAACGTCGACGCTTAAGAGAGCCCAGAGACCGTCGACACCTCGCAAGGGTTGCTCACAAGGTGAAGGGCCTGGCGCGGACCTCCGGATCTACGTCTCCTTCGCAAGATGATCGGAGCGGCCTTGGTCTTCAATAATCCTGCCACGTTAGGCCTTCCTCGGTAGAGGGAATCTACCTGCGGATGCTTGTTGCATCGACGCATCTTTGCCTCCTCGTGAGGGTTGCTCACGAGGTGCTGGTCCTTAGCGGGTGCCTTGGGCACACCTTGGACTTTCCTCGAAGATTTCTTATTTTCCGGTGTACTTCACGAGGAACTAAGCACCATGGGTATTTGGAGGTGATCGATAACAGGGCCGTCGCCCCCGACCAGAGCTCTTTCCCTTCGGGTTTTTCGGGCTTGCTGTTTTCCGGGCGAAGGCCCCAGCATAGACACCGTGCCTAGCCCCCTTTCGCATGTAGTACAACAGAAAATAAATGGACTTCATGCCATTTTAATGTCATGCCGAAGCAGAGGCGCTATGTTGCGCGATGATTTAATATCAGTGCTTAAGAGCAGTTTGAGCTGATACAAGTGCCGTGAAAACGGTCTTTATCTCCTCGTGAGGAACCTAAGGGTAGAACTTTCGCAGATGAGCTATGTTCCATGGGTTCCCCACCGGCATGACTTCTGCGGTTTCCAGCCGCGCCGAACCTGCCCTGCCGCCGCCGCCGGAGCAAGGGGCTCCAGACTGCGGGCCTCCTTCGGGTGACCGCGTCCTCCTAGCATTGGCACGGCAGGAGGGAGTGGACTGGATCCTCGAGCTGAAGGCCTTCCTCACTGGCAGTAGGCTTCCCGAGGATGAAGAGGAGGCCGAAAGGATCGTGCGTCAAGCTTCGGGCTACTGCGTCAAGGATGGTGACCACGCGCCAAATGTCGATGGATTTCGTGTCGCAAGAACATGGGGTACCACGCGACAGACCCAAAGATTCGAACGCAGGGGGCTGAACGTGTGAGATCTAGGATCGCAACGAAGCACGGTGACGGAAGCCTCGAGCTGTCGAACGCACTACGCACTGCAGAGAGAGACACCGAGCTTTACCCAGGTTCAGGGCCCTCGTGGTGAGGTAACACCCCTACTTCCTGCCTTCTTGTATTGCGACGCGACACCTCGCGAGGAGTACAAGGTCTTGGTTACGAAGTTCTAGCTGGCCAAAGGTTGAAGAACCTGCATGCCCAGCTAGCAACCTGGAGAAGATCAGATCCCTTCTAAGGGAAGGCCTCCCCTCCTTTTATAGCGCCAAGGTCCTCCTTCCCCTTATCTTCTTGGGGAAGGGGTTGCCACACACACGGCCAAGGAGGGTGGACAGCTGTAGACTACACTCTTCTGTAGACGTGGTCTTCGTAGGGTAGTGGTGCCGGTCCACAGGAGTGGGTGGAGTAAGCTGACGTCTTCCTCTGGCGCCCTGCACCGTCCACGCTATTTTTAGGGGGGTGGCCAACAACCACTGTGCCGCTTTGGGCAGGCACAGCTAAAGTTGGTCTCCTCCCTGTCGGGGGTAGCGTGGGCGGTACGCGGTCTTCTGTCCTTCATCTTCTTCCTCTGCATGCCAACGTGCTGAGCTGGCGTGGACCTGGTCCCTCTCCTCACCAGTGGGGGCTCGTGAGGAGGTCTTCTGGTCCTTAGCGTTTTCCACCGTCGTTCTCCTCACAAGGCGCCTCCTCGTGAGGGTCTTCCCCGTAGCTTGGGTCATTGATTCTCCCCTGGGCTGAAGATGGGCCGATGACGGGGCCCAGGAGCAGGTGGACCGGGATACCCCGGTATCCAGAACACCGACAACTATGATCATAGTTTTCATCAGGACCATCATCTTCTCCATGATAACTCCACTTTGTGTATGAAACGGCCATACCATTGACGTGTAAGTGATACTCAACAATGTCCTGAGGCTGACGGGTAATATTAAGGCATTTTTGGCATGGGCACAATATTGATGCACCTTCGTCACAGTGTGCCCACGCAAACTCCATAAACTCGCGCACACCTTGTATGTAAACATGTGTGAACTTGCTCCCATGAGTAATGCACTGTCGATCCATCACCTACAAAAGTATAATGTGTTCCACTCGAGTCATGATGACATTCAATTTGTACTAATCGATGTAAAAATTGCATAAACCGAGACTATATTGGCTAGATCCGCAACCTACTCAGCAGCTACTAAGACTTATCACCAATTAGTCATGATCAATTGTTTACCAAAGTCCAAATATATCACAATGTGTAACATAAACACCTATCCAAATCAATTTCATAACAGATCTCAAAGGAACTCACATGTGCTTCCTATAGCCATGCGCTCGCCTGCCGCGTAGCCTCGCTAGCTGGGATCGGGATCGATCGTTGTGATCGCGTAGGCGCAAGTCACCGGGACTTGTAGATAAAGGGCCAGTGAATGTCGTGATCGCCTGGACAAGCGATACCCTTGACAGCGCTCGTTCACAAGAACAGAGAAGAAGAAAACTATTTGGAAGATCGCACAAGTCCTAACTATAATGATCCATGTTTGTAGTTGCCACGCACTACACTTTGAGTTTACAAAAGGGTAGGCCAATCAAACAATTAAAAAACCAAACGGTAGCCCAGCGATAACAAAACATTTTACATTGTACTAGGTCCTCGGTTCGAAACCCAGCCTTGCTCTTTTATCATTTTTTTTATTATGTAAAGACTCGTAGCAAGGATCCTTATCGCAGTGCGCACATGCGAAAAACCCTCTTGTGCTACGGCCAGACATCGTGGCATATCCAGGATAGTCATGAATCGACCAAAGAAACGCAGCATGCAACGGAAACTCTCTACCTGTGCACGCATCATATGTGCCCACGCCACTCCTTAGCTTCATCATATCTTTTATCAATGGCGGCATAAATACATGAAAATCCTTTCCTGGTGAACTTTTTCCAGGGATTAGTAATGACATCATGAAGTTGGATTGATCCATGCACATCCACAGTGGGAAGTTGTATGGGATGACAAAAACTGGCCACATACTATATGAACTACTCACGTTTCCGTATGGGTTGAATCCATCTATCGCAATACCAAGCCTTATGTTACGGGCATCTGAAGCAAACCATCCAAACTCCTTGTCAAAGTGCTTCCATGCTTCACCATCAGCTGGGTGCCTCAAAATACCTGGTTGTGCAACCCTCTTCTCCTTGTGCCACTTGGTGTTCATCGACAGTTCCTTGGAAACAAAAAATCTCTTTAACCTTGGGATTATAGGAAAGTATCGAAGCACCTTGTGTGGAATCTTTCTCTTTGGTTCTGGGTCTTTCCATCTAGAAAATCCACACTCGGGTCAATGAGTTTTTTTGGCATGGTCTCCCCAAAACAGAGCATAGTCATACTTGCAAACATGAATTGTGTCATAACCAAGCCCAACCTGAGAAAGAACACTCTTAGCTTTAGCACGGGACTTGGGAAAATTCACTTTTGGCAAAGCAGCACATAAGATAGCCATAAATTGATCAAAAGCTCTATTTGTGACCCGGTTGTATGATTTCACATAAAGCATCTTCATAATGAACGACAACCTCGTCTTAGTGGTGCATCCCTCGTGAAGCTCTTTCTTAGCTTCCTCGATGAGCATCGCATAGAAATTAGTGTCACTTGGGACTCTATCACTAGAATCATGCAGCTCATCTAACATCTTGTCAACATGATCATTATGATTCTCATTTCCATCATCATAATCATCATCGGCATCGCTCTAATACAAACTATGATCATAGTTTTCATCAGGACCAACATCTTCTCCATGATAACTCCACTTTGTGTACGAAACGGCCATACCATTGATGTGTAAGTGATACTCAACAATGTCCTGAGGCTGACGGGTAATATTTAGGCATTTTTGACATGGTCACAATATTGATGCACCTTCATCGCAGTGTGCCCGCGCAAACTCCATAAACTCGCGCACACCTTGTATGTAAACAGGTGTGAACTTGCTCCCATGAGTAATCCACTGTCGATCCATCACCTACAAAAGCATAATATGTTCCACTCGAGTCATGATGCCATTCAATTTGTACTAATCAATGTAAAAATTGCATAAACTGAGACTATATTGGCTAGATCCGCAACCTACTCAGCAGCTACTAAGATTTATCACCAATTAGTCATGATCAATTGTTTACCAAAGTCCAAATATATCACAATGTGTAACATAAACACCTATCCAAATCAATTTCATAATAGATCTCAAAGGAACTCACATGTGCTTCCTATAGCCGTGCGCCCGCCTGCCGCGTAGCCTCGCTAGCTGGGATCGGGATCGATCGTCGTGATCGCGTAGGCGCAAGTCGCCGAGACTTGTAGATAAAGGGCCAGCGAATGTCTTGATCGCCTGGACAAGCGATACCCTTGACGGCGCTCGTTCGCAAGAACAGAGAAGAAGAAAACTGCCCGTGCATTGCACCGGGAAATAAAAATGTGTTTGTACCTTGTTTCCTAGTATATTTACACCTCCCATGCCTAGCTGATAACATGCGCAGGTGCCGCCACCATGACAGGTAGCTCCTACTCTACGTATCAACTCTTCACAGCGTAAACAATCTCCTCTCCGACGACCTCTAGGTAACCATGATTGACACCTTGTGGTCACTCGAGCAGCAGCCGGGGGCAAACTTTCGCCAAAGTCGAATGGATCAAAACTATGCACATAGTGGTCATGGTGAACTTGGGCAAGAAAGGAAATTGACATACACGTACATTTTTAAATATTATCAGAAACATGAGACAATGTTTTATGTTTACAAACAAAGAGATATAACTTATGGCATATAAAATATGGAACCCAAAACAGTATCTTTAAGTTAAACTGAACCCGATCCTCAAAGTAAATTGAAGTATTGAAATGCCTGAACCTAAAGTTTCTCTTAGGGAATTATAAGTAAGTAAAGGAAATTCAGTTGCTCATATCACAGATACAGAACCCAGAAAAAAAACAGCTCGGCATGTCTCTGTCGAAGTAAGATGTGGAGTATGCACATTGAGGTGACTAAATAGGCCATCAGTTGACAGTTGTTAGTATGTTGAGCTTTCTCAACTGAACATTGATATTTGCAAAGCTGATAAATCAAAAGGCTTGGTCAAATATGGGTAACTTACTACTAAATCGCTAAAATTGTGTCCTTCAGTACAGAAATATTCCAGGTGAAGACTGTACAATTGTTTGAAGCCTTTATATAGTAGTGGCAGCTATGAACTTGCCAATATACAATTTCTCATGTGCACAATATTCCAGCTCATCACAGGAGAAAAATTTAGAAGGAATCTTGTGACACGCAGGGTTGAAGTTCCTTAATCTATTCTGAACATTACTTTGGCCAAAATCCATGCGTACCTCAAATTCCTTGACAAGAGACAAGTTCCAACAGCTACTTTTATTGCCCGACATCAATGAATTTTCCTCTGAACAAAATCCGGTTGGTTGCTGATGCTAACACATAACACAACCCAATTCACCGAATCTAGACCGAAAATTGCCCATTCTTCTCTTTTAGTGAGGAAGCCTGATCTGAGGTGGAAGGATGGAAGAGTGCTCATACTCGTCCCGGCATCAGCCCGTTTGTTGGCCAGATGACCACGGTCCCCTTCTTGATCCATGGTGAGATCATCAACGTGGACAGCTTGACCCTGAGTCGGTCAAACTTGAAGAAGACGAAGAAGAAGAAGAAGGGCATTGCCCCTAGGAGGACATCGGGGCTGGGCACGCCATTGATGGTGTGACAAAACAAAGCCATTTTTTTGCACTGGATCTTGGACATGGATCTTGATGGATTGCTCGATTCGATCAGTCAGCTAGATCATCGACAGTATACTTCAGTGATGGCTCTTCAACGTGGTTACATAAAAGCATGGGGGCCAAAAAATTCAACATATGGCAAAGCGACAGTAGCAAATAGCAGCAATGCAGCACGGAATTCAGAGCAAACAATTATCTATCTGTCCCACCGAGCTGCTCTATGGCCTCCCTACTTCCCCTGCACGCCAGGAGCTCCGGTCCTGCTGCTCCTTCCTTCATCCTTGTCGGCCTCCTCCAATCCTTTTCTCTGCCATAGCGCAAGGACTGGTAGACAGCAGTATTATCAGCACCCACCCAAATACTCGCCATGCCGTTGCCGCTGGCAGCTCAAATGTGCATCATTTTTGGACAGTATTGGAGGGCTGCATTACTTTGAGAGGTCCTGGAAGAATTTGACCAGAGGCATTAGATGTGTAGTCTGCGTCGCGAGAATACTGGACTGTCAACCCGGCTTGTGCGTTAGCATGGACACCGGCTGGCCGGACCCTGCCGGCATGGTCGTCCAGCTGCCTTGCTGGCAATGTTGAGGTGGTGTCGTACCTAGACGTGTTGTTGCCATAGCGATGGCAAGATCGCCACAGCCTCTACGTCGACACAACCACACCTCGGATGGCAGCAGCCACCACGCGGGGACGTTGACGCTCGGGGTTGGGGTGTTGGTCCTACCAGCTGATCTACCAGCTGACCTAGGATCGACAGAGTAACGGTTTTGATTCTGGGCATGGTGCATCTATTCCTCGACAATCTTTACGATGCTGATTCTTTTTCCTCCCAGCTGCGGCTGTCTCTGTGTTGTAGCAATCTAGGGCTCGGGATGGAGTTCCAGATGGACGACAACAGATGCTAGAGGCGCACATGGGCCAAGCCCAGAGGGGCGAAGATGGGCATGACAGGATTTATTTCACTTACCGGTGGCAATCGTCATAATTAGCCCGAAAGGTGGAATCCCCAAAAACTGAGAGAAACCCTTTGCTTTTATTATTAGGTATAGATTTGATCACTAGATATCTACGTGTGCTCTGTTTTGATTATGAACCATGTATTGTACTGAATGTCACCTATTTAGAATTGTTATGTGTGCACTGTTTTGTAGCATACCAATTCATGTACTGGTGTATTGTTTTTATTTGAAAATAGAAGCATATTTCGGTGAGATTGTACGGGAGGAGCAATATATCTCAAATCTTTTTGTTCATTGTCTCCAGCCTCTGCATGTCTTAGTTGCCATCAGCAATTTACGTTTATTCTTCTTTTGTGCATTCAAATTTTAGACAAATTTAGGTGATGTTAAACCTTAGACAAGGCGATCCTCTATCACCTATGCTATTTAATATAGTGGCTAATATGCTTGCAATTATGATTGAACACACAAAAAATGATGGTCTAATTGAGGGTGTTATTCCCCATCTTGTGGATGGGGGGTTTTCTATCCTTCAATATGCCGATGACACAATTCTATTTATGGAACATGACTTGGATAAAGCACAAAACCTGAAGTTAATTCTATCAGCATTCGAGCAATTATCCGTACTCAAGATTAATTATCATAAAAGTGAGTTGTTTTGCTTTGGTGAAGCTCTCAACGAGTTCAATGCCTATGCTTCTTTGTTTGGCTGTGGGCAAGGCCAGTTTCCTATGAGGTATTTGGGAATTCTGATTCATTATCGGAGACTCACACTCGCCGAATGGAAAAGTGTTGAAGAGAGGATTCAAAAACGTCTTTCCAGTTGGAAGGGCAAGTTGATGTCCCTAGGAGGGAGATTAGTACTGATTAATTCGGTTTTATCGAATATGGTACTTCATATGATCTCCTTTTTTTTGCCTAAAGGAATCCTTCAAAAACTGGATTATTACCGGTCTAGATTCTTTTGGCAAGGGGATAGCGAGAAAAAAAAAATCGATTGGCTAAATGGAGTGTTGTTTGCTGCCCCAAAGACCAAGGAGGACTCGGTATTCATGACCTCTCGGTCAAGAACACTGCCTTGCTTGGTAAATGGTTGTTTAAACTTCTAACCGAAGAAGGGACTTGGCAAAACATTCTAAAAAGGAAATATATTGGCACAAAGGCGTTATCCCAGGTTCTTTGGAAGCCAGGGGATTCGCATTTTTGGGCTGGCCTAATGGCAACGAAGAAACACTTCTTTGGCCTCGGGACTTTTTCTATTAAGGATGGATCGGAAATAAGGTTCTGGGAAGATAAGTGGCTTTGCACCACATCTCTCCGGGAATAGTATTCGGCATTGTACAACATTGTGCGGCATAAAGGCGATACCATCGCTAAGATTTTAGAGACTTCTCCTCTGAATGTGTCATTCAGAAGAGATTTGTCTGGTTAGCGGCTTGTTTCTTGGAATGCCTTACTACTAAGGTTGGCAAATATCCAATTACAACCCGGTCATGATGTATTTCGTTGGAACCTACACGAGAATGGTAAATTTTTGGTAGCATCAATGTACAATGCACTAATTCAACCTGATTTACCAATCGATAAGAATTCTAATAATAGGCTTTGGAAATTGAGACTCCCATTACGTATAAAGGTATTCAGATGGTACCTACGTAAAGGAGTAATTTTAACCAAAGACAATCTTGGAAAACAGAACTGGAATGGTAGTAGAACATGTGTTTTCTGTCATCAAGATGAAACAATTAAACACTTATTCTTCCAATGTCATTTTGCAAGGTCTATATGGTCAGTCATCCAAGTAGCTTCGACCTTATTTCCACCACGCAGTATTGCCAACATCTTTGGGAATTGGCTAAACGGAATAGATAACAGGTTTAAAAGGAATATTAGGGTGGGAGCGATTGACTTTATTTGGTCGCTATGGCTATGTAGAAATGATAAAGTGTTTAACGACAAAACTTCTTCCATTTTGCAGGTTATATACCAGGGTATCAGTACTCTCCGTTTATGGTCCTCTCTTCAGCGGGTGAAGGATCGACACCTCTTTATAGAGGTTTGTGCATGTTTGGAGGCTATGGAGAGGGATACTTTTTCCCAACATGGATGGTCACATAGCCTTCGTATTGATTCGGCATGATTACAATTGCTCATGATGATATGTAATTTTGCCTTTTAGATTTGTCAGATCTGGATTTTGGCTGTGTGCATCTCAGTTATGCAGAGGTCGGGTGTATGCTTAATACTCTTTAAGTAATAAAGCACTCTTTATTAAAAAAGGTGATGTTAAACTACATTCGAAAATGTAGAGAAGAGCGAGACCAAATGGAAGACATGCCAAGTTTTGTAATCGCATGTCTTATAGATATGCAGAAGATGTGTAAAAATCATGTTTCTCTATTATGGATGTAATATGTGTTAGTAATTATTGTCAAGCTTCATGCACTAGTCAACACAATTAAAAATCCAAACAGATGCAAAGGGCAAGTGCAATCCACTTATACACTTCAACATCCCCACTCACGTGTTATGGGAAAGACGTCGGCATGTTAGAGACTAAGAGTTAGGCTCAAGAGACCTTGTACATGGACTAGTGGCTCAAAAGTATAGCTCAAGAGGTATATATACGGTTTTGGCACATACACCTTGGGAACATACATAAATTTTTGCTCTTTTCCAACAAAAGCTTTCTCCATATTAAATTTAAGAGAAGAGAAAATTGAACTTAAAGTTTCCATAGACTCCTCTAATTTACCAATCCTAAGGATTTGACTATCATGGATAGTGCTAGCTTCTAAAATAGTGATTCTTTTACCAATACTTTCTATCGATTCATTAACCTAGCTAGTGTTATCAAGGAGATTTAGCAAACTTTTCTCTAAAGAGCTCAGATTTTCTATAACTTCCTCCAAAGTGATCTCAGTTTTAACAACATTAATAGGTGGTACTCCCACTAAACTTTCAATTAAAGTGCATGCTTCCAAAGCAGGAGTACCCAGAAAATTACCCCCTGTGAGAGTATCAAGAACATACCTATTCCAACTAGATATACCAATATAAAAATTCCTAAGAAGGATCATGGTAGAATACTTTTTTGTACATCTATGATGGGCATTACTAGTTCTGTACCAAGCATCTTTCAAACTTTCTCCCCCTTGTTGCTTAAAAGTACGAATGTCAACTTCAGGATTACTCATTCTAGCAAGACTAAAAGTAGACAAGCGAAAATAACAACTATAAGGGAACTAATTTTTTTGTTTTTTTTTGATAAAAAGATGCAAACAAAAATAAAGTAAAGAAAGTAAGCAAAACAATAACAAAGTAAAAGATTGGAAGCGAGAGACTCCCCTTGTAGAAATCCTCTTTCTCCCCGGCAACGGCGCCAGAAAAAGTGCTTGATAGCGGTGCTAGCCGCCCAGTTGGGAACCCCAAGAGGAAGGTATGATGAGCACAACGGCAAGTTTTTCCTCAGTATGAAACCAAGGTTTAATCAACCAGTAGGAGAAAGAAACAACTTCTGACGGTTGATGCTAGCTGGCTTTGGCGCCTGCTCCAGAGAATTTGTATATTGCGCCTATCTGGGGCATAGCTTTGGCGCCAGCAGCAACGTGGAACCTGCACACAACACAACCAAAGTACTTTGCCCCAACTTGCAGTGAGGTTATCAATCTCACCGGTTTGCTGTAAACAAAGGATTAAACATATCATGTGGTAATAGATGTTTGTTTGCAAGAAAGTAAATAATGCTTATAGAAAGTAAATGGTAATATGAATGTAAAAGAATGGACCGGGATCCCCAGTTCACTAGAGGTGTCTCTCCATAAATATAAATAACATGCTAGGTAAACAAATTATAGTTGGGCAATTGACAGAATAAAGAATGCAAGCAATGCATGTACATGTCATGAAGATCACTATGAGATTCACTTGGTCATTACAACATAATACATAGATCATAATCCAACTGCATCTATGACTAATAATCCACCCGCTGGATGTCATCCGAGCAACCATTGGGTATTAAGTTGCAAGCAACAGATTATCGCCTTAAGCAAAGTGTGTAATGTAAACAATACAAATGTCCTTGAACACAAGATTGTTGTTTCTCCCTAGTAGCAACAGCACATCTACAACCTTAGAAGTTATTGTCACTCTCCCAGATTACTAGAGGCATGAACCCACCATCGAGCATAAATACTCCCTCTTGGAGTCACTAGCATCTACTCGGCTAAGATATCTACTAGCAATAGAGAGCATGCAAGATCATAAAAAACATAGAGATGATAAATCACAAATCAACTTGACGTAGTACTCAATATTCATTGGATCCCAACAAACACAACATGTAGAATTACATAATAATGATCTTGATCATGATAGGCAGCTCACAAGATCTAAACCTAAAGCACATGGAGGAGAAGACATCCATCTAGCTACTGCTATGGACCCGTAGTCCAAGGTAGACTACTCACACATCACTCCGGAGGCAGGCATGGTGATGAAGAAGGCCTCCGGTGGTGATTCCCCTCTCCGGCAGGGTGCCGGGAAGAGCTTCTGAACCCTCCCGATCTTGCGTCGATGACGGCGGTGGCTTGCAGTATGTTTTCCCGTTGAGGAGATTAAATAGGCGGAAGGGCGATGTTAGGAGGTGGACCAGTAGGTCACATCCCTGGTGGCGCGGCCTAGGGGTGGCCTGCGCCACCACCAGGTGTGGCCGGCCCCTGGTCCGTCTCCTGCTCTCCTTTGGACTCCGTCTCCATGTCAGGTAATTAGGGACTTCAGCTTTTGTTTCGTCCAATTCTGAGAATATTTCCTGTGTAACTTTTCTGAAACACAAAAACAGTAGAAAACAGGAAACTAGCACTGTGGCATCTTGTGACTAGGTTAGTTCCGGAAAATGCATAAAAACGCCACGAAGTGTAAATAAAACACAAAGCAAATGTTGTATAAACAAGCATGGAGCATCAAAAATTATAGATACGTTTGAGACGTATCAATAAGCCGAAGAAGGATGCTGCTAAAATTCCTCCCTTCGGCTTTTCGGCTACTCCAGAGGGACAATCTCAAGAGGAGACTGCGGTGAATAAACCATCTCCAGTCCATGCTAAGAAGAAACCTACTGCACCCTCTTTAAAGCATCAGAAAAGGGGGACAGTAGTGACTACTTCTTTTGAGGTTCACCAGCCCTCTACTTCTTCTGACAATGTGAGTGGTACTGCGTATACTCGACTCTTTTGGTTCTTGAGCTTTAAGATTGTCACACAACTTGTGTTCTGCAGGCTTTGATGCAGAAGTTTATTTCTCTTAGTGCTGAATGCGTCAAGATTCAGGAGACTGCCAATGCATCTCAAGGTATTTCTTCTGCATCCTTGACTCCTAGTTTTGCTTTTATATACTTGCTCCTGTATGTCTTGCTGCTGATGCCTCTCTCTATTTTTGGTGCGTTATAGTTGCACTGACCATGGCTCGTGCATGCATATCCGCTTTAGAGGCCGAGCTGAGGGCATCTGTGGAGGCTTGGGGGAGTGCAAATGCCGCCAAGGTTTCTACTGAGAAGGCCACTAAGTCAGCAGAAACCATGGCTAAAAAAGCTGAGAAAGCATTGGCAGAGTCCCAGCAAAAGCAGGCCAAGCGGGAGCAGTCCGTGGATGAACGGCTTGACAAGATCTCCGTCTCTGTTGGCAGTAAGTGTCACATCACCCTTTTTCAATACTTGCTTAGGCTTTTGATATGTCTCAAACGTATCTATAATTTTTGATGCTCGATGCTTGTTTACACACCATTTGCTTTGTGTTTTGTTACACTTCATGGCATTTTTATGCATTTTCTGGAACTAACCTACTAACGAGATGCCACAGTGCCAGTTCCCTATTTTCTGTTGTTTTTGTGTTTTAGAAAAGCTACACAGGAAATATTCTCGAAATTGGACGAAACAAAAGCCAAACCTGCTATTTTTACCGAAGCTTCGCGAAGAACGAAGATGAGACGGAGGGGAGCCACAAGATAGACTCACCCTAGGGTTGCGCGGCCTGCCCCTGACCCACGCCACCAGGGGCTGAGGCCAGCTGGCCCACCTCCTGACGATGCCCTTTTGCCTATAAATTCCCCTCGATGGGAAAAACCTAAAGGACGGATCACTTTTCCTCAAAACATACTGCAAGCCGCCGCCGTCATCGAAGCGAGATCGGGAGGATCCAGGAGATCTTCCCGGCACCCTGCTGGAGAGGGGAAGCCCCACCGGAGGCCTTCTCCGCCACCATGGTCGCCTCCGGAGTGATGTGTGAGTAGTCTACCTTGGACTACGGGTCCATAGCTATAGCTAGATGGTCGTCTTCTCCACCATGTGCTTCATGTTTAGATCTTGTGAGCTGCCCTACATGATCAAGATCATCTTTGTGTAATTCTATATGTTGTGTTTGTTGGGATCCGATGAGTATTGGTACTATGTCAAGTTGATGTGCTGAATTATTATCTTTATGTTATCTCTATGTTGTTTATGATCTTGCATGCTCTCCGTTGCTAGTAGATATCTTGGCCAAGTAGATGCTAGTGACTCCAAGAGAGAGTATTTATGCTTGATAGTTGGGTTCATGCCTCTAGTAATCTGGGGGAGTGACAGAAACCTCTAAGGTTGTAGATATGCTGTTGGCACTAGGGAGAAAACAACATTCTTGTGTCCAAGGACATTTGCTTTGTTTACTTTACGCACTTTGCTTAATGCAGTTATCCGTTGTTCGCAACTTAATACCCGATGGTTGCTCGGATGACATCCGGAGGGTGGATTATTAGTCATAGATGCAGTTGGATTATGGTCTATGTATTTTTTCGCAATGCCCAGAGTGAATCTCATAGTGATCCTCATGACATATGTACGTTATCTTTATTCTATCAATTGCCCAAATGTAATTTGTTTACCAAGCATGTTGTTATTTATCTTATGGAGAGATACCACTAGTGAAGTATGGACCCCGGTCCAATTTCCTTTACATTGCTATTACCGTTTACTATTTTACTCGTTTATTTACATTCTCGCATACTATTAACTTTTACCACTCGATACGCTCAATCCTTTGTTTACAGCAAACCGGTGAGATTGACAACCTCATCGTAAGTTGGGGCAAAGTACTTGATTGTGTTGTGTGCAGGTTCCACGTTGCTGCTGGTGCAAAGCAAAGCCCTAGACGAGGCACCATATAAATTGTCCGGAGCTGTTGTGAAGCTAGCGAGCATCAACCTTCTGAAGTTTGGCTTTCTCCTACTGGTTCGATAAACCTTGGTTTCACAACTGAGGGAAGACTTGCTGTTGTGCTCATCATACCTTCCTCTTGGGGTTCCCAACGGGGTGTTATCTACACGCCATCAAACAATTTTTCTGGCGTCGTTGCCAGGGATTGAAGAAGAATGTGGGGACCCCGGCTTACCACCCAGGATTCCCGTTATGCATACAACTCACGATCCCAGGAAGACCGTCATGAATCCACATAACAGAGTTGGCATTACAGAGTACATCATCCATTACATAACGAATTCATAAAGTCTTACATGTGGCCACTTGGCCGAATTTAAATACCTCGCAGGGCAAGTTCAACTGACACACTAATGCTTAGCAAACAGCAGCGGGATACATGCAGCGTAGCTGACCCAGGTCAGGCCTACTACCCTATAGGCGACTGACCGGGAAACGATCCTAATTCGCACCGGCGTCATCGTAACCTCCTTCGTCCTCCTCATAGTCATCATCATAGTCTGGCCAAGTTAATAGCCAGGGACAAAGCCGTGAGTACATTTTGGAATTGTACTCGCAAACCATCTAAGAGAAAGTAATCACATGCTATTTGGCTATAGCAAGGGTTGGCTTGGTTGAAGGTAGCTTTATACTAGTAAGTTTCTCATGTCGATATAGCATGTCCTATGACATTTCTATATCCTTATTAAAGAAAACTTTTAGTAAGTTTCTCGTGTCGATATAGCATGTCCTACGACATTTCTATATCCTTATTAAAGAAAACTAGCACAGTGACCCGCGCACATGCGCGGGCGGTATCTCGATGGTCTATTGAAATTTCTCATAGAATCCATAAAAGAAAACAATTATGGACAACCCAATAAAAACCACATTTTATTTTGTATGTTCAAATTATTAATAATTATGTTTATTCAAATATATTTTAACATATTTGTTTAAGAAGATCAGTAATAGTTGATTAGCTTTAATTGTTTAATTATCTAACGTGGTATATACACGTAAAATTATTACTCAATTGATCTTGAGCAATTGATCTATGTTAAAAATTGATTTATTTATTTACATGTATCTAAATTTCAGAATAATGAATTTTTGTGTATATACTTTAGACTTTTTGAATTAGTCCACTTACATTTTACCCAAAGTTTATGCGTGACCATACAAATATCTTAGTTTTCTTAAACCTCCGAATTTTTAGGGCCGTAAAATTTTCAATATTTTTCATAATATTAGCGTCAAACATTTTTGTTGCTACATGCTCCCAAGTCGTGCCCGTGCGTCCAATTGGCTTGACACCGATAAGGCAGGAATTAAAAACTATCTCTATCTTCGTCCGTCCAATTGACCTAGGCACACCGATCTTCTGAAGAGTTGCCCAAAAAAGAAAGATCCCCTTTAATTTTCACCTTGTTTCACTTCTCTCCACCGCTGGTCTCCAAATCTCGTTGTCTCCGCTCCCAGGAATCCACCAAATTCAGATCTTCAACGTTCTCCCCCATCCACAAGTGAAGCATGAGATAGTGATATTGGAGGACCATGGCGGAGGTCAAGGCTGAATAGGGTCAGGCACCTTTGGTCCGAGCAGGAGCTCGATCGAGGCTTGCGGCGCAGGTTGGGGCTTATGGCCGGTCATTTGCCGCATGTCTGCTTGGAGAAGATAGACGACCTGATGGCTATTGTTCTTTCTGAATCGGTGAGGATGCAGCCATGAATTTGTACCAGCCTTTTTTTTTACTTTCGATTCTGCAATGTTTGGTTTTACAGTTTTAGTACGGATATATTCTCCTGTGATATCACATGATGTTCTTTGCTCTCTTCTCGCGTTCATCTCTATTTTTTTCAGTCTCAGTCTATGCTCCTTACGGTATTCCCAGTTTTAGAATTCTATATTCGTAGCATGAGCAGGCCTCTGTTTTGTTGGTCATATCATTTCTGAAGATACCTTCATATGAGTCATGCCATCTCAGATGTCTGACTGCCTATCTGCTGGATTTCAATATTATTGAGATTCAAAGTTCATTCTTTCCCATAGTTACAGTTTGGGTGTAGTGTGATTTTCTCCTGTAATTGGTTTCTGTTTTATCAGCAAACCAATGTACACCCGTGTAAGTAGGTCACATGCCAATGAATATACAGTGAGTTATATGACAGTTGTGGTTTGTTTTTGTAATGAGCAACCTGATGATGGTCTGATGACAAAGATTTTGCACAGATCATACAATATATGTGTTTTTCCAAAGGATGTTACCTGATTGTGTGCTGCTGAAAAAATTAATTTTGTTGTTGCGTACTATAAACCTTGGTACATTTACAATTTCAGAAATTGGCATTTCGATCCCTTTGCAATCTAACTTACTCTAGAAAACGGACTTCACTCTCATGCATGTTTGAAGATTGCTTCTGGCTTATTTTCTGGGTGATTACTTGATATGTTGTTTCAGTTGGGTCCATGGGCCAGTGAAATCTACATAAAAACATATTTGTAAATCCAATTGTTTTCGTATTTGGATAATCCACATTCCTGAGCAATGTTTTACTCTACTCTCCAAGGTATCACCATAAATAAATTGGAAGTAATAGTCCAAAGATCTGATTCTTCTTGATCAACTTTATGCAGTATTATATCAAATTATAATTTGATTTTAGGATAGTTCTTCAATGGACAAAACCTATCAATCTCCCAAACTTTGTAGATCTTGGGTATGCAAAATGGATTGCTCTTTAATATTGGATCAAATTCTGACCAGTTTGTTTTCAATAGATGGTAGATCATATTCGCATGTGTATAAAGAGTATATGAGGTACACACATATCAAATATGGGAAATTAAGAACATCATATGTACTTTATAATATACCTTCTGTCTGGTTAACTTATATCGGTGCTGATAAGTTCATTATTTGATAGTTGATTTTGTCCTGAAGTATTAAAACTTTCCATGATTGTGCATGTGTCCTTTCTATTAGTCAAATCATTGAACAATTTAGGTGCCATATATGTTGAGGCTTGAAAATAATAGGCGTGATACTTGTGGAGGATAATTTAACCCATGCTACAAATATCCTATAACCATCTATTAGAAACAACCCAACAATCATTCATTCATGATAAAAGAAAATACAACATTTTGAAGGTTACCTGCTGGAGGAGATCGGGTTCTAGTGGCACCACATGAACCTGATGCTGAACAGACTTCCTCAAGTCATATGGTCATTTTGAGGATAGCTGTGCAGCGGGTGTCGAAAGGGCGCTCGCAAGTTGGACGGACTTTGATACTATATCTGTTGGAATCTGTTCGAAATCTTTTAGTAGGATTAGTCTTAAATGCAAAACTGTGTTAGATCATGTCTTATTCGAGTATTAAAATCGAATTTAAGTTGAAAAATATCATCATCATGAATTTATTCAGAAATTGAATATAAGTTGAAAGAACACCATCATTATAAATTTATATTTAGTAGCATCTGTCCAACTTAATCAACCATGCAAATTAGCTGCTGCCTATTACACTGAATGGGAAATTTACTTGAACCTGGGATTGGAGTGGTGTGTGCATGCAAGAAGTAGGTATACGTATAACGTATGGGTTACCTGGATACTCTGAGAGAATCGACCGAGCACCATGCCACCGCTACAAGTCCTTGTTGACACTGTGTTGAGGTCTGAGCCACCTGCAGGAGTCGGCTCGTGTCTTTCAGGCCTGTCAGCCTAGCATCTTCCTTTCTGTTGCGTCTGTCGATGGGCGCCCATACACCAAGGGAGGAGAAAGGACGAGGCTGGTCATCATTGGGGCAGTTGTACAATGACATGCCGGCGATGAGATTAGGGTTTTCTAAACTTTTTCGAGGTGGATTTTGTACATTTTTTTGTATACATCCCAATGAAGTAACACATATCGAACAGACACATATTTTTTCTAATTTTGATAGGTCCACCGGATCAAAGGCTGGTATTCTGATTAACATGGGATTTTTTAGCCATTTATCTTGCTCCTAGTTAACCCTATTTTACTTTTAGTATATAATAATACATAGATGCCCGATTGTTACTGTTTATAAAGATTTATTCGAACCATCAATTTTCTATCTAATGAGTAACCTCTTCTTCTTGTAGATAGAGGTGTTATCCGGGAAACTGAACTTGGCACAAACTTGCCGCTGTTACTTTGAACCTGGACACCTGGTGCTAGGCGCCCTTGTTGCTGTGGAGCATTATGCCTTTATCTCTCCTCCTGCTAATTGTCCTCCAGTTTCTTGTTTAACTTGATGCACCACTACTAACCTGGAGCAGGTGGCGGTCTTCAGCTCCTTGAGAGTTGAGGTCTAAAACATGTCCATCTAGGATCGTCAGCCCATGTTCCAGTCCATGGGTGCATCTGTAAATGGCAGGATCTTGGCGACACATCTACACGAAGATTCATTGATGCATGTAGATTAAATCATACCTGCTTAATAGATCCTAGCTTGTGGTCGACATTGTACTCCCGTGATAGATAATAATAGACATGCAATAGCATAATTACAAGCCCAATCTCCAGCAGATGTTGCATCGGCGAGGACATGCATGAGATATATGCTGCAATGTACAAAAATCAATGGATCAGTGAAAGAAAATCTCACATGCAATTACCTGACTAAAGGCTGTCTGGCTATAGGCATGGGGCAAGTCAAATTCCATCTAATGATCCGCATCTTGCATGGATGCAACCTAAAATCGATCCATCTTGCATGCGTTGATGTGCAAGAGGAGAATCGGCCGGCTAAGTAGACGGAAACTGTTGATGCATGGGGACTCGCTGACGGCGAACGCAGCACACATTAAGGGACACCCTTGAATACGGCGGCGGCGGCTGGTTGGCAGACGGCACGCTAGGTTAAAACCTAGTTACCTTGTTTATTTAGCTAGATCATAACCTGTCGAAGGGATACATGATTTATCTCAAAGGGCAATGGTTATGTTGAAGTTTAATGTTAAGAGACTATTCGTAATATCCATCGGCTGTAATCGTGTAGTTAATTAAATTGATGGCTGGATGATTCTGTTTTTTGTGGAATTTTCTAGCGATTTCTCTAATTTTTGGTTAGCCCGTAATGTACTTTTAATATATAATAGATACTTGTAAGACAAGTATTTGTAAAAGCTCTAGGAAAGGGGGAAACTCCTTTATGCTTGTCTAAGGAAACCATGGCCAATCATACATGACCATTCTCCATCACCTCGGCAGTACCCTTCGAGTACTCTGAACCATTCCCGTGCCACGGCAGTACCCTCCAAGTACACCGTCTGGCACAAACTCCATTTTTGCGAAAACATTTGGTAAAACCAAAACTCGACACAGGTTAAGTATAGCCATTCCAACCGTCCATGACCGAGGACTCGGCTATTCGAATAGATTACACTCTGCAGAGGTTGTACACTTTACCCACACCATCCGATAAATCCGCCGGGATATCACCACGGACCGTCATACACAAGTATGCGAGGTTCGGATAATCGATCAAAGCCTTCCATCTATCTACCTTAGTACGGGTGCCTACCCTATGGAGTATACATCCCCGGCAAACCCTGGCCGTCTACCTCCGTCGAGTGTAGTTCCAGTGCCACGGTGGGAGAAACCCAAGTGTCTTCCAGACGGGTAGCCTATTGGCGGGCCCGCTATGCTGTTGCCCACCACTTGCGACAACCCGGATTCTGGGGTCCTATAGACCCTTATATAGTACGAGGCTCCCCGCACTAAGGCAAATAAACTTTAAACTAGGCTCCATCCCATACCGGGGTAATGTGGTTCACGGGGGTAATTGGTTTGGCGAACACTTATACACAATGCCATTTTCCAGAAATCCACCAACTCCTTCATCTCCCATGTCCAACTCCATGTTTATAAAACCATTTGAAAACATTTCAATGAAGTAGCAACTACTCCAAGGTTTTCGAAAACATTTTTGAAATTTTTCCCGAGAGTAATCCCAATCCTAGAGTTTTTGGCTCCACTACAAGTTTTCCAAAGACTTTGATGCTAACCATCAAGTCTCTAATATGAGGTGTGTTGAATAGGTCACAAGAGGTGTCATCTCAATGGATGATATCAAGTCGACTTGTGGAGCTAAGTCGCCAACTATTGCTATCTAGGGATTAATAGCAATATAGAAAACAATGCATAATTAAGAAAGCAGGAGTAAGCAATGCAAAGTGTAATAATAGGATTCAGATATGCAACAAGTAGATGGCTTGCCTTGGTTGGCTTGTCCCTGATCTCCTTCCTCTTGATACTCAAAGACCTCTCCTTCCTCCGCACACTCGTCGTTCGAATCTATCGCCGAAAAAGTGACAACAACACACAATGAGCACACATGCATACATGGTTCACACCCAATCATGCAACACCTTACTCAACATTGAGTATCAGAAGCAAACAAGTTTATATATCTAAACCTACAATATTTTCTACAAAGAAAGCATTGACCACATAATAGCAAGAAATTCCTATTTGCAAATAAACTCTATTCTCAAACAAACTAGTTGCAGGCATCAATATGCATTTAGGCAAGACAACCAGCATACATTCAGGTGGCTAACAACATCACAGAACCAACACAATTGGAATTAGGTCAAAAGAGCAAATGCGTGAATTATCATGAATTTCCTACTCACCCTTAACACTAGAAAAGCATTTTAATTCCATAAAACTTTCTGTAACCACCAAAATTCTACCAGAGACCTTTTTAGAAAGCTACAGTAATAAGGAACACACCAGAGGTGGAATCATCTGAAAATATTAAATCTGCTGTGCACAATAAATTAAAGAAGGCAATTCTTTAATATCACCAAAATAATTACTACAGGAAATAGAATACCCCTAAAATAGCAAATCTAGGTTCTGAAACTTCACAACATCACAGAGCATCAATGAAAATTGGAAACACAAGATTTCATCACACCAAACTCATATTTTGGAATTAACTTGGAAAAACACTAGATCTACCAAGATTAATTCACAGATAATACCTAAGCTCCTAAAAATCAAACATGCAGTACATTCAGGTAGATATTAATTTCAGGAGCACATAGATATTTGAATCACTAATTTTGGACTCACAAAAATATTTCTGTGCATTTTTGAATCTAGCAGGGAATTTCAAATTGAAATAACAATTTCTGAAAAAAAAAACAGAAATGGGCCAAGGCGGCGGATCTGAGCCAGGCCGGCCTAGATGCATCGGCCTGTCCGGGCCTGGCTTGGCCGAAACGGTAAGTCACCGTCCGATGCAGATCGGACGGTGCGCCGTCGTCGTCCTCGCGGATGTGCATGCGCATGAGAGAGGGAAGGGATCCGGCTAGGGTTTGTCGATGGCAGAGCTCACCGGGGGTCAGCAGTGCGGGCTCAGCACGTCGCAGGGGTAGCGATCGGTGGCGGAGGTGACGGCGAGGTGGCTAGAGCTCGAATGCGTGAAGGAGGAGGGCGTGCAGATGGTTTCAGTCGCAGCGGCCTCGGCTAGCTCCTGGAGTCACCGACGACGGCGATGGCTAGCGTTACCTGCAAGGAAACCAAGGGGCAGGTGAGCTGGGTCTCGAGAGGGAGAGGGATTCGAGCACAGAGAGAGAGGGAAGAGGGTTCCTAGATCGACGACAACCTTCACCGTTTGCCGACGATCTACTCCGGCTCGGGTGCTTAGCAACGGCGGGAGGAGCTGGTTTCCATGGCGGCGAGACCCTGCGGTGAGTGAGAGAGTGGAGGGGAAGCAAATGAGCGACAGGGGTGTGCTCCAGAGGGGACACGGGGTTTTATTTGGTCGGGGTGGTCTCGGTGCAGGGTGCACTTCGACGATCACGGTTGGGCGAGAGGGGTGGTGCTTCTGGAACGACGTTGTGAGCTGAGTGCAGTGCTAGGGGTGGCTAGGTCAGGGGCGCACTGGTTTGGTTGCGGCACGGTCAGTTTCAGAGCAGGTGCACGTGAAACGGTGCACGGCGCGGCGAGCTGGGTTGGCTAGGGCACAGGGCAGTGGTGGCGTTGCAACGTAGGCACGATGCCGTGCACGTTCGTGTGCGGGGCGAGAAAAATGGTCGAGTGCATGCGCGGGAACACGCACACCGATCTCGGCGTCCCCTGGGGTTGTCAAGCGTGGGTAGAGAGAGGCCAGGGCGTGGCCTATGAGCGTCTTGGGCGGCAGGGGCCGATTGGGTGAGCTGGGTGGTGGCGAGTGGGACCTAGTGGCGCAGTGGTGGATGGTGGCTTCTCCTCGAAGCCTCAGACCAACGGGCGTGTGCCCTGGTCACGCCGGTGAGTGAGGGAGAGGGCAAGGTGCGGTGTGAGCTCGGTCTCACTGCAATGTAGGGTCGGGGTGGTGCTGGAGTGGTGGTGCTAGTCACTGGTTGGGGGTGAGAGACAGTGGAGGGAGAAAAGAAAGAGAGGAAGAAGATCTACCCTAGATCACCTCGGGTCTCCCTCCTTCTTTGTGTCCAAGTGCTAGAGGACAAAGACTAGGGGCTGGTTTTTGGAGAGAATGCAGAGAGAGAGGAAGAGGTGGTCGGCCAAGGGTGTTTCCTTGAGTGATTTGCAAAGAAGAGAAGAAGAAACAAGAGAGAAAGAAGAAAGGAGGTCATTTGGCCAAAATTCATCTGAATTTTTAAAATTCAAAAATATGACCAAGGAGGTAGTGGTGGTTTGCTCAGATGTGTTCTACAAATGGTAGAAACCATTCTGCAAGTTTTCAGAATTTTTAAACAAGTGGAAAAGAGGTTTTGATGAAGTCCCTATTTTTGAATAAGGGTGCAAAAATAAAAGAGAAAGAAAAAGGTGAGTGGAGAAATCAAGCAATGGAGTTGAGCTAGGGTTTTTGGTTCACACACAACCAGCACTTGGTCCAAAAACAATGCATAAAATCATAGCACAACATTTAGATTCCTAATGCACAAGGGGTAGAAGTGTTAGAATTTTAATCATGCCAAATGCACACACACAAGCACAAGTCACTGCATAAAATCATACATGCTATCATTCAAGCTCACAACCAAGCAAAGTTTTTAATTTACCCAAACTAAATCATCTAACCAAGGTTTTAATAAGTTCTACAAAAAGTGAGGTGTTACAGACCTTCCCTAAAAGAATCTCGTCCCGAGATTTGGTAGCTAAGCGTGAAGTAGTTCGGGGAATTCTCATTGGAGATAATCCTCGCGTTCCCAAGTGGCCTCTTCTTCGGTATGGTTACTCCATTGCACCTTGTACATCTTGATCTTGCGTCTGCGGGTAAGACGGACGTCTTCTTCAAGGATGCGGATTGGTCTCTCTCGATAGGTGAGGTCGTGGTTTAGGTCAATGGTGTTGTGGTCGATCTCTTTGAAGGTCTCGGGCTTACGGGGAACTTGAAGGCATTTGCGGAGTTGCGAGATATGAAAGACATCATGTAACTCAGACAACTCCGCGGGCAGCTCTAGCTTGTAGGACATCTCTCCGCGGTGCTCTAGGATCTTGAATGGGCCGATGTAGCGGGGTGCAAGCTTACCCTTAACATGGAAGCGTTGCATACCCTTGAGTGGTGTCACTCAAAGGCAGACAAAGTCTCCCACGTTGAAGGTAACAGGTCTTCTCTTGGAATCGGCATAACTCTTCTGCCTAGATTGGGCTGCTTTGAGGTAGTTCCGAATGAGCTAGACTTGTTCCTCGGCGTCCTTGATGATGTCGGGGCCGAAGATCTGGCTCTCTCCAGTTTCCGACCAGTTGAGCGGGGTACGGCACTTGCGTCCATAAAGGGCTTCGAAGGGGGCCATTTGCAGACTAGCTTGGTAGCTATTGTTGTAGGAGAATTCAGCGAATGGCAAGCAGTCTTCCCACTTGGTTCCATAAGATAGGAGACAAGCTCGCAGTATGTCTTCAAGGATTTGATTTACTCGCTCAGTTTGACCTCTAGTCTGTGGGTGATAGGCTGTGCTGAAGGATAGCCTAGTGCCTAAGGCTTCTTGGAGTTTCACCCAAAACCGTGAGGTGAACTGAGGGCCTCGGTCTGAGACAATGATCTTCGGGATGCCATGAAGGCTGACTATGCGGGAGAGGTACAACTCTGCCAAACGGTTTCCGTGATCGGTGGTCTTGACTGGAATAAAGTGGGCAACTTTGGTGAGACGGTCCACAATAACCCATATAGAGTCATCCCCGACTCGACGTTGGTAGCCCAGTAATAAAGTCCATTCCGACTTCCTCCCACTTCCATAAGGGCACTCTCAAGGGTTGCAATAAACCTGCGGGTCTTTGGTGTTCAGCCTTGACGCGTTGGCAAACATCACATCGGGCGATGTAGAAGGCTATTTCCCTTTTCATACCGTGCCACCAAAACTGCTCCTTCAGGTCTTGGTACATTTTGGTGCCTCTGGGATGAATCGAATACGGGGTGTCATGGGCTTCCTTCAGAATAAGCTGCTTCAACTCCTCAATGTTAGGGACGCGCAGGCGGCCATTATACCATAGTACACCTTCCCGGTCAATGGAAAACCCAGGTACTTCCTCCCGTCCCATCCTACGCTTAATTTCTTCAATACTCTCATGACCCTTCAGAGCTCCTTTAATTTGGTCGAAGAGAGTGGGTCGGACTTCAAGGTTTGCTAGGAATCCATGGCTTACAAGCTCAAGTCCAAACTTCTCGAACTCCTCGCATAGGGCTGGTTGGCTGGTCTTCAGTAAGGCATTTAGAGAACAAGGCTCTCGGCTGAGGGCATCGGCGACCACATTCGCTTTACCAGAATGGTAATGAATGCCTAGGTCATAGTCCTTGATGAGTTCAATCCATTTCCTCTGTCTCATGTTCAATTTCTTCTGAGAGAAAATATACTTCAGGCTCTTGTGATTGGTGTAAATCTCACATCGGTTTCCCATGAGATAGTGTCGCCATGTCTTGAGGGCATGGACAATAGCGGCAAGCTCTAGGTCATGGGTGGGATAGTTCAACTCATGTGGGCGAAGCTGACAGGATAGGTAGGCGATGACCTTGCCATCTTGCATCAAGACACTTCCAAGCCCAAGCTTGGAGGCGTCGCAGTAGACGTCGAAGCTCTTGGTAATATCGGGCATGGTTAGGATAGGAGCTAACACAAGTCGCTTCTTGAGTTCTTGGAAACTCTCCTCGCACTTCTCAGTCCACTCAAACTTCTTATCCTTCTTGAGTAGCTGGGTCAACGGGCGAGCAATACTAGAAAACCCTTCTACAAACTTCCGGTAATATCCGGCTAGCCCAAGGAATGCTCGGACTTTGGTGGGGTTGGTTGGGGCTTTTCTTTCCATGATAGAGGTAATTTTCGAAGGGTCCATGGATACTCCACCGGCTGAGATAACATGGCCTAGAAATCCAACTTCTTTCAGCCAAAATTCACACTTGCTGAATTTGGCGTAAAGCTGGTGCTCGCGCAGGGTTCCCAATACTAGCCACAGATACTCTGCATGCTCTTCCTTAGTCTTGGAGTAGACCAAGATGTCGTCGATGAAGACCACCACAAATTTGTCCAAGAACTTCATGAATACCTTATTCATGAGGTTCATGAAGTAGGCAGGGGCATTGGTTAGGCCGAAGGACATGACCGTGTACTCGAACAGGCCGTAGCGTGTGGTGAAAGCAGTCTTAGGGATGTCAGACTCTCGGACTTTCAGCTGATGATATCCAGTGCAGAGATCAATCTTGGAGAACACCTTAGCTCCATTCAGCTGATCAAATAGGTCTTCAATCTTTGGGAGTGGATATTTATTTTTGATGGTCACCTCATTCAGTTTACGGTAATCCACACACTGGCGTATGGTACCATCTCGCTTGTCCACAAAGAGAACAGGCGATCCCCATGGTGAAGCGCTGGGACGGATAAGGCCTTTGCTGAGCATATCAGCGAGTTGCTTCTTTAACTCCTAGAGTTCTTGGGGGTTCATACGGTAAGGTCTTTGAGCAATAGGAGCTGTTCCGGGAATCAACTCAATTATGTACTCAATATCTCGGTCAGGGGGCATACCTGGCAGCTCCTCCGAAAAGACGTCGGGGTACTCGCATACCACCGGAACTTGGTCAAGAGTCGGCCCAGTGACAGACTTCTTATAGTAAACTTTACGGGATGGCATGGTTGCGATGTGCTCAATCTGAACTCCATCACTGCTGGTCACGGTTATAGCTTTCCGGGCGCAGTCTATATGACCCTGGTACTTGGACATCCAGTCCATTCCAAGTACCACGTCCAAACCCTTTGTACCAAGAATAATCAAGTCGGCTTGGAAGGATACCCCATGGATGACTATGGGTACCCCTTCGCGGGTCAAGTGTGCCCTAACTTGGGAACCAGGAATTTGAACTATCATATTGCGAGCCATTTTGGACGCGGTCAACCCACCCTTGGTCACGAACCTCTCGGTAACAAAGTAATGCGAAGCCCCAGAATCAAATAACACCCTTGCGGGGACTGAGTTGATGAGAAACGTACCCAGAACAACGTCAGGTGCCTCAGCAGCTTCTTCAGCGGTCACATGGTTCAGACGGCCTCTGGCATTGTTGGCTTGAGTCTTCGAGTTCCTCCCAGGGGGTCCACGGCCTTGACCCTGATTGGGTTGCGGCGCGCTGAGGCTCGGCACAGATGGCTTCTTCAGGGGACACTCCTTAGAGAAGTGCCCAGGCTGGCCACAAGTGTAGCAGCCACTTCCTTGGCTGCGGTTGGCAGGGTCGAAAGTGTTGCGGTTGCCTCCAGAAGGATTCCCGCTGGTAGGGCGGTTGCTTGGGTATTGGCGGTTGGGGTTGTTGGGCCTGGGAGCTTGAGAGGCGAACCTCTGAGGGGGTGGCGCAGACCTGGATGGGGGCATGCTGCGGGACCTTTGGCTGCTTGGTCCTCCCTGACTCATCATCCTTCTCTTGCGGCTTTCGTGGGCAGCTTTGTTCTTGTCTTCCACCATGATAGCAGCATCTACCAGAGCTTCCAAGTCATTGTAAGGCACAGTGACCAGATATGGTTGCAGGTCTTCCTGAAGTCCATTCATGAAATGTTCCCTCTTCTTCTCGTCTGTGTCAATGTCATTAGGGGCATACCTCCCCCAAGTAGTGAACTTGTCGAGGTACTCGGTGACACTCATACCACCTTGCTTGAGGTTGAGGAACTTGTCCCGCATAATCTTGATAAGTCCGGTGGGAACGTGAGCTTTGCGGAACTTGGTCTTGAAAGCATCCCAAGTCATCACTTGGCCTTCGGGCTGCATGGCATGGACATTTTCCCACCATGCACCCGCTGCTCCAGCTAGGAAGTGAGTGGCGTAGAGCACCTTTTCATTCTCTCCAACTCCCGCATACTCGAGTTTGTTCCCGATGGTGCGGAGCCAGTCGTCGGCATCAAGGGGTTCGATGGACTTGGTGAAGGTTGGTGGGTTGGAGTTCTGGAAGTCCCTAAGCTTGCTGCGGGGCTCATCGTCATCATTGCCACCACAGTTGTTGTGGTTGGTGGAAATCTGTGCGAGGTGCTGAAGGGTGGCAAGGTAGGCTTGACGCTCGGCGCGAGCGGCTTCTCGGTCCTCTAGCATGAGCCGCATCAGCTGCTCCATGCTGGGCTCAGGTGGTGGGGGCGGATTGCCTCCAGTGTGGCCTCACATTTCCAGAGCCATTCTGGAGAGAAGTGGTTTGGTGAGATTCATAACAAGGAAACTTATGCATGCTTCAAATAAAAAGAACTAAACTCATGCATAGCATAACATCCATGGCAACCATACATAACATGCTCCATCAGCCATGCATAACAAGTCCAGGCATACATAATATATACAAGCAAAAGAGTTCCAAACATGTCCAGGCACACACATACCACATAGTCTCATACATCACACATAGCAAATGGTTCTAGAAAGACCATACAACACCGATACGCAAAAGGGAGCAAACTAACAACTATGCGGCAGCCTACGTGAGAGGTAAAGTGGGGGAACCTACTCGTCGCTGCTAACGTGGGGGACTAACTCCTCGGGGTCCTCCTCACTAGGAGTCTCAGGAGCGTAGAAGTCAAGGATAGCGTTGCGGTCATCACCGCTCTCGCTACCACGGTCGTCGTTGTCGGTGCTGGCGGGCTCCTCGTCGAAGGCCTCCTGGTGGTCGTCGTCGCGGCCAAGTACCTCCTCGTTCTCCTTGCGGAGCTCGGCGGTCTCCTCCTCCAGCTCGGACATGTGGCTCTCAAGAGAAGCCAAGTGGTCCTCCAACTCGCGGACGCGCCTCCTAAGAGCCTTGTTCTTCTTCATGATCTTCCTCTTGGCAGCGAGGAGACGGTGACGTGAGAAGATAGACTCCTGGAGGTCCTCATGAAGAACGGCTAGCTCTAGCCCTCTCTCGTCGGCGACCATCCGGACATGGTCCAGATGCTCCTGCGTGTGGTGCAGAAGAGCCTCAGTGTGGCAGAAGTGGTGGCCAAAGGGGGTGTGCGCAGCAGCCTGGTAGGGAAGGCCATCGGAGTCGACCCTCCCGTAGTGCTCGTAGCGGGTACCAAGTAGCTCGTCGTAGTGGAGGTGGATGAGGTGCGAGATGGCATGACGCAGAACGCACATCAGGCCATCGCCCCAGTTGCGCTCGATCACCTCAAAAGTGAACTCCGGTGAGGTAGGCGGGACCTCCTTCCTGCGGACCTGGCAAACCACACGGATAGCCAGCTCCTGGGTACCCTCCTCGAACAAGCGGTAGCCTCGCACCTCGGGACGCGGGCGTCCAAGGCGCGAGGCCAACTCAACCAAGTCTCGCTCGAAAACCAGCACGTCCTCATGGGTGCCGACCTGACGGTGTACAGTGGGAGCGTCCATCTACACAAATTTTAGAGTAAAGTTTATTAATGACTTACCCAAGTGTGCAAGATTTATACATAAGTAAAAACTTGAATTAAGATGCAAGTAATTAAAGATGCTTAAAGAATAAGGGAAGAGATGAGAGCAATATATATTTACCTTAGATATATATAGCCATCTCTTTTAGTTTTTAGAAAATAGTTTTTGGTCCGATCTAACACCCGTGCTAAACTAGGGTCTCCTAAGGTCAGGATGGCTCTGATACCAACTCTGTGGGGACCCCCGCTTACCACCCGGGATTCCTGTTATGCATACAACTCACGATCCCAGGAATACCGTCGTGAATCCACATAACAGAGTTGGCATTACATATTACATCATCCATTACATAACGAATTCATAAAGTCTTACATGTGGCCACTTGGCCAAATTTAAATGCCTCGCAGGGCAAGTTCAACTGACACGCTAATGCTTAGCAAACAGCAGCGGGATACATGCAGCATAGCTGACCCAGGTCAGGCCTACTACCCTACAGGTGACTGACCGAGAAATGATCCTAATTCGCACTGGTGTCGTCGTAACCTCCTTCGTCCTCCTCATAGTCATCATCATAGTCTAGCAAAGTTAATAGCCAGGGACAAAGCCGTGAGTACATTTTGGAATTGTACTCGCAAACCATCTAAGAGAAAGTAATCACATGCTATTTGGCTGTAGCAAGGGTTGGCTTGGTTGAAGGTAGCTTTATACTAGTAAGTTTCTCGTGTCGATATAGCATGTCCTACGACATTTCTATATCCTTATTAAAGAAAACTTTTAGTAAGTTTCTCATGTCGATATAGCATGTCCTACGACATTTCTGTATCCTTATTAAAGAAAATACTTGTAAGACAAGTATTTGTAAAAGCTCTAGGAAAGGGGGAAACTCCTTTATGCTTGCCTAAGGCAACCATGGCCAATCATACATGACCATTCTCCATCACCTCGGAAGTACCCTTCGAGTACTCCGAACCATTCCCGTGCCACGGCAGTACCCTCCAAGTACACCGTCCAGCACAAACTCCATTTTTGCGAAAACATTTGGTAAAACCAAAAATCGACACAGGTTAAGTATGGCCATTCCAACCATCCATGACCGAGGACTCAGCTATTCGAATAGATTACACTCTGCAGAGGTTGTACACTTTACCCACACCATCCGATAAATCCGCCGGGATATCACCACGGACCATCATACACAAGTATGCGGGGTTCGGATAATCGATCAAAGCCTTCCATCTATCCACCTTAGTACGGGTGCCTACCCTATGGAGTATACATCCCCGACAAACCCTGGCCGTCTACCTCCGTCGAGTGTAGTTCCAGTGCCACGGCGGGAGAAACCCAAGTGTCTTCCAGACGGGTAGCCTATTGGCGGGCCCGCTATGCTGTTGCCCACCACTTGTGACAACCCAGATTCCGGGGTCCTATAGACCCTTATATAGTACGAGGCTCCCCACACTAAGGCAAATAAACTTCAAACTAGGCCCCGTCCCATACCGAGGTAATGTGGTTGCACGGGGGTAATTGGTTTGGCGAACACTTATACACAATGCCATTTTCTAGAAATCCACCGACGCCTTCATCTCCCATGTCCAACCCCATGTTTATAAAACCATTTGAAAGCATTTCAATGAAGTAGCAACTACTCCAAGGTTTTCAAAAACATGTCGATGGATTTCGTGTCGCAAGAACACGGGGTACCACACGACGGACCCAAGGATTCGAACGCAGGGGGCTGAACGTGTGAGATCTTGGATCGCAACGAAACACGGCGACGGAAGCCTCGATTGTCGGACGCGCAATGCACTGCAGAGAGGGAGACCGAGCTTTTCCCAGGTTCAGGGCCCTCATGGTGAGGTAAAACCCCTACTTCCTGCCTTCTTGTATTGCGACGCGACACCTCGCGAGGAGTACAAGGCCTTGGTTACAAAGCTCTAGTTGGCCAGAGGTTGAAGAACCTGCGTGCCCAACTAGCAGCTCGAAGAAGATGAAGATCAGATTCCACCGGCCTCCCCTAAGGGGTGGCCTCTCCCTCCCTTTATAGCGCCAAGGTCCTCCTTCCCCTTATCTTCTTGGGGAAGGGGTTGCCACACACGGCCAAGGAGGGAGGACAGCTGTAGACTATGTTCTTCTGTAGACTTGGTCTTCGTAGGGTAGCGGCGCCGGTCCACAGGAGTGGGTGGAGGAGGCTGACGTCCTCCTCTGGCGCCCTGCACCGTCCATGCTATATTTAGGGGGGTGGCCAACTACCACTGTGCCGCTTTGGGCAGGCACAGAGAAAGTTGGTCTCCTCCCTGTCGGGGGTAGCGTGGGCGGTACGCGGTCTTCTGCCCGCCAGCTTCTTGCTCCGCACGGAAACGTGCTAGGCTGACGTGGGAGCACCTCCTCTCCTCACCAGCAGGGGCTCGTGAGGAGGTCTTCTGGTCCTTAGCGGTTTCTGCCGTCGTTCTCCTCACGAGGCGCCTCCTCGTGAGGGTCTTCTCCGTAGCGAAGATTGTTGATTCTCCCCTGGGCTGAAGATGGGCCGATGACGGGGCCCAGGAGCAGGTGGACCGGGATACCCCGGTATCCAGAACACCGATAGTAGCCCCCGGGAGCCCGGCCCACGACGCGCCCTCTTGAGGAAGCGAAGGGTCGGGGGCCCCCGAAGCTGCTGGGCCCTCCAACGGCACGCGTCAACTGCGCGGTCAGAGGACCATGTGAAGAAGCGGAGATCGTGGGCACGTGGCACCCCCGCAACTGGCGGAGCGAAGCGGCGTGGGGGTCGTGCGTAGTGGGGCAACGGGCGTTTTTCGAACCGTCGCGTCAAGGCCGACGCTTCGGAAACCGCGCCCTGGCTGCCCCCCTTAAAAGCTTGGCAGAGAAGGCTCCTTCCCCTTCCACATAGCACACCGCCGCCGCCACTTCCCTGTCGAAGATCTTGAGCACCAAATCCCTTCTAGCTTCCAATCTTCCCGCTGCACCTCGCCCCCGCCCAGAGCAATGGCACCGCGCCGGGCCATCGGAGCAGCGAGGTCTTCCGGAGCGGCGCCGCGACCGGCGGCGCCCCTGCTTGAATCCCGCATCAAGAGCAGCCGCGAGCTCCAGACCGTCCGAGAGATGGTCGGGAGCAGCAAAAACGAGTGGGGCGCCACCCGCATCTGGCACGGCCGCGCGCCGCGGGACACTCTGCCCGCGACGGCGCAGCCCTTTTTCCTCTTCTCCGTCTTCGCCGGCCTGCTGCCGCCGTTTTCCCCCTTCTTCCTGGCGATCCTGGAGACCTACGGGATCCAGGCCATCCACCTGCACCCCAAGTCTGTCACCTTACTGGCGGTCTTCGCCTACGCCTGCGAGGCCTGGATCGGCATCAAGCCGTCGGTGGCGTACTTTCACCACCTCTTCTCCCTCTGGTCCTCTGGACTCAACCAGAGTTCCGGATCCGTCTCCTTCATCGCCACCGCCGGGACAGAGGGCGACTTCATCGACCTGAAGTGGATGAAGAAAGTCGAGGACTTCCGGAGCCGCTGGTTCTTCGTCGACATCCTCGAAGAATCGGAGCTCTTCCTCGTGACGGGGATCCCTCCCGTCAAGCTCACCACCTGGGCCAGCGAGGCCCTGCCGGAGGAAGCCCTGAAGATGCTCCGCCCGCGGATCCGAGATCTCCGGAAGGCCGGTGTTACAGGGACCATGGTCGGGGTGGAGTTTGTCACCCGACGCATCGCCCCCCTGCAGGACCACCGCCGGGAGATCTGGATGCACAGGTCCGGAGACGACCTCAGGCTCCACATCGGCGAGCTCAACGCCGACGCTCGGGAGGAGGTAATACGAGCCTTCTTCTCTTCTGCTGCCATCCCCGCCATCCCGCGCAATGCCCTCCCGATTTATTGCCTGGGCGCTCGGGAGATCAGTCGCGCTACGGCGGGGGTCTTGAAGTTCAATGCCTGGGGTCCGTTCCTTGCCGATGGCGTCGTGCCTGGTCCCCTCCCGAGCGCGTCAGCGGAAAGCTCGGAGCAGGACTCGGCAGCTCGGGGAGCGGGGCCCTCGGCCTCAGGAGACGACGACGACAGCGACGACGACGCGGAGTCCGGTGGGCGACTGGTCCGCCGGAGGCGTCCTGAGGGCACCGTGGTGCTCTCAGATTCCTCCTCCGATGACTCCTCCTCGCCAGACCAGCCCACCGGGGGAGATGCCGACGCGTCCTCCTCACGAGACCTGGAGGAAGAGGGGCGCCGAGCCCGCCTGGAGGCGGAGCGCCGCTCCAAGTTCAACAATGAACGCGCCAGCCGGAACCCCGAGGCCGGGACCTCCCGAGGGAAGAAACCGGCGGGCGAATCCTCCGCGCCCCCGCCCCCACCTCCCTCCCTCCCGAGCAAAAGAGGATGGGTGGAGCGGGACGCCTCGTGAGTATTCCTGCACAAAGATCTTACCTTTTGCCTTACCTTTCCCCTGACCTCAACCCCTTACCCTCTCCTCTCCAGGGACGCCGAGGAGAAGAAGGAGGAGAAGAAGAAAAGGAAGAAGAGGAAGACCAGCCAGACCACGCCGGGCCCTGACCCGGCGGCCACAACCACACCGGCGACGCCGCCGCGCGCCGCCGGAGAAGAAGAGGATCGCGCGTCCGCAGACGCGCAGTCCGCCCTGGGAGCCGCCGCGGCTGCCGGCATGACCGAGCCCCCTAGCGCAGGGGGCACACCAGATACGATGGGGGCAGCTCCTGCTGCCCCCTCTGTTGCCAGCACCACAACCACCCCGGAGGCACCTCTGGCGCGAACCGCCGCACCACCCAGCTCAGGGACAGCCCCCGAGCCCAGGGGGACAACCTCCACCGCGCCAGAGCCCTCCAGGGCGGCATCGCCTCCCCTGCCGGAAATACTGGGGAGGCCCGCGAGGATTGCCGCCGAGCCCCACGCCGACGACCCATGGGAGAGGGTGCTCGCGGCCGCGACCAGCGCCCTCCGCGACGAGGTCGCCAGGGTGCGCTCCGCCGAGCAGGCGCAGATCGACGAGGGCTGGGCCCTCCTGCACCAAGCCACGGAGAGGTGTCGCCTCCTGGACCAGCGTGCCGCCGAGCGCCGCGAACGAGCGAGGAAGGAGGCCGAGGAGATCCGCGCCAGCGCGGTTGAGGAGGCTGAAGAGGCTCTGGCGAACGCCGGGGAATCGGCGAGGGGAGTCCTGGCCAGGGTGCACGAAGAGGCCATGAAGATTGTCTCCGAAGCGCGCCAGAGGATTCCCCCCACCGTCGGGCCTCCCAACCCAGCCCTGGCTGGGGAGGAGGCCAAGCGGGCGGCTCAGCACCTCCTGGACCAGGCCAGGACGAACGCCGACGGCCTTCTCGCCAACGCCCAGGAGAGGCTGGAAGAGGTCGAGGACCGGGAGGCCCTCCTCCACGCTCGTGAGGAGAGCGCGGACTCCCGGGCGGAGAGCCTGAGCCTGCAAGAGGCTGGGCTCGCCGTCCGAGAAGCAGAGGCTCGCGAGCGCGAGCAGGGGACTTCGCCTCCGAGAGGAGCAGCTCCAAACCCTTGAGGACCGGCTCAACAGGGAGCGGGAGGCCCTGGAGAGCCGGGAGGAGATGACCAGCCAGACCACCGCCGAGCTGGCTCGGCAACAGGAGGCGCTGAACCAGCGCGAGGCTTCCCTCCAAGCGAAGATGGACCACATGCGAGGCGTGCCGCGCAGACTTCCGCTCCAAAAACGACGCCGCCCTCCTGATGTACAAGCAGAAGCGCGAGACCCTGGAACGCCGGGTCCGCGACATGGAGGCCGAGCTGAAGGGAGCGCATGAGGTGCGCCAGGGCGCCGAGCGCGCCCTTGCTGAAGCCGACGCCACCATCGCCGCGCTCCGGCGCGACGTGCAGAGGCTTGAGGAGGAGAACTCGGCGTCGGCCCTGCAAGGCGTGGAGATGGCCGGAGAGCTCCAGGAGCTCAGGGACGCTGAAGAGGAGGCGAACGTGCTGCGGAGGCAGCGGGTGCAGATGTTCCGCGGGTTCTCAGCCCGCGTCATGGCGGCGGCGCACCGCCTGGGCATCCACGGGCTGAACCTGCCCACCGTCCCTGAGGACGACGGGTCGATCCTGCTCTTCTTCAGCCAGCTGGCCGAAGAGCTGGACGGCGCGTCGGCGAAGGTCCTGGATCTCATCGACGCCGAGTGCCGGGAGCTGCTGGGGCTCGCGGGAACAAGGATCTTCTCCAACATCCAGCGCCTCCGCCCCGACCTCAAGCTGGAAGAGGTACTGCGGAGGCCGCCACCCCCGCCGTCCGGAACTCCTGACCGCGCGGTGGAAGCCAGGGCAGGGCGGTTGAACTACGCCCTTCAACGGCTGCAGGCCCTCTACGCCCGCCCTGGAGCGTCCGCCCCGAGCTCCTCTAGCGGCGAGGCCTCCGGCTCCACAGAATCCGGCAGCGAAGAGGCGACGGACTCCAGCGAGGGGACGACCTCCAGCTCCAGCGATGGCGCCGACGGCGACGAGGGCGACGCAACGGCCGCCCAGTAAGCTCCTCTTAGACCTCCTCCAGAAGACCTAAGTTAGCTGCACACTTTGCGGCTGTCAGACATTGCCCTGCTGGGCCAGTTTAAGTTGTAATCCTACTTAAGGCGTTGATCGCCAAATGATCCTTGTTTGCACCCTTGCACATATTTCCTTGTCTCGCCTTTGTCTGGGGAATGCTCTACGCCGTTCGGGGGCCATCCTCCGAGCGGGACAGCAGCCTAACGCTTAGTATGCAGCTCGTGGTGCAAGGCTAGCGGGCACTGGCGCTCCAGAGGTGACTGTAATGGCATACAGGACTATCTCCCTGCAGCCCCCCAGGCGTCCAAGCACAACAAAGGCGATCCCAGGAGAAGAGACACAATGCCGCAGACAAGGATAGCAGAAGACTTAGAGAAATCTACATGAATTGTGCGACTCTCGCGCGCTCATGCGCCTTCATTCGAGTGTCGCTCGAGAGGAGAGAGCACCATGGATCGTATGAGGTGACTGTAGCGGGTCCCTTCCCGAGTCAGAGCTCGATCCGTTCTGGGTTTTGCGGGCCTGCTGTTTTCCGGGCGAAGGCCCCAGCGCGGACACCGTGCTCCGGCTCTTTCTCGAAAGGCAGTCGAGCGAAAACTCACGTTCGCGTTAAGCCGCAACCAGCGGACCTCGCGAGGCTGGTGAGACCAAGACTCGCGACTCCAAGCAGTTTCTACAGATTAGAAAGGATTAATGGCGAGTGAAGCTGATGTTACACTTTGTTCCTTGCGTAGATGAAAGACTCCGTTTCCTTGGCGAAGGCAAGAGGGTGATGACTCTTAAGCCCCCTTGCCCTATCCTTATGCTCCTGGGGACGTGGCCAGCGAGGACGGCGTAGGCCTACGCGTCCCCTGGCTCAGGTCCTAGGGATGCGTATCTGTCGAGGAAGCACTCGCAGAGGTCCCTCCAGGATGAGATGGACCTTGGCGGTAGCCCGCAGAGCCACCGGCGAGGCTTTCCCTTTGTAGCCATCATGAACCAATTGGCCATGACACGCCCATCGCCTCTAGCCGCCCGAACACTGGCCGCGTATTGCTGTAGGAACTCCACGGGATCGGAGGTCCCATCGTAACGCGCGTCAGTGTCCGGCTTGAAGCGAGGCGGCCATGCCGCATGACGAAGGGGCCCGGCGAGCGCCGCGAAGCCCCCAAAACCGATGTCGCCGACCTCTGGCTCGCCCTCTCCGATGGCCTCCAGGCCATCGAGGACTTGGAGACGTTCCCGGCGACGACTTGCGTAGACAGCGCGAAGGCGAAGACGGTGATGACGATCGTCACCCATGTCGACGCAGATCTTGAAGAAGACACACCACAGCCCCCTACCTGGCGCGCCAAATGTCGATGGATTTCGTGTCGCAAGAACACGGGGTACCACACGACGGACCCAAGGATTCGAACGCAGGGGGCTGAACGTGTGAGATCTTGGATCGCAACGAAACACGGCGACAGAAGCCTCGATTGTCGGACACGCAACGCACTGCAGAGAGGGAGACCGAGCTTTACCCAGGTTCAGGGCCCTCGTGGTGAGGTAAAACCCCTACTTCCTGCCTTCTTGTATTGCGACGCGACACCTCGCGAGGAGTACAAGGCCTTGGTTACAAAGCTCTAGTTGGCCAGAGGTTGAAGAACCTGCGTGCCCAACTAGCAGCTCGAAGAAGATGAAGATCAGATTCCACCGGCCTCCCCTAAGGGGTGGCCTCTCCCTCCCTTTATAGCGCCAAGGTCCTCCTTCCCCTTATCTTCTTGAGGAAGGGGTTGCCACACACGGCCAAGGAGGGAGGACAGCTGTAGACTATGTTCTTCTGTAGACTTGGTCTTCGTAGGGTAGCGGCGCCGGTCCACAGGAGTGGGTGGAGGAGGCTGACGTCCTCCTCTGGCGCCCTGCACCATCCATGCTATATTTAGGGGGGTGGCCAACTGCCACTGTGCCGCTTTGGGCAGGCACAGAGAAAGTTGGTCTCCTCCCTGTCAGGGGTAGCGTGGGCGGTATGCGGTCTTCTGCCCGCCAGCTTCTTGCTCCACACGGAAACGTGCTAGGCTGACATGGGCGCACCTCCTCTCCTCACCAGCAGGGGCTCGTGAGGAGGTCTTCTGGTCCTTAGCGGTTTCTGCCGTCGTTCTCCTCACGAGGCGCCTCCTCGTGAGGGTCTTCTCCGTAGCGAAGATTGTTGATTCTCCCCTGGGCTGAAGATGGGCCGATGACGGGGCCCAGGAGCAGGTGGACCGGGATACCCCGGTATCAAGAACACCAACAGAGGTGTCATCTCAATGGATGATATCAAGTCGACTTGTGGAGCTAAGTCGCCAACTATTGCTATCTAGGGATTAATAGCAATATAGAAAACATTGCATAATTAAGAAAGAAGGAGTAAGCAATGCAAAGTGTAATAATAGGATTCAGATATGCAACAAGTAGATGGCTTGCCTTGGTTGGCTTGTCCCTGATCTCCTTCCTCTTGATACTCAAAGACCTCTCCTTCCTCCGCACACTCGTCGTTCAAATCTATCGCCGGAAAAGTGACAACAACACACAATGAGCACACATACATACATGGTTCACACCCAATCATGCAACACCTTACTCAACATTGAGTATCAGAAGCAAACAAGTTTAGATATCTAAACCTACAATATTTTCTACAAAGAAAGCATTGACCACATAATAGCAAGAAATTCCTATTTGCAAATAAACTCTATTCTCAAACAAACTAGTTGCAGGCATCAATATGCATCTAGGCAAGACAACCAGCATACATTCAGGTGGCTAACAATATCACAGAACCAACACAATTGGAATTAGGTCAAAAGAGCAAATGGGTGAATTATCATGAATTTCCTACTCACCCTCAACACTAGAAAAGCATTTTAATTCCATAAAACTTTCTGTAACCACCAAAATTCTACCAAAGACCTTTTTAGAAAGCTACAGTAATAAGGAACACACCAGAGGTGGAATCATCTGAAAATATTAAATCTGCTATGCACAAAAAATTAAAGAAGGCAATTCTTTAATATCACCAAAATAATTACTACAGGAAATAGAATACCCCTAAAATAGCAAATCTAGGTTCTGAAACTTCACAACATCACAGAGCATCAATGAAAATTGGAAACACAAGATTTCATCACACCAAACTCATATTTTGGAATTAACTTGGAAAAACAATAGATCTACCAAGATTAATTCACAGATAATACCTAAGCTCCTAAAAATCAAACATGCAGTACATTCAGGTAGATATTAATTTCAGGAGCACATAGATATTTGAATCACTAATTTTGGACTCATAGAAATATTTCTATGCATTTTTGAATCTAGCAGGGAATTTCAAATTGAAATAACAATTTCTGAAAAAAAAAACAGAAATGGGCCGAGGCGGCGGATCTGAGCCAGGCCAGCCTAGATGCGTCGGCCTGCCCGGGCCTAGCTCGGCCGAAATGGTAAGTCACCGTCTGATGCAGATCGGACGGTGCGCCGTCGTCGTCCTCGCGGACGTGCATGCGCAGGAGAGAGGGAAGGGATCCGGCTAGGGTTTGTCGACGGCGGAGCTCACCGGGGGTCAGCAGGGCGGGCTTAGCACGTCGCAGGGGTAGCGATCGGCGGCGGAGGTGACGGCGAGGTGGCTGGAGCTCGAATGCGTGAAGGAGGAGGGCGTGCAGATGGTTTCGGTCGTGGCGGCCTCGGCTAGCTCCTGGAGTCACCGGCGATGGCGATGGCTAGCGTTACCTGCAAGGAAACCGAGGGGCAGGTGAGCTGGGTCTCGAGAGGGAGAGGGATTCGAGCACAGGGAGGGAGGGAAGAGGGTTCCAAGATCGACGACAACCTTCACCGTTTGCCGACGATCTACTCTGGCTCTGGTGCTTAGCAACGGCGGGAGGAGCTGGTTTCCATGGCGGTGAGACCCTGCGGTGAGAGAGAGAGAGTGGAGGGGAAGCAAATGAGTGGCAGGGGTGTGCTCCAGAGGGGGCACGGGGTTTTATTTGGTCGGGGTGGTCTCGATGCAGGGTGCACTTCGACGATCACAGTTGGGCGAGAGGGGCGGTGCTTCTGGAGCGGCGTTGTGAGCTGAGTGCAGCGCTAGGGGTGGCTAGGTCGGGGGCGCACTGGTTTGGTCACGGCACAGTCGGTTTCAGAGCGGGTGCACGTGAAACGGTGCACGGCACGGCGAGCTGGGTCGGCTAGGGCACGGGGCAGTGGTGGCGTTGCAACGTAGGCACGATGCCATGCACGTTCGTGTGCGGGGCGAGAAAAATGGTCGAGTGCACGCGTAGGAACGCGCACACCGATCTCGGTGTCCCCTGGCGTTGTCGAGCGCGGGTAGAGCGAGGCCAGGGCTTGGCCTATGAGCGTCTTGGGCGGCAGGGGCTGATTGGGTGAGCTGGGTGGTGGTGAGTGGGACCTAGTGGCGCAGTGGTGGATGGTGGCTTCTCCTAGAAGCCTCAGACCAACGGGCGTGTGCCCTGGTCACGCCGGCGAGTGAGGGAGACGGCAAGGTGGGGTGTGAGCTCAGTCTCACTGCAATGTAGGGTCGGGGTGGTGCTGGAGTGGTGGTGCTGGTCACTGGTTGGGGGTGAGAGACGGTGGAGGGAGAAAAGAAAGAGAGGGAGAAGATCTACCCTAGATCACCTCGGGTCTCCCTCCTTCTTTGTGTCCAAGTGCTAGAGGACAAAGACTAGGGGATAGTTTTTGGAGAGAATGCAGAGAGAGAGGAAGAGGTGGTCGGCCAGGGGTGTGTCCTTGAGTGATTTGCAAAGAAGAGAAGAAGAAACAAGAGAGAAAGAAGAAAGGAGGTCATTTGGCTGAAATTCATCTGAATTTTGAAAATTCAAAAATATGACCAAGGAGGTAGTGGTGGTTTGCTCAGATGTGTTCTACAAATGGTAGAAACCATTTTGCAAGTTTTCAGAATTTTTAAACAAGTGGAAAAGAGGTTTTGATGAAGTCCCTATTTTTGAATAAGGGTGCAAAAATAAAAGAGAAAGAAAAAGGTGAGTGGAGAAAGCAAGCAATGGAGTTGAGCTAGGGTTTTTGGTTCACACACAACCTGCACTTGGTCCAAAAACAATGCATAAAATCATAGCACAACATTTAGATTCCTAATGCATAAGGGGTAGAAGTGTTAGAATTTTAATCATGCCAAATGCACACACACAAGCACAAGTCACTGCATAAAATCATACATGCTATCATTCAAGCTCACAACCAAGCAAAGTTTTTAATTTACCCAAAATAAATCATTTAACCAAGGTTTTAATAAGGTCTACAAAAAGTGAGGTGTTACAAAGAATAAGCTCCCACGTCAACTAGGCACTAGCAATTTTTCTGGCGCCGTTGCCGAGGATTGAAGAAGAATAAGCTCCTAGGCACCAGCAATTTTTCTGGCGCCGTTGCTGGGGAGAATGAAGATTTCTGCAAGGGGAGTCTATCATGCTCAATCTTTTACTTTGTTATTGTTTTGCTTTATTTTATTTTTGCTTGCATCTTTTTTATCAAAAATACAAAAAAATTAGTTCCTTTATAGTTGCTTTTACTTTTCTGCTTTTTAGTTTTGTTAGAATGGGTACCCCTGAGAACACCAAGTTGTGTGACTTTACTAGCACCAAAAACAATGATTTTATCTGCACTCCTATTGCGCCACCTGCTCCTAAGGCAAATTTTTATGAGATCAAACCTGCTTTGTTGAATCTTGTTATGTTAGAGCAATTTTCTGGTGCCAGTTCTGATGATGTTGTAGCTCATCTCAACAATTTTTTTGAGCTATGTGAGATGCAAAAGTATAAGGATGTAGATGGTGTTATTATTAAGCTTAAGTTGTTTCCTTTCTCTTTAAGAGGAAGAGCTAAGGATTGTTTGCTATCTTTGCCTAGAAATAGTATTGATTCTTGGGATAAGTGTAAGGATGCTTTTATTGGAAAATACTATCCTCCTACTAAGATTATAGCTTTGTGTTTTGATATTATGAAATTTAGATAGTTTGATAATGAACATGTTGTTCAAGCTTGGGAAAGAATGAAATCTATGATAAAGAATTGTCCCACTCATGGACTGACTACTTGGATGATTGTCCAAACCTTTTATACAGGACTGAATTTTTCTTCAATAAATCTATTGGATTCAGCTGCTGGAGGCACTTTTATGTCCCTTACCCTGGGCGCTGCAACAAAGCTTCTTGACAACACGATGGTAAATTATTCTGAGTGGCACACCGAGAGAGCTCCACAAGGTAAGAAGGTAAATTCTGTTGAGGAAACCTCTTCCTTGAGTGATAAGATGGATGCTATTATGCTTATGCTTTCTAATGATAGAGCTCATGTTGATCCTAATAATGTTCCTTTGGCCTCTTTGGTTGCTCAAGAAGAGCATGTTGATGTAAACTTTATTAGAAATAATAATTTCAACAACAATGCTTATAGGAACAATTTTGCTAGCAATAATTATAGGCCGTATCCTTCTACCAATGGTAATGGCTATGGTAACTCTTATGGTAATTCCTCCAACAACACTAGGGGCGCGCCCTCTGAGCTTGAAGTCATGCTCAAGGACTTCATCGGTAAGCAAACTGCTTTTAACAAGTCTGTTGAGGAAAAGTTGGGTAAAATTGATATTCTTGCTTCTAAAGTTGATAGCCTTGCTCTTGATGTTGAACTTCTGAAACTAAAAGTGTTGCCTAATGATGTGAAGGAAAGCAATACTTTTGCCGCTACTAATGCCATTCAAGTTAGAATTGATGAAAACATTAGGATATTAGCAGAATTGCATGCCAGGTGGGAAAGAGAAGATGAGATGGCTAGAAAGATGAAGTTATGTACTATTACTACCTCTAATGATGTTGTTTCAAATGCTAGTAATCCTCTTACTTTGATTGGTGTAGAGAAAACTCCTACTCCTTATGCGAAAAAGCCCAAAACTGCAAAAACTTTTTCTACAAAAAGTGCTAAAAAATTTCAGAGTATGGGAGATGATAGCTCTATTTCTTTTAATGATTTTGATGTTGATGGCTGCAATATATCTGAAGTTATTTTGTTCTTGCAAAAGCTTGCTTTGAGTCCTAATGCTAGTTCTATGAATGATGCTTTTACAAATCATATTACAAATGCTCTCATGCAAATTAGGGCGGAAAAGTTGAAACAAAAGGCTTCTATTTGTAACACCCCACTTTTTGTAACCCTGTTTAAGTAGTGTTTAGTGAGCCAAAAATGAGGGCCAACAAAAACTTTTTGAGCAAACCTCTGGAAGTACTATTTCTTGCTTGTTTGTCCTGGTTGTTATGTTAATGAGGTCTGTTTGAGTTGCTTGTTGCGCACTACTATGAATCAACACAATCCTTGTGCCCTTGTGATCATGCCTTTATTTATGCTTCTAGCTAATTTTCTAAAACCACTATCTTGGCAACCTCTCCTTTTTCAAAATTATTTTATTTGCCCAAAATAAGCGCCAAGATTTATCTTTGAGACAAAGCTTTTATCAAAACTAAGTATTTACAAAATTATCTGGACCTACAAAGTAGAGTGGTCCCACTATTTCACAAACTTATATTTTGATGATATTTATAAAAGGATATCAAACACCTTTAAGAAAACTTTCTAAAGGAGATGCTATGTCTCCACTAGTTTCTGAAAAATTTACGAAAGCTTTACTCCTTTATTTGAAACTCTTTTCTGCTTGACAATGGCATGATCATCATTGAGCACTTGTTCAATCATTGTTTCTGGAGGTGCTAGATTAGCTGCAAATAATTGACCTTGTGTGGTGAGTTGACTTTGTGTGACTTTGTTTGACATTGATGAGTTGCTTGTGTGTAGATATGATCCCTAGGTAGGCCTGTGGCCTAACCTATTCAAAACTCATCAATTCATATTTTGTCCCATGTAAGTTATTTCCATTCTATCTTTCAAATAAAACCTATCTTGTTATTTTCATCTCAATCCTGAAGCCCTAACTTTAATGTCTTAGTTTTACCATAAGACATTAGGAACCCCATTTTGAGGAATTTTTAAAACCAATCAAACTAGCCTAAGGAAAGCACCCGTGGTGTTATTGGAATCCTCTCCATCCAACCATAAATAGGATCCACTCAAATTTAGAGAATCATGTCTTGCAGACATTTCATCAAACACCATATGTGCAGGCTATCTACACTCTTGTTAACAGTTTCAATTTTTAGACGCTTGTATTAAGGCCATACTTCCTATCCAGGGAAATGTCCACCCATAGAACTCATCCTTGGTATGTGTTATTCCATTCCTTCCATTACCACTTATTCATTTAAAGTCATCTGCTACTTGTTCTAGTATTGTTTCTGACCCTAATCAAACTACTGACCATTTGACTATTATCAGTTGCACTTTTGCTCCCACTTTTAAACTTTGAAATAAATTGTTCAGAGACCATCCTATGACCTATTCCTCTTATTTTTGACCTACTCTAACTACCTATGCACTTGCATGTGCATTTTGAGGTATGCCACCTATTTATCAGTAGGCATGTTATTTCATGCACTTTTTCTTCTCATCAAGTATTTTTATAATCTCCTACCAGGTTATCCTATTCCTATAGGACCCTATGGACCCAAAAACCCTAGTGGTTCATCTTCAAATTCTCAAAACCTTGTCTCAAGTAGTATAGTGCAAATCTTCACATTACAATTTTCGGTGGACTTGCCTATTCCCAAATAAAATCTTTCAACTTGGCAATACCATTAATCTCTCCAAATTACACCTATCTGATGCACCCTTGCATGCCATTGCTTGATATGCCATGAACCAAATCAAAATCCAAAATTTGATCCTCACATGCATCATCACCAATCTTAACTAAAATGTTTTGGAACACCATCAAACTCCCCCATTGCCCTTGCCAGCTCACAAACCCTCCTCTCTGGTCGCCATGCACTGTAGCAGCACCCTCCTCTTTGTCTCTTAGTGCTTGGAGGGAGAAGGAGAGGAGCATTGTCAAAAAAAATTGCCCATCAATTAAATAAGGTGCTGCAGCCTTACCCTCTGATCCTAGCCGACCAGGACACCCCCTAGAACCCTCTCACACTCTCACCATCCTCCTGGACCAACTAGAGCCCCTCCATGGGCCCCACTTTGCCCAAAGCGACCTAACACACCCCTCCCTATTTTATAAGACCACAGGCCACCACAACCTCCCACTGGACACTCATTCCACTCCCACACACCCTCTCTCGAAATCCAGTAGCCCAGCCTCAGCCCCTTCCCTCTCTGCTGGCCGAGGGGAGAGATTTCTTCCTCGGAGTTCTGCAAGGAAGAGGAAGCCCATGCCGTCGATCCAGACCCCCACCTCCCTCTATTTCTTCCTGAATGGACATCCCTCACCGGCAGCTACCTAACCCTACCCTTTGTTTGACCTAGGGACATCGGAGCCGAGCCCCTATGTGCCCCTGAAGTGAACCACGCCACTGCCATCGTGCAGATCTTCATCTTGGAGACCCAGCCAGCCGTCCCGCACCTCGCCGAGGTCACCGTCCTCCGCCGCGTCGTCTTGCCAGATCCTCACCGCCGGGGAAGGCCTCCAGGTGAGCCCCTATGAGATCCTGGCCCAACCTAGGCTTTCCTCCCCGTCGGGTATGTCCCCGGAGGACGATGACGGGCGACCGTCGATCTTCACTTGATCGAGCGGTCGTCGTCATCCCGTACCGATTCGGCCGCCTGGTGTGGCTGACGGCCGGGCCCCGCCTGGCAGCCCTTCGAATTGGTCTCCTGCGCGCGCCGCGCCTGGAGTGGGCCGGCCCAGTGCGGATCCGCCCCAGACCGCCAGATTCCAGCCCACGTTTATTTTTTTCAGTAAAACTATTTTGCTAAATTAGATTTTATCTGCTAGATTCAAAAATTCATCAAATATTCTCTGTTTATGCAAATCGAGTGATTCAAGTTTCTGTAGAATCCTTGTTAGATTATCTAGCTAATGGCACCTGCCCCATTCTATTTAGGCCCCTATAGAAATACTTGAATTTAACCTTGTAAAACGAGCACCTTTTTAGTCAAAATTGCAAATCTAGAGTTTTATAAATTGAAATGCTGTGTTTTCAATTCTCAGTGATGCTATGGTATGTTAGCTTACATGTCTCACTGGATTTAGTATTTTAGGACTTATATGCTTGCAGTAGTAATTAATATGGCTGTTTTTGTGTTATGTCTTTGACAAAATATCGTTTCTAGTAGAATAGGAATTTTAGCATGAGTCCAATTTCTTTGTGTCATGCTTTGTGTTAGCTCTCTAGAACATCCTCTGGAGCATTTTTCTGAGTTCCAGAGAATATCTGGGAATTATTTTGGTGATATAGTCATAGTTACTATTAGTTAGTTCATTATAATTCAACCCTACCCTATTTTGGAATGATTCCATGTTGGTTGGCTTTATAAGCTTGTTAGTTATCTAATGCTATGCTGGTTGGCATGTTTTGATCAAGTTTAATGCCTGCATGATGTTTGTGTTGAGAATAGGGTTAACTACTATTAGAAATTGCTTTCCCTATTAATAAAGTGACTTTACTTTTATAAGATGGAATCTTGGTTCAGAAACTTGTTGCTTACCTGCAAGTATGCTGAATATGTTATTTGACCTATGTGACCACCTATATGCTTGTTTGAGGTGAAGTGGTGTTGTGGTTGCTATGTTTGAAAAACCCTAGTCTCTAATAGAATTAACTTGCTATTTAAAACCTATAAAATCTTGTTTGTATTCTAAACATGTTTGTTTCTGATACTCTCTGGATGTGTGTTTGAGGTGGCTTGTTATTTGTTTGCTCCTTTGCATGCTTGTGTGGTGATTGAATGCTTTTCTTTCATTTTGCGACGCTAGATTCGAACGCCATCAGAGAGGAAGAGGACTACCTCAAGAATGCATAAGAAGGAAGTGGAGCACTTTGAGTACTTCTTTTAAGGAAGGAGCCCAGGGACATAGCTATTCAAGGCAAGCCATCTAAACTTGATAAATATCTAATCCTAGTTTTACTTATTGCATGTTTTATAAATGCTTATGAAATTGCATGATTTTATATTGTTATCACCTCTGGATAGCAATTATTGGCGACTTGGCTCCACAAGTCATTTGTTATCATCCTTATGGATGACACCCTCTCGACACCTACTTATCCCCTGGGTTAGTGGTATGATGGTCAGCATCACGACCTTTGGAAAACCTTGTAGTGGAGCAAAAACTCAAGGTTGGGAACACTCAAATGGGTCTTTGAAAATGATTTCGAAAACCTTGGAATGGAGTGCTATTCCATTGATGAATAAAAAAAGAGTTTGAAAATAAGGTGGGGATGTATATCCTGGAATTGGAGGCAGGAGTTTTTCAGAAATGACATTGGTGATCACTAAGTGTTCGCTCAGAACAATTAACCCGTGCAACCACGATTACCCTGGTATGGGACGGGGCTTAGCTCGTAGTTTGTTTATTTTAGTACGAGAGTCTCATAACTATATAAGGGTACACGGTACCCCGGAATCCGGCTTGTCGCAAGTGGTGGGCAACAGTGTAGCGGGCCCGCCAATAGGCTACCCGCCCGGAAGACACTATGGGTCTCCTGACGTGGCACTGGAGTTATGCTCGAACGTGGAGGTAGACTTCCAGGGTGTGCCGGGGAGGTACATACTCCATAGGGTAGATTCCCGTACTAAGGTAGATAAGCGAAAGGCTTTGATCGGGTGCTTGTCGTGGCATATGATGTTATGCAGGAAAGATGCCCACACGATGAGTATCCGGATGGTTGTGGGTAAAGTGTACAACCTCTGCAGAGTGTAAATCTATTCGAATAGCCAAGTCCTCGGTCATGGATGGTTGGGACGACCGTTGCTTAGCCCAATGTCAAATTTACTAAAAGGGTTTTTGGGAAGAAATGGAGAAGGGTGCCGGGCGGAGTACTCGGAGGGTACTACCGCGGCACGGCTTTGGTTCAGAGTACTCACAGGCTACTGCTGAAGGGATGGGATGGTCATGTGTGATTGACCAAGGTCTATGTTGGAAGGTGGTCATGTTCGATTGACCACCGAGTCTCTCTTACAAATGAGTTTCCCCCTTTCCTAGAGATTTTACTAAAATTGTTTTATAAATGTCTTTAATAAGGATATAGAGATGTCGTAGAACATGGTTCTGGACATGCTATATCGACACGAGAAAATCATGTTTTGAAGAAAGCAAATTAGACTAGAGCCTATCCTTGCTACAGCCATATTGCATATCAAACTCGCTCCCTTAGATGGTTTGCGAGTACAATTCAAATGTACTCACGGCTTTGTCCCTGGCTATTAACTTGGTCAGATTATGAAGAAGGTTATGAGGATGATGGTGAGGAGTTTGACGACGCCGGTGCGAACTACGAACGTCTCCTAGTCAGTTGCCTGTAGGGTAGTAGGCATGACGTGGGTCATCAACGCTCCTTGGTATCCGCTGCTTGGATATAGACTTGCCCTGCGTGGCAATATCATGCTTGGTCATGTGACCAGTTGTAAGTATATTATTCGATACTGTAAAGGATGATGTAATTCTGTTATCAACTCGGATATGTGGATTCACGACACACTGATCATGGGATCGTGAATTGTATGCATATCCGGTATTTCGGATGGGTAATCCGGGGTCCCCATAGAGTTGGAGGTGGAGGCCGCCCTGGGCCCCCCTCCCCCTGCAGCAGATGGGTCGGGGCCGCAGGATGCGGCCCCACCGGCGGCCAGGGTAGTGGCCACTCCCCGGCCCTTGGCGGCGGCGATGCTGGGCCCCTCATTGCCCCAGCGTCCTGCTTCCTGGAGCTCCTCATCGTCGTCGACGCCTGGAGCTTCAACTCCCTTTGGCTGCCCGACGTGGTCCGGAGGGTTATTTACGCCCCCGGCGCGGCCTCCGGGGAGATTGCTCTAGGGGAGAAGAGCAGGCCAGATCTCTTCTGGCCTGTTGACATCCTCCTCAGAGCGGGCGGCAACGCCGTCCTCTCCGGCCGCTGGAGGGCCTTTGCCCTCAGCCATCGCCTCCGCGTCGGCGACCACCACGTCTTCCGCTTCAAGCTGGGGGCGCTGGAGGCTTCGGTGCGGATCTTCACCGCTGGTGGCGTCCGCCGCACCTACCCCCAGCCCGCGGCGCAGTGAAGAGGAGATCCTGGCGTGGTAGTCTTCTGGGGAGGGGAACTAGTCTCCTCCCCTCTTTTGCTGTGTAGTCCTCGCCGGCGGGGAATGCCCCGTCGTGCTTTTGCTCATCCCCTCGTTGGGAATGCTTTAATGAAATCTGCTTATTAGCTATCTTGCATTTCGCTTCTCATTGCTCTTCATTGTCCCGGTCATCCGCACGCTCGAGAGCCCTAGCAAGCTGCTAGCGTCGACGAGAAGCCTCCCTGCGCCTCAGAGCTCGAGACGGGGTCGGCACCGGTGACACATTGGACGATTCCTGAGAAGAAGTTGAAGAAAGAGTTGGAAAAGAAAAAACCCCAAATCCCCGAAAACGGAAAAACAAGTCGATAAAACAAACGAAAAAAGAAGGCGAATAAGATGCCCCTGTGATCGGCACAGGGACCTTCTCCGTCGTCGAGGAGCGTGGCACTATCTGTGCCAGCAGCTAAGAGCAAATTGCCGTGCATGGCGATTCACGGGGCCTTCCTCGTCGTTGAGGGAAGCTGGACCCTCACGGACGTGAAAACGTCGACGCTTAAGAGAGCCCAGAGACCGTCGACACCTCGCAAGGATTGCTCACGAGGTGAAGGGCCTGGCGCGGACCTCCGGATCTGCGTCTCCTTCGCAAGATGATCGGAGCGGCCTTGGTCTTCAATAATCCTGCCACATTAGGCCTTCCTCGGTAGAGGGAATCTTCCTGCGGATGCTTGGTGCATCGACGCGTCCTTGCTTCCTTGTGAGGGTTGCTCACGAGGTGCTGGTCCTTAGCGGGTGCCTTGGGCACACCTTGGACTTTTCTCGAAGATTTTTTATTTTCTGGTGTACTTCGCGAGGAACTAAGCACCATGGGTATTTGGAGGTGATCGATAACAGGGCCGTCGCCCCCGACCAGAGCTCACTCCCTTTGGGTTTTTCGGGCTTGCTATTTTCCGGGCGAAGGCCCCAGCATAGACACCGTGCCTAGCCCCCTTCCACGTGGAGTACAACAGAAAATAAATGGACTTCATACCATTTTAATATCATGCCGAAGCAGAGGCGCTATATTGCGCAATAACTTAATATCAGTGCTTAAGAGCAGTTTGAGCTGATACAAGTGCCGTGAAAACGGTCTTTATCTCCTTGTGAGGAACCTAAGGGTAGAACTTTCGCAGATGAGCTATGTTCCATGGGTTCCCCACCGGTACGCCTTTTGCGGTTTCCAGCCACACCGAGCCTGGCCTGGCGATGTGCGTCACCTTGAAGGGTCCTTCCCACATTGGAGACAGCTTGTGCAGGCCCTCGCGAGAGAGTATTCTCCTCAGCACCAGGTCACCGACCTCCAGGGTCCTCGCTCGAACATGGCGCCTATGGTAGTGGCGTAGTCCTTGCTGGTACCTTGCGGCGCGGAGCGCGGCTTGGCACCAAGCTTCTTCGAGCAGGAGGAGGTGGTCCTTGATGAGGTCCTCTTGGCGAATTTCATCGAAGGCGAGCACTCTTGGCGACCCGAATTTGACATCGGTGGGAAGAACAGCCTCCGCCCCATAGACCAAGAAGAAAGGGGTCTCTCTAGTGGGTTTGGTGGTGGTAGTCCTGATGGACCACAAGATGGATTGGAGGTTGTCTAACCATTTTTTGCCGCAGGCTTCGAGCTTTGTGTTGAAGCTTTTCGTCTTGAGTCCCTTGAGGACCTCGGCGTTAGCACGCTCGGCTTGGCCATTGCTCCAGGGGTAGGCGACGGAGGCAAAACAGATCTTGATGCCGGCCGATGCACAGTACTCCCGGAATAGTCCGCTGGTGAACTGGCTGCCGTTGTCGGTGATGATGCGGTTAGGCACACCAAAGCGACAGACCAGCCCACGGATGAACTTGACTGCGGACCTGGCCGGGATTGTGCACACCGGTTCCACCTCCACCCACTTGGTAAACTTGTCGATGGCGACGTAGAGGTAGCGGTAGCCCCCTTGCGCTCTGGGGAATGGACCGAGGATGTCCAGTCCCCAAACTGCAAAGGGCCAAGTGAGTGGGATGGTTTGCAGCTCCTGCGCCGGCTGATGAATCTGCTTGGCATGGAATTGGCATGCCTCGCACCTCTTGACCATCTCCGCCGCATCCCCGAGCACGGAAGGCTAGTAGAAGCCACTTCGATATGCCTTTGCGGCGAGAGTTGAAGCAGAAGCATGATGCCCGCATTCGCCAGCGTGGATGTCCTTGAGAAGCTCTTGGCCTTGGTGAGTAGCTATGCACTTCAGAGCGACGCCGTTTGGGCGACGCCGGTACAAGTCACCATCCTTGACGCAGTAGTCCGAAGCTTGATGCACAATCCTTTCGGCCTCCTCCTCATCCTCGGGAAGCCTGCTGCTGGTGAGGAAGGCCTTGAGCTCGAGGATCCAGTCCACTCCCTCCTGCCGTGCCAATGCCAGAAGGATGCGGTCACCCGAAGGAGGCCCGCAGTCTGGAGCCCCCTGCTCCAGCGGCGGCGGCAGGGCAGGTGGAGGGTCTGATCCGGATGACGATGGAGAAGCAGACGGTTTGAAGAGACGCTCCTCAAAGACGCCGGCAGGTTGTGCCAGGCGATGGGAGGAGCGCTTGGCGATCTCGTCGGCTTCCACATTTTCTCCTCTCGGGATGTGCTTCAGCTCCAAGCCTTGGAAACGTTTTTCTATCTTCCGATGCTCCTCAAGATAAGCCGCCATGTGCTCATCCTTTGGAGTGTAGCTCTTGTTCGAGAAGTTCACAACCAGCTGTGAATCTCCCTTGACGACGAGGCGCTTGATGCCCAAAGCGTTCGCTGTCCTTAGGCCAGCGAGTAGTCCTTCATATTCCGCGATGTTGTTGGAGACCTTGTGCTCAGGCTTAAAGCAGAGCTGGACGGCGTAGAAGAGCTTATCCCCAGATGGAGAGGTAAGGACAGCGCCAGCCCCCGCACCGGGGAGGTTGAAGGCGCCGTCGAAGTGCATGACCCAGAGGCCTGGGGCCTCCTCTCCCGGGAGCGTTGACTCCACCTCTGGAGGCTCGTCGGCGAACGGATCAGTCCATTCGGCGGTGAATTCAGCCAAAGCTTTGCTCTTGATTACCTTGGTGGTTTCAAAGGAGATCTCGAAGGGCTGAAGCTCTACGGCCCATTCAGCCACCCGCCCGGTGACATTGGGATTGCGTAGAATGGTTTCCAGGGGATGATCAGTGACCACCTTAATCGGGTGACCCTGGAAGTAGTGACGCAGCTTCCTTGAAGCGATGAGCAAGGTGTAGAGCAGCTTTTGCTGCATGGTGTAGCACTCCCGCGCGTCGCGCAGTACCGTGCTGACGAAGTACACGGGCTTTTGCACCCTGGTGACATCCTCGGGAGCTTCCCCCTCGGGAGGCTTTGGAGCGTTACTCTGAGAGAGCGGCCCGGTCGGCGAAGATGCAGCGGGCGGTTCCTCTTGAGGGACAGGAGGTGCAGCGGCCTCTTCCTCGCGAGGAGCCCCCGGGCCGGGAGGATCGACCTCTTCTTTGGCGATCACCTTTGCGTCTCGCTCCGCGATGAGAACAGCACTTGTAGTCCTTGGAGTTGCCGCGATGTAGAGTAGCAAGGGCTCGTGGGACGTTGGGGCAACCATGATTGGTGGGCTCGTGAGGTACCTTTTCAATTCAGCGAAGGCCTTGTCGGCTTCCGGAGTCCACTCGAACTTCCCAGTGCATTTCATGAGCTTGAAGAAGGGCAAAGCTTTCTCCTCACTCCTCGCGATGAAGCGCCCCAGGGCTGCCATGCATCCCGCAAGGCGTTGCATCTCCTTGAGACTGCGCGGTGGACGCATTTCTTTGATGGCCTTGACTTTGTCAGGGTTCGCCTCTATCCCGCGATGGGACACGAGGAACCCCAGCAGTTTTCCCGACGGCACGCCGAAGGCGCACTTGGCGGGGTTGAGCTTGATGTTCACCCTTCTCAGGTTGGCGAATGTTTCCTCCAAATCCTCGATGAAGGTGTGATTCTCGCGAGTTTTGACGACGATGTCGTCGACGTAGGCTTCCGCATTTATTCCCATCTGAGCCCCCAGGGCCTTACGCATGAGCCTTTGGAAGGTGGCTCCCGCGTTCTTCAGGCCGAAGGGCATGCAGACGTAGCAGTACACACCACAAGGCGTGATGAAGGCACTCTTCTCTTCATCCTCCTTTGCCATCTTGATTTGATGGTATCCGGCGAAAGCATCCAAGAAGCAAAGGAGGTCACAGCCGCGGTGGAGTCGACGATTTGATCTATCCTCGGGAGCGGATAAGGATCCTTGGGACAGGCCTTGTTGAGACTTGTGAAGTCCACGCAGAGGCGCCCACTGCCATTAGACTTTGGGACAACCACTGGATTGGCAATCCAGGTGGGGTGGGCTACCTCACGTATTAGCTTGGCCTTCTTCAGCTTCTCTATTTCTTTGACGATGAAGTCCTGCTTCTCTTGCGCTTGTTTCCTAGTCTTCTGCTTCACGGGGTGTGCCTGAGGGCACACGGCTAAGTGGTGCTCAATCACCTCCCTGGGAACGCCGGGCATATCTGACGGAGTCCAAGCGAACATGTCAGAATTTGCCCGCAGGAAGGTGACGAGCGCGCTTTCCTATTTGGGGGAAAGCCCTACCCCGATGGTGACGAAGTTTTCGCAGCCCCCAGCCTGAAGTGGGACCTTCTTTGTTGCAGAGCGCTCTTGGGTGAACTGGGGCCTCCTCCCTGAGGGTACCGCAGCTTCCCCAATGCTCATGTCCAGCATCGGATGGACCAGGTCCTCGCTTGGAGTAGGCGATGCGGAGGCGGCGAACTTCTTCCCTGTCGAGCCCGGCAGGTGGGGCTTGAGAGAGGCCTTCTTCGCAGCAGCCCACTTTTGTGATACGAGCTGCTTCTTCCTCGCGAGGTCGCCGGAGTGTTCTAGTAGATCTTCGTCGGCGGGGAACATGGTGGCGGCCTCACGGTAGACATGCTCCACTGATCGGAGAGCATCCTTCTCATTGCAGCGCACGGTGATCGTGCCGTTGGCGCCCAGAATCTTGAGGACGTTGAATCCATGGTGCGTCGCTGCCATGAATCTTGCCAAGGCTGGGTAGCCGAGGATGGCATTGTACGGCAGCGTGATGTAGGCGACGTCCAAGTCGAGGCTTTCTGTCCTGTAGTTGTCCCGGGTGCCGAAGGTGACGGGCAGGCGTACCTGCCCAATTGGCGTTGTAGACCCTTCGGTTACCCCGAAGATTGGTTGAGTTGGCATGAGCCAGTGGTACGGCACCTGCATCTTATCGAAGATCTCAACTGAGATGATGTTGAGGCCCGCCCCTCCGTCGATGAGAGTACGATTGACGGCGACGTTATTGATGGTTGGCGTGCACAAGAGGGGAATTGTGCCCACACCCCTGGTGGAGGCCGGATGGTCCTCCTCGTCGAAGCCGATCTTGCAAGTTGACCACTTCATTAGGTGGTTGCCGATGCTGGGCTGTGCTGCCGCGATCTCTCGCGACAGCTGCTTGAAGTGACGGTTAGATAAAGGAGCCTGAGCTCCACCCAGAGGCAAGCGGCAAAGTCTCGCGGCTCTTGATAGCCCCCCTGGTTCTCCTCCCGATGATCGTTCGCTGGTGGGGGCAGCGGCAGCGGCTCGGGATCGGCTCGAGACAGACCCTCACGGCGGCAACCTTCCTCGCGGTCGTCGTCGCGGCGATCGCCCCGGGATCCACTCTTGCTGTAGCTGCGGCCACCCCCACGGCGCTTGGAGACACCATTTTCTTCATGAAACTTTCGGACAATCCAACAATCGTCGGTATTGTGGGTGTCCTTCTTGTGGAGAATGGAGTAGCGGCGACGTCGACCTTTATCGCGTTCGGAGCGGTCCCCACGGCGTTGCTTATGATCTGGTTCCGCCGCGAGGACAGTAGCCTCCTTCCGCTTGGGGTCCTTGGGCTTCGGCTTTGGGGGAAGCGCCTCCGACAGGTTGTACATGAAGAGCCTCCCCTCCTCGGCCTTTGCGCAACGGTCAGCGATTTTGAAGAGCCTGATGATGGAAGTCAGCTCATCATTCACGGACAGCTTCTCCCTCATCTTGATGTCAGAGACGCCCGTGGAGAACGCGGAGATGACCTCCTCGTTGGAGATCCTGGGAATCTTGTTCCTCATCTGACTGAAGCGCTGGATATACTGATGAAGCGTCTCACCCTTGTACTGACGCACCGCCTTAAGATCGTTCTTAGTAGCGGGGCGCTCGTACATGGGCATGAAGTTGGCAACGAACTGACGACATAAATCCTTCCATGAAGTCACAGATTCGTGAGGAAGATTCATGAGACAAGTTCGCGGAGCGTCCTTGAGGGCTATGGGGAACCAATTGGCCATGGCACGCTGATCTCCACGCGCGGCCTGGACGGCGACGACATAGAGCTGGAGGAATTCGATGGGGTTGGTGGTCCCGTCGTAACGCGCGCCGATGTCCAGCTTAAACTTGTTAGGCCAGACCACGTAGCGTTGCTGACGAGTGAGAGCAAGACACCCGGGGTTGTAGATAGGGTCACCGGGGGTCCTGACATTCTTGCCAGCTTCGCTGATGTCGTCGATGGCGCGGTCATGATTTTCGCGGCGGCGCTCGAGGGAGATGCGTGCGTCTTCTGGAGCGCGTTGGACGATTTGGCAGCTGGGCTCCCCGTGCGGCGAAGATGCGGTGCGGGAAACCACCTTCTTGGCCTTGGTGGCCTTCCCATCTCCAGCGCCCGGGGCGCGACGCCCCGCCACCGGATCTGGTTCTGCCGCGCCCTAGGCTCCACCCTGGGCCGGGTCTTCGTTGGCGATGGCGACGAGCTCGGCGATTTGAGCGTGCCACCCCTCGCACCCGTCATCAGTGGCCTGATAGCGCAGCAACTCCTGCACCATGGCGAGAGCCTGCGCAGGAGACAGCTGACTCCCAGAACGAGCGCGAGAAGTGGCGGTGGCGGTGAAGGAGAGCGAAGGCTCTGTACGCCCGGACGAGAGGTAGGAGGACTCCAGATCTTCCTCATCTTCCTCCTCGGCCGAAGCTTCACGACGGCGGGAGATGGGCTCGGTTTGCCTCCGAACAGCGTTGCGACGGTGAAGACGCTCAAGCCTTGCGTTGGCGTCAGCCATGTCGAAGCAGATCTGGAAGAAAACACACCACAGCCCCCTACCTGGCGTGCCAAATGTCGATGGATTTCGTGTCGCAAGAACACGGGGTACCACGCGACGAACCCAAAGATTCGAACGCAGGGGGCTGAACATGTGAGATCTAGGATCGCAACGAAACACGGTGACGGAAGCCTCGAGTCGTCGAACGCACAACACACTGCAGAGAGAGACGCCGAGCTTTACCCAGGTTCAGGGCCCTCGTGGTGAGGTAAAACCCCTACTTCCTGCCTTCTTGTATTACGACGCGACACCTCGCGAGGAGTACAAGGTCTTGGTTACAAAGCTCTAGCTGGCCAGAGGTTGAAGAACCTGCGTGCCCAGCTAGCAGCCTGAAGAAGATGAAGATTCCCTCCTCTCTAAGGGGTGGCCTCCCCTCCTTTTATAGCGCCAAGGTCCTCCTTCCCCTTATCTTCTTGGGGAAGGGGTTGCCACACACGGCCAAGGAGGGAGGACAGCTGTAGACTTTATTCTTCCGTGGACGTAGTCTTCGTAGAGTAGTGGCGCCGGTCCACCGGAGTGGGTGGAGGAAGCTGATGCCTTCCTCTGGCGCCCTGCACCGTCCACGCTATTTTTAGGCGGGTGGCCAACAACCACTGTGCCGCTTTATGCAGGCACGGCGAAAGTTGGTCTCCGCCCTGTCGGGGGTAGCGTGGGCGGTACGCAGTCTTCTATCCTTTATCTTCTTGCTCTGCATGCAAACGTGTTGAGCTGACGTGGATGTGGTCCCTCTCCTCACCAGCAGGAGCTCGTGAGGAGGTCTTCTGGTCCTTAGCAGTTTTGGCCGTCGTTCTCCTCATGAGGCGCCTCCTCATGAGGGTCTTCTCCGTAGCTTGGGTCGTTGGTTCTCCCCTGGGCTGAAGATGGGCTGATGACGGGGCCCAGGAGCAGGTGGACCGGGATACCCCGGTATCCAGAACACCGACATCGCCAAGGACCAAGTACTCAATTGCTTGACTAGAAATTTTTAGGCCTGTTACGAGATGTTGCCACATATGGAGAACCTCAATGACCCTTCTGAAGACCTCACCTCAATGTGATGCGAGACGAGAAGACCTGAAAATCTGCACTTCCCCAACTCTACATCGGCAGTTCAACTACACTGCAGCTTCACCACCAACTGCCATCAAGATTCTGCTAAAGCGAGAGTCAAGGAGAATGAAGACATCAACAACTTTGGCCAACCATGACCCTAGGATGGATATGGCTAACCCCAAATATCGCGCGTTGTTAGGCATCATTGGTACTTGAAGTACCTAGTGTGATATCTGCAATTGTTTGATGTTTGCCTTGTGAGTTCTTGATAGTGCTTGCAATTGTCTTGTGCGTTTCTAGAATGTGTGTTGTTACCTTGTACTTGTGCTTGTTTTAGCCTCTTGGCCTTAAAAACCATTTATCGTGTAAAACCCCAAGTAGAAAATCTATTTAAAGGGTGATTCTCTATCATCTATTTTGTCAGCTTGAGTAGCATAGATAATTTATTAGTAAAACACTAACCCTAACCTTGAGTGGATTATAACTCTCTCGCAACACCTCCCCGAGATCCGTCATGACAATTTTTTGTTGCGTGCGTCAAGCTTTGTCAAGACCTCTCTACAACGTCAGGGAAGCAAAAGATAGACCCGCCTGGACTACAAAGGGCTTCTACGAGAAAAAGACTTCACTAACTCGGATCGCCTAACCTTAACTTTAGAGTTTCGCTAACATTGATGATACTCTCTCAACACCCCAAACACTTGCTAATCTTTTAACAAGCCAACTGACATGGGGCATGCAAGTATCAAAGCCAAGCCTAACTTTTGAAGATCAACCTGTTATCATCACTTGAAGCCCGAAGACCCACGTGCTTGATCTCCACGGAGCAAATAGAGGGATGAAGGCTCTCCAAAAAGCAGGCGGTCAATGTCGACTCCACCTTTAGGAGACATCAATGAAGGTAGCAACGAGAAGAAGTGAAGACTTTTCTAACTAACTCACTCGCTTGTTCAAATTTTGACAGGTTAAAAACCAAAACTGACTTATGCCACGGGAATAAATCCACCTGAAGATTTCTCAGAAGATGAAGTCGACTCAAGGTATCCCAATATACCTCAAGATCGTCAAGGCTACACGATAATGGGGAAGCAAGAAGATCTTCAATGGTCTCCACCCACCCGAAGACAAGAAAGGAATAGATCTTTGACTACTGGAAGACACACCGTTGGTGGTGCGCCGCCACCTGAAGTGTTTTTACCTCAATCACAAGACAACCCAGAAGAATAGTTTCTATTAGGACTAACCTGCGCCTTGGTAGTTAGGAAGCGTAGAGGACTAAGTCGACAGATTTGGCATGCATATCAGGACCGAAGCATGAATGCTCTTGCCTACCATCCTCAGAAGACTGCAAGCTCAAGACTAAAGGTCTACACCAACATCAAGCTTCAAGACGCAACACCCAGAATCGAAGACTTCGTTAGCCTACATGAACGAAGCAACAACCCCAAGACAATAACAGCTGCCCGAGAAGCCTCGACTCTTCAAGACCTCAATTTGCGAGCTGAAAAACCTTCTAACTGTCATAGAATCTTTTCGGGCATACTAGATAGCCTAGCCCCGCTCACCTTAAAAATATCCTGACGAGGTTTTGACATGATACTTTTGACAACATCAACTCTTCAATCATCAACTTCAGCAAATGAAGACAATCTACACCTTCGGCAAAAGCAAGTCCTTGATGCAACTCAGGTTATCACCGGTGAGTTTGAAGAGTAACCGTTGAGGCCTAACTCTAACTTAGTCTCAGCACCTCTTACTACTATGCTTAGGAATCTCGGGACGAGATTCTGTTTAAGGGGAGGAAGAGCTGTAACACCCCACTTTTTGTAACCCTGTTTAAGTAGTGTTTAGTGAGCCATAAATGAGGGCCAACACAAACTTTTTGAGCAAACCTCTCGAAGTACTATTTCTTGTTATGTTAATGAGGTCTGTTTGAGTTGCTTGTTGAGCACTACTATGAATCAACACAATCCTTGTGCCCTTGTGATCATGCCTTTATTTATGCTTCTAGCTAATTTTCTAAAACCACTATCTTGGCAACCTCTCCTTTTTCAAAATTATTTTATTTGCCCAAAATAAGCGCCAAGATTTATCTTTGAGACAAAGCTTTTATCAAAACTAAGTATTTACAAAATTATTTGGACCTACAAAGTAGAGTGGTCCCACTATTTCACAAACTTATATTTTGATGATATTTATAAAAGGATATCAAACACCTTTAAGAAAACTTTCTAAAGGAGATGCTATGTCTCCACTAGTTTCTGAAAAATTTACGAAAGCTTTACTCCTTTATTTAAAACTCTTTTCTGCTTGACAATGGCATGATCATCATTGAGCACTTGTTCAATCATTGTTTCTGGAGGTGCTAGATTAGCTACAAATGATTGACCTTGTGTGGTGAGTTGACTTTGTGTGACTTTGTTTGACATTGATGAGTTGCTTGTGTGTAGATATGATCCCTAGGTAGGCCTGTGGCCTAACCTATTCAAAACTCATCAATTTATATTTTGTCCCATGTAAATTATTTCCATTCTATCTTTCAAATAAAACCTATCTTGTTATTTTCATCTCAATCCTGAAGCCCTAACTTTAATGTCTTAGTTTTACCATAAGACATTAGGAACCCCATTTTGAGGAATTTTTAAAACCAATCAAACTAGCCTAAGGAAAGCACCCGTGGTGTTATTGGAATCCTCTCCATCCAACCATAAATAGGATCCACTCAAATTTAGAGAATCATGTCTTGCAGACATTTCATCAAACACCTTATGTGCAGGCTATCTACACTCTTGTTAACAGTTTCAGTTTTTAGATGCTTGTATTAAGGCCATACTTCCTATCCAGGGAAATGTCCACCCACAGAACTCATCCTTGGCATGTGTTCTTCCATTCCTTACATTACCACTTATTCATTTAAGGTCATCTGCTACTTGTTCTAGTATTGTTTCTGACCCTAATCAAACTACTGACCATTTGACTATTATCAGTTGCACTTTTGCTCCCACTTTTAAACTTCGAAATAAATTGTTCAGAGACCATCCTATGACCTAATCCTCTTATTTTTGACCTACTCTAACTACCTATGCACTTGCATGTGTATTTTGAGGTATGCCACCTATTTATGTGACTAGGTTTAGAACCCTAGTCAAAACTGATTTCACTTTCTAGTTTTCCTTGATCCTCTTGGTAATTTGTTAGCACTCATCATAAAATCTCTCCATAAATTCATTTCCTCTCTACTAGCATTTGGAAATGTTATTCATGCACAATACCACTTTTCCTCCATCAAAATAACTATTTCTTTATCTCATCCTTCTTGCTTAACAAAAAAGCATATGATTGGTAGCCATGTTATTTCATGCACTTTTTCTTCTCATCAAGTATTTTTATAATCTCCTACCAGGTTATCCTATTCCTATAGGACCCTATGGACCCAAAAACCCTAGTGGTTCATCTTCGAATTCTCAAAACCTTGTCTCAAGTAGTATAGTGCAAATCTTCACATTCCAATTTTTGGTGGACTTGCCTATTCCCAAATAAAATCTTTCAACTTAGCAATACCATTAATCTCTCCAAATTACACCTATCTGATCCACCCTTGCATGCCATTGCTTGATATGCTATGAACCAAATCAAAATCCAAAATTTGATCCTCACATGCATCATCACCAATCTTAACTAAAATGTTTTGGAACACCATCAAACTCCTCCATTGCCCTTGCCAGCTCACAAACACTCCTCTCTGGTCACCATGCACTGTAGCAGCACCCTCCTCTTTGTCTCTTAGTGCTTGGAGGGAGAAGGAGAGGAGCATTGTCAAAAAAAATTGCCCATCAATTAAATAAGGTGCTGCAGCCTCACCCTCTGATCCTAGCCGACCAGGACACCCCCTAGAACCCTCTCACCCTCCCTACTGTCCTCCTGGACCAACCAGAGCCCCTCCATGGGCCCCACTTTGCCCAAACCAACCTAACACACCCCTCCCTGTTTTATAAGACCATAGGCCACCCCAGCCTCCCACTGGACACTCATTCCACTCCCACACACCCTCTCTCAAAATCTAGTAGCCCAGCCTGAGCCCCTTCCCTCGCTGCTGGCCAAGGGGAGAGATTTCTTCCTCAGAGTTCTGTAAGGAAGAGGAAGCCTATGCCGTCGATCCAGACCCCCACCTCCCTCTATTTCTTCCTGAATGGACATCCCTCACCGGCAGCTACCTAACCCTACCCTTTGTTTGACCCAGGGACGTCGGAGCCGAGCCCCTGTGCGTCCCCGAAGTGAACCACGCCACTGCCGTCACGCAGATCTTCGTCCTGGAGACCCAGCCAGCCGTCCCGCACCTCGCCAAGGTCGCCGTCCTCCGCCGCGTCGTCTCGCCCGGTCCTCGCCACCGGGGAAGGCCTCCAGGTGAGCCCCTGCGAGATCCCAGCCCAACCTAGGGTTTCTTCCCCGTCGGGAATGTCCCAGGAGGACGATGACTGGGCGATCGTCGATCTTCACTTGATCGAGCGGTCGTCGTCATCCCGTACCGATTCGGCCGCCTGGTGTGGCTGACAGCCGGGCCCTGCCTGGCAGCCCTTCGAATTGGTCTCCCACACGCGCCGCGCTTGGAGTGGGCTGGCCTAGTGCGGATCCGCCCCGGACCGCCAGATTCCGGCCCATGTTTATTTTTTTTAGTAAAACTATTTTGCTAAATTAGATTTTATCTGCTAGATTCAAAAATTCACCAAATATTCTCTGTTTAAGCAAATCGAGTGATTCAAGTTTCTGAAGAATCCTTGTTAGATTATCTAGCTAATGGCACATGCCCCATTCTATTTAGGCCCATATAGAAATACTTGAATTTAACCTTGTAAAATGAGCACCTTTTTAGTCAAAATTGTAAATCTAGAGTTTTATAAATTGAAATGCTGTGTTTTCAATTCTCAGTGATGCTATGGTATGTTAGCTTACATGTCTCACTGGATTTAGTATTTTAGGACTTTTATGCTTGCAGTAGTAATTAATATGGCTGTTTTTGTGTTATGTATTTGACAAAATATCATTTCCAGTAGATTAGGAATTTTAGCATGAGTCCAATTTCTTTGTGTCATGCTTTGTGTTAGCTCTCCAGAACATCCTCTGGAGCATTTTTCCGAGTTACAGAGAATATCTGGGAATTATTTTGGTGATATAGTCATAGTTACTATTAGTTAGTTCATTATAATTCAACCCTACCCTATTTTGGAATGATTCCAATTTGGTTGGCTTTATAAGCTTGTTAGTTATCTAATGCTATGCTGGTTGGCATGTTTTGATAAAGTTTAATGCGTGCATGATGTTTGTGTTGAGAATAGGGTTAACTACTATTAGAAATTGCTTTCCCTATTAATAAAGTGACGTTACTTTTATAAGATGGAATCTTGGTTCAGAAACTTGTTGCTTACCTACAAGTATGCTGAATATGTTATTTGACCTATGTGACCACCTATATGTGTCGGGGGGATGACCCCCGGTAGGGTCAAGAGACTAGAAAGATACAAGGTCTATGGTTGACTTCATGCCGGTTGACCAAGGAAGGGCCTGGCCGGAATATAGGAGCATCGGCCAGGCCGGCATATATATGTATCCCGGCTAATGACTGGATATGCCGGATTACCCAGGATACTAACTGAGGAGTGCTGACATATACTTAGATATGCCGGCATATCTATTTGGTGTGTTGTGCAGGAGCAGGGGAGGCCGGATTACCCGACCTTCATAGGTCGTTGGTCCGGCATATAGGTCCAGGATATGGCCAACGGTCATATCCGGGATACAGAAGTCAGCTAAGATGTCATGTCCCTACAATCAAGGAGAGACTCTACTCAGTATGGAGAGGGATCATGTTGACAGGGTGCACAGTGGTGGTCTACCTACCCTCACTATGCACAAGTACAGCCCTTACCTCACCAAGGTAAGGTCACAGTCCAAGAAGTACAAGGTACAGGGGTATGGAGTCCCATCGAGAGCAATCAGGGACAAGGTCAAAGGTCTTGCCCATCGTTAGCATGTCCTGTTTGGAGTGTAGTTGGTGTCTCCTGGTCTTATATGACCGTTGTAACCCTGGCTACCACTATATAAGGTGGCATAGGGAGCCCTGGTAAGGGGTTGGTCACTCTGGGTTCCTACACTTATCAGTTCATCTTCCTCCTCTAGCAGAGAGCTTGGAAGCATCATTGTTGTATACTCCATCGATCCAAATATATAACCAGTAGAGCAGGAGTAGGGGTGTTATCTCCTTACGAGAGCCCCGAACCTGGGTAGATCAGTGTTCCTTTCTGTCGTGCTTTTTAGCTCGTTCCCCTCTCCCGAATCCTCCAGCATCTAGTTCGGCCCCCATTTAAGCCATCCTATGGCATATGTTGTTTCACCACGACGACATTTGGCGCCCACCGTGGGGCAGATCGATATGCTGGGCGGAGTGTTTATTCGGACGGGGTCTGTGATAGCAGCTTCGGGAGTGCACGTGGTCTCTGGCCTCGTCCAGAGGCTAGGCTCGCTCAGCTTTGTCAGTGACAATGCCGGATGTCTCGGCGGCCGGCCATTCCCCAGGGATGGCCGGATCATGTCTTTCGGTTCCCACGAGGTGTATGTGGGGACTGAGAGAGTTTGCAGGGAAAAGGTGCTGGTGGCGGCGGATCCTCCGTCACATCTGCTGGCTCACGCTGGGCGTAGCGCTCGCTCAGTAGAGTCGGCCGAGGTAATGATGGCCGGCACATCAGTGCCGCCGGCAGATGGTGCCGGCAAGGCAGCAGCAGCAGTAGGAGATACTCCCCCGGAGCCGCCGAAGGCCAAGAGGTCGGCACGTCCTCTGTTGGAGCGTGTCGAGAACCTGGCCGGCACTTCCGCTGTGCCGGCAAAGGGTTAGGTGCTTCTTCCCATCATCGATCGGCTTATCGAGCCGGTGCGATCCGGCGATGATCCGAAGCAGACAAGGGAGGTCCTGGAGGGATCTCGTCAGGCCCTCGTCGACGAGGCCCTGGCCATGCATCAGGAGCGCGAACGGTTTAACCGGCAACTCCGTGAGTATGAGGCAGCCCATGGTTTTACTCCTGTGGTAACCCGGCCTAGCCGGATAGATGAGGTTAGAACTAGAGGTAGAGATCTTAACACTGAGCTAGGTAAAGATGCTAGAGCTAAGAGCCATACTGCAACTAGTACTGTGCCTAAGGTAATTTATAGCTCACCAGTGAAGAACCTTAGAGCAGCAGCAGAGGTAGCTAAGGACTTATCTAATTTGTCCGGCGAAGCACTGCATGAGCAGCAAGCCTGGCTTAACCATCTTTTGTCTAAAGCTACTAAACAGCAGGAGGCTTTTAAGAAGGCAAACCCAGGTGCCGGGGCATCCCAGTACATTGCGTCGGTAGGAGGTGCCGGCGCAAGGTCGAGAGGCGAAGCTTCGTTCCCGCATCCCAGTGCCCGGCGTGCCGGAAGTGTGACCTCTGGCCGCCGGGACAAGCAGATCCAAGTGTATGATCCGGCAATTGCCGGAAAGCAGGCAATAGCTCAGAAGAGTGCCGGCCAAGGTGACAAGTATGTCGGCAGCAAGAATGCCGGTCAGAATGTGCCGGCCGGGCAAGGAGCAGTTTCGGCCGGTGGTGGCCAGGAGTAACAGTGCAGCCCGGCGTCAGCAGCAGGGCGCCGGAGGTGCAGCGCAGCGGCAAGGTGCAGGTCAACCGGGACATCGAGAGGATGATGGGAATTCCGCCCTTGCCAGGGCGGGATATCAGCAGCAGCACCAGCAAGGCCAGCAGTATCAGCAAGGCCAGCTAAATGAGCAGTGTCATCCGGAGCAGCAGCAGCAAAAGATGATCCCTGGCCCAATTGCATCCCGGCTAGGACCTCGGTCCTTGGCAGGCAAGTGATGCGCGCTTCAAGCTGGACAGGATTCACCAATCGGAGTTGGTGGAGAGGCAAGGAGCTCCGGGTCCTATGTGCTTTGGACCCCGGATTATGGGTGAGCCGGTACCTTACTATTTCCAGCTCGCGTGTGGCGCGAGGACATACAACGGCAGTACAAAGCCGGAAGATTGGTTGGAGGATTACTCCACCGCAGTGAACATTGCCGGAGGAAACCTCAGATGGGCGGTACGATATGTGCCGCAAATGCTAGAAGGACCAGCCAGGATATGGCTGAACAATCTGCCGGCCGGAAGTATCAATGGCTGGGTTGATTTCGAAGAGCAGTTTGTGTCGAACTTCACCAGTACATATAAGAGGCCGAATCGTCCTCAGCAGCTGGCTAACTGCCGGCAGGGAGTGAATGAGACCGACCGTGACTACCTGACCAGGTGGTGCACCTTGCGCAATTCCTGCGAAGGAGTTGTGGAGCAGCATGCCATCATGTGGTTCGCTCATGGGTGCCGGCACGACACCATGTTGTGGCAAAAGCTGCAGAGAGACATGCCGGCCACGCTGGCCGAGACAATCAAGATTGCCGATAGTTATGCTCTGGGAGACCCCATGCAGCCCACCCTTGATTCACAAGGACAGGGGCAGACCCAGCGGAATAATAGCAACACCGGGAGACCGGGGCAGTTCTATCGCCCGGATAACCGGAACAAGAGGAGAGATGAGCGGCCGGATTTTTGGTATGGAGCGGCACAAGTAGCAGCTATGGAGTAAGAGCAAGAGGGCGCCGACAGTAGCCAGCGGCCGAGGTATGAGGGCAATCAGCAGCCTCAGCAGCAGTAGCAAGCGCAGCCCTTCCAGAAGAAGAGTGCCTGGATCAACAAGAATGCCGGTGGCGGTGCCGGCCAGAAGAAGCAATGGCCGAAGTATACGGTGGGTCTGGCCATGGACAAGCCTTGTGTGTTCCACACATTCCAGCCGGGTAAGCCGGCGAATCATTTGACGAGAAACTGTTCATGGCTGGACGACATATTAGCAGGTCGGGCAGGTCCCTGGGGACCAGCTAGACCATCTGTCCCGGCAGCTCCATCGCCGTTGACAGGTGCAAATACAATTGCAGTCCCGCCCAGGCCGGTTAATCCCAGGAATCAGAGAAATCCCGGAAATGCCGGCGTAAATCAAGTAGATCAGAACTATATTCCTGAGTACTATGTCGGAGGCCCAGCAGCGGGCCGGAATGAGTACAAGGAGCATGATCAGAGCTACATGGTCTTTGAGACCGAAAGAACAGACAAGCAGAGCTTGTACCGGCTGTGTTTGGAGGTAAATGCAATTATGTCGGCAGTACCGAAGCTAATGTACTGGTCTGACCAGGCCATTGGCTGGGACAGGGCAGATCATCCCAGGATCATGCCAAACCCCGGCGGATATGCGCTAGTAATGGATCCGGCATTCGTCGGGCCGGCTAATAACGTGAGGTTCAGCAAGGTCCTCATTGACAATGGTAGCAGCATCAACATCATGTACCGAGATACGATGCAGAAGCTGGGCATCAAGGAAAATATGTTGGAACCAAGCAAGACCACGTTCCACGGTATCGTGCCGGGACTTTCGTGTGCGCCGATGGGCAAGATCCGGATGGATGTCATGTTTGGCAACCGGGATAACTGCAGGGTGGAGAACCTCATGTTTGAGGTGGTGGATCTGGAAAGCCCCTACCATGCTTTGCTGGGTAGGCCGGCACTGGCAAAGTTCATGGCCTCTACGCATGTTGCGTACCTGAAGATGAAAATGCCGGGGACCAAGGGAGTGATCACCATCATTGGTGATTACAAGCGCTCGATGGCATGTGCAACAGCCGGATCTAATCTGGCCGAGACTCTGATCATTGCAGAGGAAAAGAAGAGGCTCAAGCGAGTAGTGGAGATTGCTGAAACGGTCGTGGCTGGCAAATCTATGCCGGGCATGTCAAATCCCGGTGGCAGTGCCTCTTTTCAAGTAGGCAAGGAAGTCAAAAAGGTGCCTCTGGATGAAGTTTTCCCGAAGCGCCATGCTCTTGTTGGGGCAAGTTTGGATCCCAAATAGGAAAGCGAGCTCATCAGCTTCCTCCGTGAGAATCGGGATATCTTTGCATGGTCTACTTCAGACTTGCAAGGTGTGCCGAGGGAGCTGGCTGAGCACGCATTGCATGTGAGACCGGATGCTAAGCCGGTGAAGCAGCCGCTCCAGCGGAATGCAGGCGATAGAAGGAAAGCCATTTGGGACGAAGTGGCCAGACTCTTACCCTCCGGCTTTATCAAAGAAGTGCTTCATCTGGAGTGGGTGTCTAATCCGGTTTTGGTGGAAAAGAAGAAAGATGAGCCCGCCATAGTAAAAGTATGGCGGATGTGTGTTGATTACACCAACTTGAACAAGGCATGCCCTAAAGATCCATTCCCGCTCCCTCGGATCGATCAAGTGATTGATTCCACAGCTGGATGTGAACTGATTATCATTTGTAGATGCCTATTCTGGTTTCCACCAGATCCCCTTGTATGAGCCGGATCAAATAAAGACATCCTTTATTACGCCGTACGGGGCTTATTGCTATCTCACTATGCCGTTCGGTTTAATAAATGCCGGCGCAACTTACCAAAGGTGTATGCAAAAATGTTTGCATGATCAAATAGATAAAAATGTGCAGGTATATGTCGACGATATCGTCATAAAGACCAAGGAGAGCAAGACTCTCATAGATGATCTCCGGGAAACCTTTGGAAACCTGAGGAGATTCCGGATGAAGTTGAATCCGGCTAAGTGTACCTTCGGTGTGCCGGCGGGCAAGTTGCTCGGCTTCCTTGTTTCCAGCCGGGGTATTGAGGTGAATCCCGGCAAGATTCGTGCCATAGAAAGGATGAAGCCGCCGACAGATTTGAGGGAAGTACAGAAGTTCACTGGGTGCCTCGCATCCCTGAGCTGTTTCATAAGCCGGCTGGGAGAAAAAGCTTTGCCATTATATCAGTTGATGAAGAAGTCCGACACATTTGTCTGGACAACGCAAGCAGATGCAGCTTTCAAGGAATTGAAACAGATGTTGTCAACAGCGCCGGTGTTAGCGTCTTCGATGCCCCGTGAGCCGATGTTGCTCTATATAGCGGCAACCAATAGAGCTGTCAGTGCAGTGGTAGTAGTGGAGCGAGAGGAAGGAGGCAAAACCGTGCAGCGGCCGGTGTATTATCTGAGTGAAGTCCTCTCCACCTCAAAGCAAAACTACCCCCACTATCAGAAGATGACTTATGGTGTCTATATGGCGGCCAAGAAGCTCAAGCATTATTTCCAAGAGCATCCAATCCGGGTAGTGGCCGAGGCCCCTATCTCGGAAATCATTGGCAATAAAGATGCCAGTGGCAGAATAGCCAAATGGGCAATAGAGTTGTCACCATATACACCTCAGTATGATAAGAGGGATACAATCAAGTCCCAGGTGCTGGCTGACTTCTTTATTGACTGGGCCGAGATACAATATGAGCCACCATTGCCAGATGCAAATTATTGGAGGATGCATTTCGATGGGTCCAAGACAATACATGGCCTAGGTGCCGGCATAGTTCTCAGTTCACCAAAGAATGACCAATTGAGATACGTCCTGCAGATTCATTTTGCAGCATCAAATAATGTGGCCGAATATGAGGCACTTGTGCATGGCCTGAAGGTGTCTAAAGACATAGGAATTCGCCGGATTATGTGTTTCGGTGATTCTGACTTAGTGATTCAGCAGTGTTCCGGTATATGGGATGCTCATGATGCAAACATGGGATCCTACCGTTTCCTGGTACAGCAGTTGAGCGGTTACTTCGAAGGTTGTGAGTTCCGGCATGTTCCCCGGGCTCAGAACGAAGCAGCCGATACATTGTCCAAGCTGGGATCTTCCAGAGATTCAATCCCGCTCGGCATTTCATTGGAGCATCTGAGGAAGCCCTCAATCAAGCCCTCGCCGGAATCATCGTCCATTTATGTCCCGCCAAGTCCGGAGGAGCTAATTCTGATGGAGATAGATGCCGGAGTTAGATCAGATAACCCGGGGACTGTTTCCTCAGTCCCGGGGACTGGGCCGACATATGTTGTGAGTGCAGTATTCCGGAGCAGAACTAGGGGCAAGGGTAAAATGTACCAAGAGGTTGTGCCGGTATACCCGGGGACTGCTCCGGCATACCCGGGGACTGATCCCACAGTCCCGGGGACTTCGCAGCCCATGGAGATCGATTATGTGTCGGTCGAAATGATGGAGATAGATCAGGCAGTGTTCACTGTCAGGGAAGTGCCCTCATGGGCACGTCCTATCATGCATTTCCTGATGGATGGTCAAGTGCCGGCGGATGAAACCGAGGCACGCCGGATTGCAAGGAGATCCAAAGGATATACCATCATAAACAAGGAAATATACAAAAGAAGTGTCACCGGAGTATTGCAGAGGTGCATTGAATCTGCGGAAGGCCTGGAGATGCTCCGGGAAATTCATCAGGGGGAGTGCGGCCACCATGCTTCATCCAGGGCATTGGTGGCAAAGGTGTTCCGGCATGGCTTCTATTGGCCGACAGCACTGCAAGAAGCAGAAGACTTGGTCCGGAAATGCAATGGGTGTCAGAGATATGCCCACCAGATTCATCAGCCGGCATCTGCCTTGAAGACTATCCCAATAACCTGGCCCTTTGTTGTTTGGGGCCTGGATATGGTCGGGGCTTTTAAGCCGGCCAGAGGAAAGATGACCCATATCCTGGTCATGGTGGACAAGTTCACCAAATGGATTGAAGTGAAGCCCATAAGCAAGTGTGATGGCCACACAGCAGTGAAATTCCTAAAAGATATAATCCTAAGATATGGTGTTCCCCATGGCATCATCACTGACAATGGGTCGAACTTTGCCCAAGGGCCATTTGCCAGATTTTGTGAGGAAGTGGGAATCCGGCTGGACATTGCGTCGGTCGCTCACCCTCGTACCAATGGCCAAGTAGAGAGGTCAAATGGGCTAGTATTATCCGGCATAAAACCCCGGCTGATAGAACCACTAGAGAAAACTCTGGGATGTTGGCTAGATGAATTGCCAGCAGTGCTTTGGAGTTTAAGGACAACTCCGAATAGGTCAACAGGCTACACACCATTTTTCCTGGTGTATGGGGTAGAAGCTGTGCTTCCAACAGATGTAATACATGATGCACCAAGAGTAGTGCTATATACTGAGGAAGAGGCTAAAGAAGCCAGGGAAAATGATGTGGATCTGCTAGAGGAAGCAAGAGAAATAACTCTATCAAGAACAACAGTATATCAGCAGAACCTCAGACGCTATCATGCGTAGAAGGTAAATCCAAGGAGATTCCAAGAGGGAGATCTAGTACTCCAGCTAAGGCAAGGAACAGAAGGCCGACATAAGTTAACTCCTCCATGGGAGGGGCCATTCATTGTGAGCAGAGCTCTGCACAATGATGCCTATTATCTTATAGATGCGCAGGCCCCCAAGAAGGACAAGGCGGACAGGTTCGGAGAAGAAACCAAGAGACCATGGAACATAGCTCTACTCCGCCCCTTTTACTCCTGAGCAGCACAATGTATGTATTTCCATATTTTGCTTTGTGTGCCGGCGCTTTATGCCGGCACAAGACTAATGAATGAAATGTCGGCATCCCGAAGAGATCGGGCACTGCCTCCGAGATATATCATTGTTTATTTTAAGTTTTTGTTATATGCCGGCTGGCTTGATTTGAATGTTTCCAATGTCGGCCTAGTAATGTGTCGGCAACAAAGGCCGCTCTTCGACTTAGCTGCTGTCCGAAACCCGGCTTCATGGCTAGCAAGAGTAGATGCCGGAAATTGTCTACACATGGAAAACGGCTAAGGAAATATATAACAAGCGAGCCGACATTTATGTTAAAGCTAAAGATAAAACTTGAAATGTCGGATGATTTGAAGTCTAAGTTTCAAAGTTAAAGTACTGTATGTTCAATAAAGCAACCTTGAGACTCATACGTCGAAAGCCAAATAAGGTGGACAAGTAGCCAAGGTTGTGAAGTTGAGGAAACAGGAAAACAAACTCGGTGACTTAGCCAAAAGATGATCCGGCATTGATAACAAGCAAACCGAGATAAAACTTGTTCAGGTAGCAAACCAAAGGAAATTAAACGTATATCTTACAAACTACACCCGGCATTCCGGGGATCTGATAAAACTTAAAGTTTTTGGTGCTGCAAAGTCAAGGAGCAGGGGCAGAAGCAGAGCCGCCGGCTGGTGGAGCTGTAGCAGTAGAAGTGTCGGCTTCAGGAGTGCCAGACCCAGCAGATGGAATGGAGCCATCACCTCCGCCCGGGATAGATGCCTGTTCCGGAGCATCAGTGTCGGCCTCTTCAGCTTCCTCTTCATCTTGGCTGGAATCGGAGCCCTCGGCATCAGCAGCATCCTTGGCATCGTCTGCTGTCTTTTCCGGCTCGCGGATGTCCTGGACAAAGGCATCGGTGTCGGCATAATCCACATAACTGTGGGCCAGTTCTCGCCGACGCCAGATGTGTTCCGGATCCGTGGTCCAGATGGATCCTTCACGCACAGTGCGCAAAGTCTCCAGATCAGCTTTTTCATACCAGGAGAGGAAGTAGCTGAGAGCTTCATCAGCTCCTACCCTCGCGCCGGAATCCCGCCATTCCCGGAGGCGAACCTTGGCAAGCTGCAGATCATTGCCGAGATCAACAGGATCAGTGGGCGTCCTTTGTCCCGGCCAGAGGGCAGAGAATGCCTCCTGGGCGCCATAAAAGAGTTCTTCTGTGTAGAGGGTCATGGCGTTCTTCCGGGATTGCAGGGCCAACAGCTGCTCCGACATGTCCCAGTTGGCCGAGTCAACCGAAACACCCCGGTTCTCTCGATCCAACTGCAGAGCCCTCTCAACGTCTTCGACGGAAGCGGGAAACATGTCTGAGAAATAGAAAGCATGTTAGCAAAAGAGAATGTGCCGGCGCAAAGGTTGTGCCAGAAAATGTCATGATATGTCGGGCAGGCTGAAGGAAAAGGATTTGAAGCTTACTGGCGAGGTCAGCATTGAGCTGTGCGACTGTGACTTCCCATTTAGTGGCCTGCTCCTTCAAGCTAGACAGTTCGGCATGGGCGTTGGAGGCATCAGTCTCGGAAGCAACGAGCAGGTCCTGGGTCTTCTTCAGTTGGCCCTCCCTCTGCTCCTTCTCCTCCAGAAGCTCGGCGACCCGGCCCTTCAACTGCTCTATCTCGGCCTTGTGAGCAGCATCCCGGTCGTCCAGTTGCTTGGCCACATCCACTGAGGGCATACAGTCCTGGTGGCGTGCTTCCAGTCCAGCCTTCTCATCTGCAAAAATTTGAAGTTAAAAGGATTTGAAGATAGAAAACAGTGACAAAGATTAAAGGATTTGAAGTACAAAATGTGTAGTTGAAGATTAACAGGATTCGGCATACCTGTAAGCTCTTTTACCCTCTTAAGAAGCTCGGTGACTTGTTCTTCAGTGCCAGCTGAAGAATGTCGGCACTAGGTTATGTGTCGGCAAGAATAGTATTGCAAAGTAAAAAGAGGAAAGGTATCCGGCATATAGCGGTATGTCGGCGAAGATTACCTTTCTTGGATAGCTCCAGCCGAAGCTTGCTATGTGCATCAGATAACTTCCGGTGCTCGCACACCAAGTCGTGGAACATGTCGGCACGTGTGTTGTTCATGCGCTGCAAGAGTGTTGGGATTTGAAGTGTCAGGAGAGAAACTTAGCATATCAGTTAAGTTGAAGATTCTATCAAGTGATCATTCTTTGGAAGACCCGGCACAGGTGCTGCGCACCTATCCCGGCCCTCGGTGACTAGGATTTGAAGTTCGGATTGAGCTCATTTCTCAGTCAAGAGGATTTGAAAAATAATTAAAAGGTGAAATAGGTGAAGACCCGACACAGGTGCTGCGCACCTATCCCGGCCCTCGGTGACTAGGATTTGAAGTTCGGATTGAGCTCATATCTCGGTCAAGAGGATTTGAAAAATAATTAAAAGGTGAAATAGGTGAAGACCCGGCACAGGTGCTGCGCACCTATCCCGGCCCTCGGTGACTAGGATTTGAAGTTCGGATTGAGCTCATATCTCGGTCAAGAGGATTTGAAAAATAATTAAAAGGTGAAATAGGTGAAGACCCAGCACAGGTGCTGCGCACCTATCCCGGCCCTCGGTGACTAGGATTTGAAGCTCGGATCGAGCTCATATGTCGGCAGTTAATTCGAGAGCAGCTAACTACAAGAGTATTGGAAAATCCCGGATGTCCGTATCCCGGACAGCCGACATTTTCGGGGACTGGGGATATGTGTATAGGTAGAGAGGACTTACATTGGTGGCATCGGCCAATTGGTGAAGTCTCTGCTGGAGGCTGAGGAGCTCGCAGGCAATTGGAATGGGCTTCGCGGCCAGGATATCTGAGGGGTTGCCAGTGGCCGAGGCTTCGGCCATCTTCTTGCTCCTGGAATCCGCTGTGTCCATATTGTCGGCGTCATTCCACCTGACACAGTGCTCCTTGAGAGACCCAAGGCTTTGGTCACTTTTCGTCTCCAGGGGGACGCGGCCCTCAAGTTCCTGGCGTGTCGAAGAAGCTGGGACGGTAGCCAGGCCTGGTTGCTGCCCTACCAAGATGCAGGGCCAGGGCAGAGCTGGGCCGGGATACTGCTTTAGGAGGAGCAGTGGCGGCGGACGGTGTGCCGGACTTGGTCGGCTGGATCTTGAAGGTGCCGGACTTGACCAGGGCAGAGGTCTTGTCCGGGATGGAAGTCTTGGCCGAGGCAGCGGTCTTGGCTGGTGCTGGAGTCTTCTCAGTAGAGGGAGTCTTGGGCGCGGGTTGTTCCGGCGCGGCCGGTGCAGCTTGGCCAGCAGAGGCAGGTTCCGGAGTAGTCCGGACTTCCGGCACTGCAGGGCCCTTTCCCTTGTTGTCTATGCCGGCACTCTTGTTGCTCGCGCCGGCATCTTCAGTTGTGCCGGCGTCATTGGTGGGCGCGCCGGAGTCTGGGGCATCTTGGTGGGCTCCTGTGTCCATGCGGACATCAGAAGCCGAAGGTTCCTGTTGAGCCCCCGGGTCCATGTGGACGTCGGGGGCAGAGATATCTTGTTCCGGCGGAGGATCGTCCTTCGCCGGGGAGGTGGTCTTGTCAGGCACAGGCGAAGATGCCGGCGCCGGGGAGGTCGTGTGACTAGCAGATGGTATGTCGGAAGTGGCAGTTTCCGCCGGTTTGGTAACCTTCGGGCCGCCACTCGAGCCAGATGCTTGTTCCGGCGCAAGAGGAGCCCTGAAAGAGAGAAAACACCAAGTTAATAATCAAAGTAAGAGATATGTCGGAGGAAATGCAAAGAAAATAAACTTACCCCGGGGCAACAGGCCTTTGTTTCTTCGGAATGGGAACACCAACCTTCTGCCTCTTATGTTGCTGAGGTGTGTCGGGCTGGGGCTTCACGCCTCGCTTCCGGCCGGCACGTCCGCCGGTGGAAGGAGGTCCCTGGTTCAGAGGGGCGGCGTCGACAACCATGTCGTCCGGGATAGCTGAGGACGGCATTGGAAAGGCGTAAGCAACAGGTGTTTCTGGAAAAGCATAAGCAAGAGGTGTCGGGCAGATAAACATTCGGCAGTCTTCATCGAAATCGTCGTCACTCCAGTCTTTAGTGAAATGCCGGGATGAAGAGCCCTTACCCGAGGCAGCTGCAGCACGGGTGCTCCGGGGTAGCTTGTCCCAGTGATCCAGATCTTCAACATCTGCAGCAGTGCGGTCTGCCGCGATCTTGATCCGGGAGTTCTCCATACTCTGGAAGCTGAACTTCTGCATAATGCAAAGTAAATGGGTCAGAAGCAAGAAATATGCCGGTGCAAGAAGTATGTCGGATCAAGCATTATAAGTATGTCGGCAAATAACAAATCTCGGGTCATGCATGATAAGTATCTATATGCCGGACAAGAGAGTATATATCGGCCAAAGTATTTACCGTTGGGGCGGGTCGATCCCGGCTGTATGGTTCAAGTCCCCAGGCAAAGGTGGCCTGGGAGGACTTGCAGACGTCCTTGATCCGCCGCAGAATGTCGGCCGGGGTCAGCTCATGAGTAGAATGCCGGGTGGGGTCCATGGGCCCGCTCATCTGGTAGATTTTGTGTGACCGGCGCTGCAGAGGAGAGACGCGCCGGCTGATAAAGCATGCCACAAGATCGTTAGGGGTAAGGCCGGCATCCCGGAGCTCGCCCTTAACCCGGTGGAGCGCGTTCACCGGCATCACCGAGTTCTTCGGGTTGTAGGTCCAATTCTTCATAGCCAGGGGTGGCTCGTCCACAAATGGCGGCAGGTTGAGCATATCCACGTCGGTGGTGTTCTTGACATAGAAGAAGCTCTTCTGCCACTTCTTGCAAGATTCAAGCAGCTCCACCTTGGGGAAGTCCGAGCCCTTCGGGACATGATGGTGGTCGCGCCGCATAGGGTCATGGGGCGGTCCTTCTTCTCTTGGGCCGTCTCCTGCGGGTCATCCTTGCTCCGGGGCGGCTCTTGGACGACTTGCTTCCGCAGTTGGAAGTACTTCGCCCAGGCTTGGGAGAAGGGCTCTATGCCGGCGTAGCCTTCGCAGAATGCGGCGAAGGCGGATAGGATCATCACCGCGTTCGCCGGGACATGGTGAGGCTGCAGGTCGTAGGTGTCGAGGACGTCCCGGAAGAAGTCCGACGCCGGTAGGCCGAAACCCCGCTCGAAGTGGGCGATGAAGACGACTCGTTCGCCGGGTTCAGGTGCCGGCGCAGTTTCCCCCGCTGGTAGCCGGCATGCAACACCCTCCGGCACTCTCCTGGTGGAGGTGATCCAGGATATGTCGGCCGGGGTAACCTCCGACCCCTCCCAGCCGGAGCGTCCTTGGACCCGGGCTGAGTTATCTTCCTCTGAGGCCGAGGTACCCGTCATGCTTGAGGAAGCCATCTTGATGGCCGGAACAAGGCGCGAGAGCCGGAGTCCCGTGGTGTTAATCCTATCAGGGCCGAAGAAAAGAGGGAGGTTAGTCTCTCTGGCATACCACTCTCCCAGAAGTTAGCAGGAAAAGGGGATCTACCATAGCAGTTAAAACCGGAAATAAAGCATGGAAATAAGCTCTACGCAAGAACATCTGTGAAGCATAGAAGAGCTTCTATGGCAATGCTAATCGAGGCAAGAAGATACTAAGAAGAGAAACTGCTAAAGATCCAAGCGCGCAGTGATACCGGAACAAGGATGCGAAAGAGCATGAAAGAGGAAGAACAGAGGATGATCTCACTGAAGCTTGGCCGGCGGCAATGGAGCGGCGGCGAGCGTGCAGAGGAAGATCCGATCCTACAGCAATGTCGCAAAGAGAAGGGACGGCGGCGGCGTCGTCGACGGAAACGTCCGATGTCGTTGAGCGTCGGCACCGGCGTGGGGCCGGACGGCGAGGGTGCCCCTTCGCTGTCCTTCGGTCCGGCGAGGAAGCGCAGGAGGCAGAGGAACAGGAGGAAGAAGAAGGCACTGTGGGGGTAAAAAGAGCAAGTTACCCCCACCCTCGTATTTATACCGAAGAGGCCAGGGTCGTGGGGATCATGGGGAGTGTTCCACTACCCCGACCGTTCCCGCAGTGAGTCGCCACGTGGCGGCCCGCAGTGAGTCGCCACGTGGCGGCACGAAGCGGGGCGGCGGCCACTGTAACCGTGCCACTACGCAATGATGATGGGGAGTAACTGCGCTGTGAACCGTCACATCGTGTGACCGTTCGAGGTGGCAGGGCAGTTGCAAGTTTCGATGCAAACTGTCAGGACTGGCTTCTCGAGGAAGTCTCGTCTATATGTCGGCATAACTGCCCGCAGAATAAGTCTCGTCCGGAATACCCTCAGGACCGGCCGGAATAACTTTTGGAGAAGGAACAGTGGCCGGTATATACGCGGTTGTACCGGCATATAATCCGGTCGTCGGGATATAATGGAGAACCGGGGTATAATGAAAAAAGATATGTTGAACCTGTCAAGGCTCCACAGTTATGACTGGGGAACCTCGGCAGCTTCGGGGACTAGTGTCGGGGGGATGACCCCCGATAGGGTCAAGAGACTAGAAAGATACAAGGTCTATGGTTGACTTCATGCCGGTTGACCAAGGAAGGGCCTAGCCGGAATATAGGAGCATCGGCTAGGCCGGCATATATATGTATCCCGGCTAATGACTGGATATGCCGGATTACCCAGGATACTAACTGAGGAGTGCCGGCATATACTTAGATATGCCGGCATATCTATTTGGTGTGTTGTGCAGGAGCAGGGGAGGCCGGATTACCCGACCTTCATAGGTCGTTGGTTCGGCATATAGGTCCAGGATATGGCCAACGGTCATATCCGGGATACAGAAGTCAGCTAAGATGTCATGTCCCTACAATCAAGGAGAGACTCTACTCAGTATGGAGAGGGATCATGTTGACAGGGTGCACAGTGGTGGTCTACCTACCCTCACTGTGCACAAGTACAGCCCTTACCTCACCAAGGTAAGGTCACAGTCCAAGAAGTACAAGGTACAGGGGTATGGAGTCCCATCGAGAGCAATCAGGGACAAGGTCAAAGGTCTTGCCCATCGTCAGCATGTCCTGTTTGGAGTGTAGTTGGTGTCTCCTGGTCTTATATGACCGTTGTAACCCTGGCCACCACTATATAAGGTGGCATAGGGAGCCCTGGTAAGGGGTTGGTCACTCTGGGTTCCTACACTTAGCAGTTCATCTTCCTCCTCTAGCAGAGAGCTTGGAAGCACCATTGTTGTATACTCCATCGATCCAAATATATAACCAGTAGAGCAGGAGTAGGGGTGTTATCTCCTTACGAGAGCCCCGAACCTGGGTAGATCAGTGTTCCTTTCTGTCGTGCTTTTTAGCTCGTTCCCCTCTCCCGAATCCTCCAGCATCTAGTTCGGCCCCCATTTAAGCCATCCTATGGCATATGTTGTTTCACCACGACGACAATATGCTTGTTTGAGGTGAAGTGGTGTTGTGGTTGCTATGTTTGGAAAACCCTAGTCTCTAATAGAATTAACTTGCTATTAAAAACCTATAAAATCTTGTTTGTATTCTAAACATGTTTGTTTCTGATACTCTCTGGATGTATGTTTGAGGTGGCTTGTTATTTGTTTGCTCCTTTGCATGCTTGTTTTTTATTGAATGCTTTTCTTTCATTTTGCAATGCTAGATTCGAACGCCATCGGAGAGGAAGAGGACTACCTCAAGAATGCATAAGAAGGAAGTGGAGCACTTTGAGTACTTCTTTTAAGGAAGGAGCCCAGGGACATAGCTATTGAAGGCAAGCCATCTAAACTTGATACATATCTGATCCTAGTTTTACTTATTGCATGTTTTATAAATGTTTATGAAATTGCATGATTTTATATTGTTATCACATCTGGATAGCAGTTATTGGCGACTTGGCTCCACAAGTCATTTGTTATCATCCTTATGGATGACACCCTCTCGACACCTACTTATCCCCTGGGTTAGTGGTATGATGGTCAGCATCATGACCTTTGGAAAACCTTGTAGTGGAGCAAAAACTCTAGGTTGGGAACACTCAAATGGGTCTTTGAAAATGATTTCAAAAACCTTGGAATGGAGTGCTATTCCATTGATGAATTAAAAAAAGAGTTTGAAAATAAGGTGGGGATGTATATCCCGGAGTTGGAGGCAGGAGTTTTTCAGAAATGACATTGGTGATCACTAAGTGTTCGCTCAGAACAATTAACCCGTGCAACCACGATTACCCTAGTATGGGATGGGGCTTAGCTCGTAGTTTGTTTATTTTAGTATGAAAGTCTCATAACTATATAAGGGTACGCGGTACCCCGGAATCCGGCTTGTCGCAAGTGGTGGGCAACAGTGTAGCGGGCCCGCCAATAGGCTACCCACCCGAAAGACACTGTGGGTCTCCTGACGTGGCACTGGAGTTATGCTCGAACGTGGAGGTAGACTTCCAGGGTGTGCCGGGGAGGTACATACTCCATAGGGTAGATTCCCGTACTAAGGTAGATAAGCTAAAGGCTTTGATCGGGTGCTTGTCGTGGCATATGATGTTATGCAGGGAAGATGCCCACATGATGAGTATCCGGATGGTTGTGGGTAAAGTGTACAACCTCTGCAGAGTGTAAATCTATTCGAATAGCCGAGTCCTCGGTCATGGACGGTTGGGATGACCGTTGCTTAGCCCAATTGCAAGTTCTGTTTTACTAAAAGGGTTTTCGGGAAGAAATGGAGAAGGGTGCCGGGTGGAGTACTCGGAGGGTACTGCCGCGGCACGGCTTTGGTTCAGAGTACTCGCAGGGTACTGCCGAAGGGATGGGATTTTCATGTGTGATTGACCAAGGTCTATGTTGGAAGGTGGTCATGTTCGATTGACCACCGACTCTCTCTTACAAATGAGTTTCCCCCTTTCCTAGATATTTTACTAAAATTGTTTTATAAATGTCTTTAATAAGGATATAGAGATGTCGTAGAACATGGTTCTAGACATGCTATATCGACACGAGAAAACCATGTTTTTGAAGAAAGCAAATTAGACTAGAGCCTATCCTTGCTACAGCCATACTGCATATCAAACTCTCTCCCTTAGATGGTTTGCGAGTACAATTCAAATGTACTCACGGCTTTATCCCTGGCTATTAACTTGGTCAGAGTATGAAGAAGGTTTTGAGGATGATGGTGAGGAGTTCGATGACGCCGGTGTGAACTAGGAACGTCTCCCAGTCAGTTGCCTGTAGGGTAGTAGCCATGACGTGGTTTATCAACGCTGCTTGGTATCCGCTGCTTGGATATAGACTTGCCCTGCGTGGCAATATCATGCTTGGTCATGTGACCAGTTGTAAGTATATTATTCGATGCTATAAAGGATTATGTAATTCTGTTATCAACTCGGATATGTGGATTCACGACACACTGATCATGGGATCGTGAATTGTATGCATATCGGGTATTCCGAATGGGTAATCCGGGGTCCCCACACTATTCCCAAGAAGTTAGAAGATGGTTGGGAGCCCATCATTGATATGCATATTAATGGTTTTGATTGCCATGCTTTATGTGATCTAGGTGCTAGTATTTCTATTATGCCTAGAAAGATTTATGATATGCTTGGTTTTACCACCGCTTGAAAAGTGTTATTTTGATGTTCCTCTTGGTGATGTTGCTAAGAAGAAACCTTTGGGAAGGATTAATGATGTTCTTATTATGGTTAAAAATAACCTTGTTCTCATTGATTTTCTTGTTATGGATGTTGAATGCAATGCTTCATGTCCTATTATTTTGGGAAGACCTTTTCTTCGAACGGTAGGTGCCATCATTAATATGAAGGAAGGCACCATCAAATATCAATTTCCACTCAAGAAAGGTATGGAACACTTCCCTAGAAAGAGGAAGAAATTACTTTTTGACTCTATTCTTAGAGCAAATTATGAACTTGATGCTCCATTGCTTGATATTACTTGATTTGCACTTTCTGCGCCTAGCTCAAAGGCGTTAAAGAAAAGCACTCTTGGGAGATAACCCAATGTTTTCTTTTCAGTATTTTTTCTTTTATTTGAGTCTTGGAAGTTATTACTACTGTAATGACCGCTCCTTATCATTTTTATTTTGTTTTTGTGCCAAGAAGAACCTCTAATTTGAGGGAGGTAAGATTTGGGGAAGTTGCTGTCCTGAAATAGATTTCTGCGCTGCACCGTAAAAGTTCGTGAAAATTCTCAGAATATCTTTTTGATCTGAAATTTCTTGAGCATATGCCCCAGGTTATATCCAAACTTTCGTTAGATTTGCACTTTTCGATTTGAGCAACAGAGGGTCCTCGAAAAAATTGACCTTTGTCAGCTGTTCTGTTTTGACAGATTTCTGCCACTATTTGTGTTGGCCTCTCGATTGCTTTCTTTTTGAGTTCTTTTGATCACGGAAATTTTGAGGAAGTTGCTACAGTAGTATATGCTTTATATGTGGTGTTTTTTAGTTTGAAGCTGAACCAAAAATGGTTGATTTACTATTATGTTTATGCTAACATTGCTAATAAAATTGTGTGAAGTTTTGTATGAAGGAAGTTTTCAAGTGTAGGGAATGGAGAGTGATGAGATGAAGTATGGACAAAAGCTCAAGCTTGGGGATGCCCATGAACCCCAAGAAATATCCAAGAGGTACAAGTGTCAAAGCTTGGGGATGCCCCTGAGGCACCCCTTCTTCATCGGCAAAAAGCAGGTCACCTTTCAACAAACTATATTTTTATTGCTTCATGCACTATGCATTTTTTCTTGGAGCGTCTTGTCTTTAGTTTTCAGTTTTGTTTAGTTTTGCTTGCTGCAATAAATGGTTGGACCCCAACAAATTTCTTTTGGAGAAGTTGCCTTGATTTTCATTTGCCAAGAATACTCCGTTTTTCACTCTTATCGTTCAACGAGTGTTCTCTTTTTCTAGAACCGCGTTTAGCTTTCATTTTTCGCCTTGATTTTTGTTCAGATCTTGTTATATGTTTATATCAAGGTATATTTTGACCTCTGGTCCATGTTGGTTTTCATCAAAAGAGTTGTTTCAAAAAGGTTTGAATGGTGTTGGAAAAGAGAAAAAAAATTATGCAAAAAAGTGGTACAAAAAGGAGCTTGTTTCGACTGCGGCTTAGACTTTTGCATGTCGTGCTTGATGTCGTTTTGATAGTATGCTTAGTGGTTTTGCTGTAGCATGACTTGTCTCAAATGACTGAGATTGCTTAATGAGCCTTTGAAAAAATCATGCGTTGTTTTTAATTATTTGGAAGCATTTATTTGGTTTTCTCCTTGATGCTTTATTTGGGTTGACTTGGCGCATGCTTACACATGTTTGACTCATACAAATTCGCCATAAGCCTCTATGATCATTTAGTTTTTGACTTTTGATGCCATTTTATGCTTCTCTTAATGATGTTTTGTCGCTATGCATGATTATGGCCGTTATTGCTCTCTTAGTTGGTCCCTCCCAGTCTTTTGCTAGCCCTCATTTTGTACTGAGTATGAGCTCTACTCATGCATCGAACTCCCAAAAACCAAGTTGTTCCAATGTGTCCACCATACATACCTATTAGCAATTTGCTATTCCAAAGTACATTTGACTTGCTTTTATCTATCCTTCAAATTAAACTCTTTTGGTGTTATGCAAAAATTGGTCAGTAAAGCTCTCACGAACCTTATGGCACACTTTATTTTTCTTGTTCTTAAAAATTTGACATTGTGGCTCTCTTATGTTGAGTTATTATGCTTGCAAGTTGTAAGTTGGAAATTAGCCAAACCATGCCGTCGTGGGGTAAGCTTTCAACATTGCACTTCTTATTTGCGTTGATATCGTGATCTTTTGTTTATGGATACTCGCAATGTGAAATAAGTTTGGAATCTTGCGGGATCATGGAGTTTGTATACGTGTTAGAGAAACGCCTGGGCCGCTAATTGTAACACCCTACTTTTTGTAAACCAAATTTGAACCAAATTTCAATGCATGGAATTAGGGAAAAATAAAAACTTGCATTTCAATGAGTGCTTGTGTGCTAGGGTTTGTAATTCCATGTGGTGTTTGCATGAATTCATGTGCATGTGTGTGGGTGCTATTTAAATTCTTTTTCTTTTCGAATTTCTTTTAGACCTTGCTGTATGAGTGCATGAGAGAGTGCTATGATTGTATGCTATTGTTTTGTCCTAGTAGTATGTGTGCTTGTCACCAACAATCTTATTCTCTATTTTTAATAACCTTTATTTTTGCACCCCATATTGGAAAATAGGAGCTTCTCAAAAACCCCACCTCTCTTCTTTAAACTCAAGATTTTGATCTTGAGTCTTGACACATGAAATGGTCATGTAATTCTGAGCCAATCACCACCACCCCTTGTATCAAACCTTGAACTTTTCAAATTTCAATCAAATTTCGGCCAAAACCTCTATTTTCTTCTTCTCTTCTCTCATTCTCTCTCTCTCTCTCTTGCAAACCGACCAAGTGTCCCAAACCATGACCAGTCATCTCTCTCTCTTCCCTCTGCACTATAGCAACATCACCCCAGCCCCCTTGTGTCATTTGTTTGGAAGATCTTGGAGGAGCCCAAGGCAATCTATGCAAGATTTGCACTCCATCCTCTATACTCCCTCTCCACCACCCCTAGCACCCAACCAGCGATGAGTTGAGCTTCTGTGACCTCCCAAGACCCCACCTAGCAGTGACCCCCGAACCCTACCTCTCCCTCCATGCCTCTGGTCACCATTGCCTGCCGGAGAGCGCCCGAGCTGGCTAGGGGCGTAGGCAACACGCCTGGCCAGCCCAACCTTACCAACCAGCTCGCCACCACCTCCACTCTGCAACCCTACCCAGCCCCACGACCAAACGAGCCCGAGCGCCGCCCTATCGTGTCGCTCTGACGCTGTCCCCTGCACGCCGAGAATGCCTGGAGCGAGCCCCGCGTTCCCAGCCATGCGTGACCGAGACCGTGTCGTGTCAAGCGTGTACCAGCAAGGCTTCTTGAACCCTTCACCCCACGATGGCCCCTTTGAGCCGTAGCCGACCGAAGCAACGGGAGTGAGCTTGACCATTCGTGCACACCCACTGAACCTGACACGTTTTCGATCGGAACGTTAAACCACCGACACCGCCGACCACACCTGTAGACGCAGCCCACAACGCCGCCCAGAAAGCATCGCCCAGGTGCCCAATCGCCGACACTCGAAACCCACATACTCCGAGTTCACCGCCGGGGTATAAAACATACTGGACCGGCCAGAACCTTCCCATGGACGACATTCTCCCCCCATCCCCTCTCCTCTCCACCCAGAGACCTAGACCGACAAGCCCAATCCATTCCTTGGGCTACTGAGCTCGAGGAACATCACCGGAGCTGGGGTTGACGGCGAAGGTTTTGGTCGTCGTCAACCATCTTCCCCTGCTCCCTCTCTGCATCTCTCCCTTCCTCTCCTAGATCTGGATCTCACCCAGCCCTTCATTTTCTCTGTAGCAGCCCGTGGTTGTCGCCATCTTCAACGGAGCCCGGAGACCATCGCGGACGAGCACGACCACCCACCACTTCAAGATCCACTTCCTGCAAGTTTCGGACGCGGAGGAGCTTCCAGAGAGACCGCCGCCGCCCTGCAGCAACCCCAGCTGCCCTCGATGCCCCTCGGTGAGCACCTCCCAGCTCTCCCAGTAGCTAGGGCTAGGGTTTCGCCCGCGCCTCCATTGCAAGGGAGACGACGGCCCTCCGCCATCGATCCTGTTCTAATCGGGCGGACCACGTCGCCCCGTACCGCTTTGGCATCCCGAGCCGCTGACCGCCGGGCCTCGCATGTCAGCGATTTTAATCCACCCTCCTGCGCGCTGGCGTCATAGTTGGGCTGGCCCAGCTCCGATCCAGCCGAACCCCTCCAGATCTGGCCCATTTGATGTTTTTTTTATCAAAAAACTGCTGTTAGAAATTATTTGAATCTCCTAGATTATAAAATCTATAGAATATTCTCTGAGTATCCAATTTTGGTGACTCAAATTTTCATGTGAACCTTACAGTATTATCTAGCCTCCAGTACTGCATGCATGATTTTTAGGACTTTAGAAATTATCCGAGGTTTATTTGTTGTAGATCTATGGTTTTATCTTCATAAATCCAAATCTGGAGTTTTATGTGATGAAAATGTTTAATTCCAATTCTTAGTGGTGCCCTGTTGTAATGTGAAGCTTGAGAACTTGGTTTTGCTATTTTAGGAGTATTGAGTTGCCTGCGGTAATTATTTTAGTGTTAATTAAGTTTCACATGGTTTTATTTATTGTGCCTAGTAGGAATATTATTTTGAGGTGATTCAAACTTTGGAGTGTCATGCATTACTGTAGCTATCTAACTTGGTCTCTGTTAGAATTTTAGGATCTACTGAAAAGTTTAGAGAATGAAATTGCTTTTCTAGTGATATGTGTGATTAGGAAATTCATTATAAATCAACCCTAGCATCTTTTGAATTGATTCCAATTAGGTTGGTTCTGTATATGTGTTAGCTACCTGGTGGTATACTAATTGCCATGCTTTTATTCTTGTTAATGCCTGCAAAGTGTTTGCCTTGTGCATATGAACTATTTTGCTATTAGGAATTATCTTGCTATTATTAGGGTGATAATCCTTGTGTTAAATGATTTCTTGTCATATAATCTAAACATGTTTGTTTCTGATACTCTCTGATTGAAATGTGATATTGCATGGTTTGTGTGTGGTTTATGTATGCATGTGTGCTTATTGTGTGTTATCAAATTTTCCAGCGATAGAATCGAACGAAGAGTGTGCGGAGGAAGGAGAAGTATTTGAGTACCAGGAGGAGGAAAACCAGGGACTAGCCAACCAAGGCAAGCCATCTAACTTGATGCATATCTGAATCCTACTTACTCAATTTGCAGGTTGCATAAAGGTTTACTAAATTGCATGTTTTCATATTGCTATAGTTCTTGTAGCAATTATATTGTTGGCTCATGCTCCACGAGCCAATTTGATATCATCCTTCAAGATGATCCCTTTTTGACACCTATTCTTTACCCTGGTAGTAGTGGCTTGTTGATTAGCAACAGAGCCCTTGGAAAACTTCTAGTGGAGCCAAAAACTCTAGGATGGGAACACTCAAAGAAAAGTTTTGAAAATGTTTTCAAAAACCTTAGAGTAGCATCTACTCGACTGAAATGTTTTTCAAAAAAATGGTTTTTGGACAATTGGAGTTGGACATGGAAGAAAAAGGAGTGGTGGTTTTAAAGGAAAGGACATTGGTGATTATGTATTCACCCGGGGCAATTAACCCGTGCAACCACATTACCCCGGTATGGGACGGGGCTTAGTTTGAAGTTTATTCGCTTTAGTGCGGGGAGCCTCACAATATATAAGGATTTGTAGGACCCCGGAATCCAGGTTGTTGCCAGTTTGTGGGCAATAGTATATCGGGATCCTTTGGGATTTATCCGGCCGGAAGACACTTGGGTTCTCCCGCCGTGGCACTGGAACTACGCTCGACGGAGGTAGACGGCCAGGGTTTACCGGGGAGGTTTACTCCACAGGGTAGGCACCCGTACTAAGGTGGATAGATGGAAGGCTCTAATCGATTATCTGAACCCCGCATACTTGTGTATGACGGTCCGTGGTGGTATCCCGGCGGATTTATCGGATGGTGTGGGTAAAGTGTACAACCTCTACAGAGTGTAAATCTATTCAAATAGCCGAGTCCTCGGTCATGGACGGTTGAACTGGCTGTTGCCTAACCCAATGTCAAGCTTTGGTTTTATAAAAGTGTTTTTGGAAGGAAATGGAGAAAGGTGCCTGATGGAGTACTCGGAGGGTACTGCCGTAGCACGATGGTGGTTCGGAGTACTTGTAGGGTACTGCCGAGGAAAGGAGGTGGTCATGTTTGATTGACCATCGATACTCTTGGAAAATAAATGAGTTTCCCCCTTCCCTAGAGCTTTTATAGAAATGTTTTTTTTACAAAAATTCTTCTTTAATAAGGATATAGAGATGTCGTATGACATGCTATATCGACAAGAGAAACTATGATATAGAGATGTCGTATGACATGCTATATCGACACGAGAAACTAGGTTTAGTACAGAGCAACTAGCCTTGAACCCTTTCACCTTGCTACAGCCAATAGTATGCAACTTGTTCCTCTTAGGTGGTTTGCGAGTACAATTCCAAAATGTACTCACGGCTTTGTCCCTGGCTATTAACTTGGTCAGATTATGGTGAAGATTACGATGATGATGGTGAGGAGTTTGACGACGCCGGTGCGAACTAGGATCCGTCTCCCGGTCAGTCGCCTGTAGAGTAGAGGCATGACACGGGCTACCAACGCTACCTTTGTATCCGCTGCAATGCTTAGTGAACTTGCCCTGCGTGGCATTTGAATTCGGCCAAGTGGCCATCTAAGACTATTCGACTCATTATGTAATGGATGATGTACTCTGTAATGCCAACTCTGTTATGTGGATTCATGACGATCTTCCTGGAATCATGAATTGTATGCATAACGGGAATCCCGGGTGGTAAACCGGGGTCCCCACAGAGTTGGTATCAGAGCCATCCTGGCCTTAGGAGACCTTAGTTAGCATGGGCGTTAGATTGGACCAAAACCTATTTTCACTACTAAAAATAAAAGAGATGGCTTAATATATATAAGGTAAATATATATTGATCTCATCTCTTCCCTTATTCTTTAAGCATTTAGACTACTTGCATCTAAATTCAAGCTTTTACTGTATTTAAAATATTGCATAGTTGAGTAAGTTATTAATCCAACCTACTTTAAAATTTTGTGTAGATGGACGCTCCTACTGCACACTGTCAGGTTGGTACCCACGAGGATGTGCTCGTCTTTGAGCGTGACTTGGTGGAGTTGGTCGCGCATCTCGGACGCCCGCGTCCGGAGATCCGAGGTTACCGTCTCTTCGAGGAGGGTACCCGAGAGTTGGCGTACCAGGTCGTTTGCCAGGTCCGCGGGAAGGAGGTCCCGCTGACTTCTCAGGAGTTCACCTTCGAGGTGATCGAGCGCACTTGGGGCGATGGATTTATGCATGTTCTGCGACACACTATCTCTCGCCTCGTCCACCTCCACTACGACGAGTTGCTGGGCACTCGCTACGAGCACTACGGGAGGGTCGACTCCGACGGTTTTCCCCACCAGGCCACCGCTTACACACCCTTCAGCCGCCACCTCTGCCACACGGAGGCCCTGCTGCACCACACTCAGGACCATGTCCGTATGGTCGCTGACGAGAGAGGTTTGGATTTAGCCATTCTCCGTGAGGACCTTCAGGAGTCTATCTTCTCTCGTCACCGTCTCCTCATGGCTAAGAGGAAGATCGTGAAGAAGAATAGGGCTCTTAGGCAGCGTGTCCACGACTTGGAGGATCACCTTGCTTCCCTTGAGAGCCACATGTCCAAGCTAGAGGAGGAGACCGCCGAGCTCCGCAAGGAGAATGAGGCAGTCCTTGGCCGCGACGACGACCACCAGGAGGCCTACGACTAGGAGCCTGCGAGCACCGATGACGACGACCGTGGTAGCGATGACAGTGATGACCGCGACACTATCATGGACTTCTACGAGCCTGCTACCCCTAGTGAGGAGGACCCCGAGGAGGTTGTTCCCCACGTTAGCACCGACGAGTTGGTATCGGCGCCCTACCCCTCTCACTTAGGATGTCGCGTAGTGGCTAGTTTGATCCCTTTTGCGCTTATGTGTTGTATGGTTCAGCTGAAACCATTTGGTGTGTTGTATGAGACTATGTGATGAGTGTGCTAGACTTATGTGGCACTTCTTTTGTATGTATGTATGTATGTGTTGAACTTGGATGCTTATGGATGTTGTCATGATATGCTCAGGAATGCTTGAAGTAACTATGTCTCTTAAGTTTATTATTAAGTTTCTATTACACAACTTGTTTCTCCCGCACCTTGTTGTTGTTTCTCACCAAAACCTTTTTCTCCAGAATGGCTTCGGGAACTTGTGGCCAAACTGGAGGCAATCCGCCCCCACCACCCGAGCCAAGCATGGCGCAAGTGCTGTGGCTCATGCTGGAAGAACACAAAGCCGCACGCACTGAGCGTCAAGCAAACCTCGCCACCCTTCAGCACCTCGCACAAATTGCCACCAACAACAACAACAATGGTGGCAATGGCAATGATGAACCCCAAAGCAAGCTTAGGGATTTCCAGAATTCCAATCCCCCAACCTTCTCCAAGTCCATCGAGCCTCTGGATGCCGATGATTGGCTCCGGACCATTGAGAACAAGTTAGAGTATGCCAGAGTTGGAGCGAATGATAAGGTATTGTACGCAACCCACTTCCAAGATGGAGCAGCTGGAGCATGGTGGGAGAATGTCCGTGCCATGCAGCCCGAGGGCCAAGTGATGACTTGGGAAGCCTTTAAGACCAAGTTTCGCAAGGCCCACATTCCTTATGATCATGAAGGACAAGTTCCTCAATCTGAAGCAAGGTTGGATGAGCGTCCCCAAGTACCTTGACAAGTTCACCACCTGGGGAAGGTATGCACCCAATGATATCGACACTGATGAGAAGAAAAGGGAGCAGTTCCTTAATGGACTACAGGAGGAACTGCAGACTTATCTTGTAGCTGTGCACTATCCTGACCTAGAAGCTATGGTGGATGCCGCCATAATGGTTGAAGACAAGAACAAGGCTGCCCGCGAAAGTCGCAAGAGGAGGATGATGAGTCAAGGTGGACCTAGTGGACAGCGGTCCCACAGCCTGCCCCCATCCAGGGCTACGCCACCTCCACAGAGGTTTGCTTCTCAAGCCCCTAGGCCCAATAACCCAAACCGTCAGTACTCCAGCAATGGCCCTACAGGTGGGAATCCTTCTGGAGGCAACCGCAACACTTTCAACCCCGCTAACCGCAGCCAAGGCAGCAGATGCTACACCTGTGGCCAGCCTGGACACTTCTCTAAGGAGTGCCCTCTGAAGAAGCCAACTGCCCCGAGCCTCAGCGCGCCGGGACCCAATCAGGGTCAAGGCCATGGACCCACTGGGAAGAGTCAGAAGAACCAAGCCAATACTGCAAGAGGCCGCCTGAACCATGTCACTGCTGAGGAAGCTGCCGAAGCACCCGACGTTGTTCTGGGTACATTTCTTGTCAACTCCACCCTTGCAAGAGTGTTGTTTGATTCCAGTGCATCTCATTCTTTCGTGATCGAGAACTTTGTGACAAAAGGGAAGTTAGAGCCAACCATGATGCCTAGAGCTATGCTAGTTCAAATCCCCGGGTCAGTCATGAAAACCAAGAGAAATTGTGTAGATGTGCCTATAGATATCCATGGGGTGTCTTTCAAAGCCAACCTAATCATTCTAGGCACGAAGGGTTTGGATGTGGTACTTGGAATGGACTAGATGTCCAAGTATCAGGGGCATATTAATTGCGCCAAGAAGTCGATAGCTGTGACCAACAGCGACGGTATTCAGATTGAGCACATTGCAACCATGTCGTCCCGTAAAGCCTACTACAAGAAGTCCATGTCTGGGCCAACCCTTGATCAAGTCCCGATGGTGTGTGAATACCTCGATGTTTTCCCCTGAAGAGTTGCCAGGTATGCCCCCTGACCGGGATATCGAATTCATTATTGAGTTGGTTCCCAGAATAGCCCCTATAGCACAAAGATCCTACCGCATGAACCCCCAAGAGTTAGAAGAGTTAAAGAGGCAGCTCGCTGATATGCTCAGCAAGGGTCTTATCCGTCCCAGTGCGTCACCTTGGGGATCGCCTGTTCTTTTTGTGGACAAGCGAGACAGTACCATTCGATTGTGTGTGGATTACCGCAAACTGAACGAGGTGACTATCAAAAACAAGTACCCACTCCCAAAGATTGAGGACCTTTTTGACCAGCTGAATGGAGCCAAAGTGTTCTCCAAGATTGATCTCCGCACTATCATCAGCTAAAAGTCCGTGAATCCGATATTCCCAAGACCGCCTTCACCGCCCGCTACAGTTTGTTTGAATATACCGTGATGTCCTTTGGCCTGACCAATGACCCTGCCTACTTCATGAATCTCATGAACAAGGTGTTCATGAAGTTCCTCGACAAATTTGTGGTGGTGTTCATTGATGACATCCTAGTCTACTCCAAGACCGAGGAAGAGCACGCAGAGCATCTGCGGCTTGTGTTGGGAACCCTGCGAGAGCACCAACTTTATGCCAAGTTCAGCAAATGTGAATTTTGGCTGAAGGAAGTTGGATTTATGGGTCATGTTATCTCAGCCGGTGGAGTATCCGTTGACCCATCAAAGATTACTTCCATCATGGAAAGAAAAGCCCCGACCAATCCCACTGAAGTTCGAGCATTTCTCGGATTAGCTGGATATTACCGGAAGTTTGTTGAAGGGTTTTCCAGCATCGCTCGCCTGTTAACTCAGCTTCTCAAAAAGGATAAGAAGTTCAAGTGGACTGAAAAGTGTGAGCAGAGTTTCCAAGAACTCAAGAAGAGACTTGTATCAGCCCCTATCGTAACCATGCCCGATATCACCAAAAGCTTTGACGTCTACTGCGACACCTCCAAGCTTGGACTTGGGAGTGTCTTGATGCAAGATGGCAAGGTCATTGCTTACCTATCCCGCCAACTACGCCCGCATGAACTGAACTATCCTACCCATGACCTAGAGCTTGCTGCTGTCGTCTATGCACTCAAAACTTGGCAACACTACCTTATGGGAAACCGGTGTGAAATCTACACGGACCACAAGAGCTTGAAGTACATCTTCTCTCAAAAGGAGTTGAATATGAGGCAGAGGAGATGGATCGAGCTTATCAAGGACTATGACCTAGGCATTCACTATCACCCGGGTAAGGCGAACGTGGTTGCCGATGCCCTCAGCCGAGAGCCCTGCTCTCTAAATGCCTTGCTAAAAACTCACCAACCTACCCTATGCAAAGAATTTGAGAGGTTTGGACTGGAGCTTGTGAGCCATGGGTTCCTAGCCAATCTTGAAGTCTGACCTACTCTGTTTGATCAAATCAAGGAAGCCTAGAAAGGTCACGAGAGCATTGAAGGAATCAAGCGTAGGATGGGATGAGAAGAGGTACCTGGGTTTGTAGTTGACCAACAAGGTGTGCTATGGTATAATGGCCGCCTATGTGTACCTAGCATCGATGAGTTGAAGCAGCTCATTTTGAAGGAGGCCCATGATACTCCCTATTCGATTCACCCAGGAGGCACCAAAATGTACCAAGACTTGAAAGAGCAGTTTTGGTGGCATGGAATGAAGCGAGAGATAGCCTTTTATATTGCCCGGTGCGACTTCTATCAGCGTGTCAAGGCCGAGCACTAAAGACCTGCGGGTCTGCTACAACCATTGAAGGTACCCATGTGGAAATGGGAAGAAGTTGGTATGGACTTTATCACTGGCCTACCAAGATCAGACCGAGGTCACGATTCTATTTGGGTTATTATCGACCGCCTCACCAAGGTAGCTCACTTCATACCCGTCAAAACTGTCTACAATAGGAGACGTTTAGCCAAACTTTACCTCACCCGTATAGTCAGTCTCCATGGAGTTCCAAAAGTGATTGTCTCCGACAGAGGTTCCCAGTTCACTTCGCAGTTCTAGAACAGCTTACATGAAGCCTTAGGGACCAAGCTTTCTTTTAGCACGGCCTATCACCCACAAACCGGAGGTCAAACCGAAAGGGTCAATCAGATTCTTGAAGATATGCTCCGTGCATGCGTCCTCCCATACGGGGCCAAGTGGGAGGACTACTTGCCATTCGCCGAGTTTTCCTACAACAACAGCTACCAAGCTAGTCTTCAGATGGCCCCCTTTGAAGCTCTATATGGTCATAAATGCCGTACCCCTCTCAACTGGTCGGAAACTGGAGAGAGCCAAGTATTTGGCCCCGACGTCATCAAGGAAGCTGAAGAACAAGTGCAACTGATCTGCAACCGCTTGAAGGCCGCACAATCTAGACAGAAGAGTTATGCGGATTCTCGACAAAGGCCCCTTACCTTCCAAGTGGGAGACTTTGTCTATCTCCGAGTGACCCCACTGAAGGGAATGCAGCGATTCCACGTCAAGGGCAAGCTTGCACCTCGCTACATTGGCCCATACAAGATCCTAGAATGCCGTGAAGAAATTTCCTACAAAATAGAGCTACCCCAAAGTTGTCCGAGTTTCACGACGTGTACCACGTCTCACAGCTACGCAAGTGTCTCCAGACCCCCAACAAGCCCGAAAGCTTCAAGGAACTTGATCAAGACTCCATTGACCTTAACCACGACTTGACCTACCGCAAGAGGCCAATCCGTATTTTGGAGAAAGATGCCCGTCTCACTCATAGATGAAAGATCAGCATGTACAAGGTTTAGTGGAGCAACCATACCAAAGATGAGGCCACATGCGAACGTGAAGATTATCTTCAGCGAGAGTTTCCCGAGTTACTCAACTCTTAGCTACCGAATCTCGGGACAAGATTCTTTAAGAGGGGAAGGTCTGTAACACCCTACTTTTTGTAAACCAAATTTGAACCAAATTTCAATTCATGGAATTAGGGAAAAATAAAAACTTGCATTTCAATGAGTGCTTGTGTGCTAGGGTTTGTAATTCCATGTGGTGTTTGCATGATTTCATGTGCATGTGTGTGGGTGCTATTTAAATTCTTTTTCTTTTCGAATTTCTTTTAGACCTTGTTGTATGAGTGCATGAGAGAGTGCTATGATTAGTATGCTATTGTTTTGACCTAGTAGTATGTGTGTGATATGTCCATTTTGTATCACTATTTTGTATCATAATTTATTGTTAATCATTGATATATTTCACATTTAGAGATGATACTTATGTTGTTTCCTCTGTTTTTACATGTTTGATGATCATTGGAGGATTTGCTGCCGGAGTCAGGATTCTGCTGGAAAAAGGACCATCAAGACACCGTATTTCAGAAGATCAAGAAATTCCAGAAAAATACCAGGAAATTATATTTTACCAGAAGACTGAAGTAGCTAGAAGGAGGAGGCGAGAGGGGCCACAGGGCAGCCTCACCACCAGGGGGCGCGGCCCAACCCCTGGCCGCGCTGCCCTGTGGTGAGGCCACCCAGGCCCATTCGCGTATTTCATCATCCCCGAAAACCTAAGTTGGGGGGGGGGGCTCAGAGAGAGACACCGCCGCCTCTGCGGGGCGAAAAACACCAGAGAGAGAAAAGCTCTCCGGCAGGCAGAAATCTGCCAGGGAAATTCCTTCATAGAGAGGGGAGATCGTCACCTTCATCATCACCATCGCGCCGAACTTCATCAGGATCATCATCATCATCTCCATCACCAGCACCTTCATCTCCACCATCACCACGCCATCCCGCTGTAACATCTTGAGTTGAATCTTGTTAAATTCTTAGGGGAAACTTTGCCGGTGTTGATTACTCTTGTGGTTGATGCTATTGAGTGGAACCGTTGAATTAAGGTTTATGTTCAGATTGTTATTTACCATTATTTCACCTCTGATCATGATCCATATGATGTCTTGTGAGTAGTTCGTTTAGTTCTTGAGGACATGGGAGAAGTCAAGTCGCTAGTAGTGGAATTATGTTGAGTAATATTTAATGGTTTGATATTTATTTGTTGTGGTGATATTTCACTAGTGGTGTCATGTGAATGTCGACTACATGATACTTCACCATTTATGGGCCTAGTGAGATGCATTGTGTATTTGGCTACCAATTGTGGGGTTGCTGGAGTGACAGAAACCTAAACCTCCGTTGGGAAACCATTGCACCAGGGAGCGTAGGATCTTAGAGTTTAAGGCTATGGTTAGATTTATCTTAATTACTTTCTTGTATTTGTGGATGCTTGCAAGGGGTATAATCACAAGTGTGTATTTATCCTATTAAGGGTAGTGCGCTAGCACAGGTTCACCCCCATAACACTTATCAAACCAATAAAGATTATTTAGCGGTATGAAGCGAAAGCACTTGACAGAAACTCACTTGTGTCCTCGAGAACGTTTGGTCATCATAAGTTACACAACCGGCTTGTCCTTTGCTCTAGAAAGGATTGGGCCACTTGTAGCAATTATTATTACTGTCTTTTATTTACTCGTACTTTATTTATCTGCTTTACCAAATACTCCTGAAAATCCGTTTGCTAGTATTTACAGTGAATCCTTGATAAAAACCACTTGTCAACACCTTCTGCTCCTCGTTGGGTTTGACACTCTTATTTATCGAAAGTACTATGATACACCCCCTATACTTGTGGGTCATCAACTATTTTCTGGCGCCGTTGCCGGGGAGTGAAGCGCTATTAAAGAGTGGATTTGGTAAAGGTAACCGTCGTTGTGAGTATTGTTTTTATTTTTGTCTTTTATTTTTATTTTATTTTGCTATGGAGAGTTCTCCATTTGGTTTCCTATTTGGGAACACTTCTACCACTGCTGCACATGTGGATGAACCACCACCACCTGCTCAATTAGATCCTTTTAAAATACCTATGAAAATTGTTGAACGTGTTATGGATAACTGTTATTCATGAGATGGAACTGTCCATCCGGGTGATCACCTACTCTTTATACATGAATTATGCGAGTTGTTCAAGTGTGCAGGTATTTCACCGAGCCAGGTCAAGAGGAAGCTATTCTCTTTATCATTGAAAGGCAGAGCTGAGGAGTGGTATCGGGTGCTTAAAGATGGTCCATCTATTGCATGGGAGGAAATTGTGCCTCTCTTTTATTCCAAGTTTTATCCTCCAAGTGAAATTCATAAAGATTGTAATCGAATATATAACTGTTGGACTCATGATGGAGAGAGTATTGCCCAAGCATGGGGGAGATTGAAGTTACTAATGCTCAAATGTCCTATTCATGAGCTCCCCAGTAATATTGTTATTGATAATTTTTATGCGAGGCTTGCTCTTCATGATAAGGATTATTTGGATGCGTCCTGTTTTGGATCATTTACTCATATGAAAGAAGATGCTAAGTGGAATCTCCTTGACCATATTCAAGAAAATGCTGAAGGATGGGAAATCGACAAAGGTAGGAGGTCAGGTATAAATTATGATTATGAATGCATTAAAACTTTTATGGGAACCGATGACTTTCATAATGTTAGCACTGCTTATGGTCTTGATTCTCAAATACTTGCTAACTGTTTTAAGGCTTTTGCCTCTTATCTTGATGTTCGAAAGAAAGATTGGAACAAATATCATGCGCCTTATAAAGATTCTATTAGTCATATTCCTGCTGCAGCTACTGAAGTTTGTACTATTGATAGCATTTTGCCTGAACCTTATTTTGAGAAGACACCTTTCCCTTCTAAGGTAAAAGAGCATTCTACTTTGGTAAGTGTGTCTAATAAAAGTACTAAGAAAGCTGTAGAACCTGATGAGCAAATTACTATTAAGTCTCCTGTGGGTATATTGAAGGACCTTGTTACTAAAGATGTAGGGGATGAATATATTATCTTTTGTGAAGATGCTTCTAACATTATCTCACATCCTAATAGGCGTAGGAAAACAAGTGTTCCTGTTATTTCTGTCAGGATTGGAGATCATTGCTATTATGGTTTATGCGACAATGGTGCTAGTTCAAGTGCTATTCCTTTAGAGCTTTATAGAGAAATTATGCATGAGATTGGTCCTTGTGAATTAGAAGATATTGATGTGGTTGTTCAGCTTCATAACAGAGAGACAGTTTGGCCTCTTGGTATTGTTCGAGATGTGGAAGTTTTATGCGGTAAGACCAAATATCCCAGTGATTTCCTAGTACTTGGTACGGAGGCTAGTAAAACTTGTCCTATTATTTTTGGTAGACCCTTTTTGAATACTTGTGGTGCTGTGATAGACTGTAAGAAGGAGAAAATTTTCACTAAGTTTAATGGAGAATCTTATGAGTTTCATTTTTCCAAGTTTGCTAAGACTTCTTATGAAAATGACATGCCTAATGAGAATTTTCGAGTTGAACAGCTTGCTTCTATTGCTCTTGCTCCTAATAATGCTTTGCAGAAATTCATGGAGGACCACGAAAGTGATGTCTACAGGAAGGAAAGAGAAGAGATTGACGATATTTTCTTTCATCAACCACCGTTGATCAAGCACAATTTACCTGTAGAGGATCTTGGTACCACTTTACCACCTAAGGAAGATCCTGTTTTGAATTAAAACCTTTACCTAATGATCTTAAATATGCTTATATAGATGATAAGAAAATATATCCTGTTATTATCAGTTCTAAGCTTTCAGGAAAGGAAGAAGAAAGGTTATTAGAGATATTGAGGAAACATCTAGGAGCTATGGGATATACTCTCGATGATTTAAAAGGGATTTCTCCCACTTTATGTCAGCATGCTATTAATATGGAGGAAGACGCATGTCGGTGTTTTGGATACCTGGGTATCCCGGTCCACCTGCTCCTGGGCCCCTTCAACGGCCCAACTTCAGCCTAGGGGAGGAACGACGACCAAAGCTCAGCAGAGAAGACCCTCATGAGGAGGCGCCTCATGAGGAGAACGACGGCTAAACGGCTAAGGACCAGAAGACCTCCTCACGAACTGTTCCTTGTGAGGGGAAGGACCACATCCACATCAGCTCGGCACGTTTCCATGTTGAGCAAGAAGATAAGGGCAGAAGACTGCGTACCGTCCACGCTACCCCCGACAGGGAGGAGACCAACTTTCGCTGTGTCTGCATAAAGCTGCACAGTGGTTGTTGGCCACCCCCCTAAAAATAGGGTGGACGGTGCAGGGCGCTAGAGGAGGACGTCAGCTTCCTCCACCCACTCCTGTGGACCGGCGCCACCACTCTACGAAGACTACGTCCACGGAAGACCCACGTCGATAGCTGTCCTCCCTCCTTGGCCGTGTGTGGCAACCCCTTCCCCAAGAAGATCAGCGGGAGGAGGACCAAGGCGCTATAAAAGGAAGGGAGGCCACCCTTAGAGGGGATCCAATCTTCTTCTGGGGGCTCCTAGCTAGGCTAAGTTGGTTCTTCTACCTCTGGCCAGTTAGAGCTCTGTAACCAAGACCTTGTACTACTCGCGAGGTTTCGCGTCGTAATACAAGAAGGCAGGAAGTAGGGGCTTTACCTCAACACGAGGGCCCTGAACCTGGGTAAAGCTTGGCGTCTCCCTCTCTGCAGTGCGTTGTGTGTTCGACGTCTCGAGGCTTCCGTCACCGTGTTTCGTTGCGATCCAAGATCTCACACGTTCAGCCCCCTGCGTTTGAATCTTTGGGTCCGTCGCGTGGTACCCCGTGTTCTTGCGACACGAAATCCATCGAAATTTGGCGCGCTAGGTAGCGGGCTGTGGTGTGTTCTCTTCAAGATCTGCTTCGACATGGGTGACGATCGTCATCACCGTCTTCGCCTTCGTGCCATCTACGCGTGCTGTCGCCGGGCACGTCTCCAAGTCCTTGATGGCCTGGAGGCCACTGGAGAGGGTGAGCCGGAGGTCGGCGACCTCGGCTTCGGGGGCTTCGCGGCGCTCATCGGGCCCCTTCATCGCGCGATGTGGCCGCCTCACTTCAGGCGAATATTGGTGGACGTTACGACGGGACCTCCGATCCCGTGGAGTTCCTGCAGCAGTACGCGGCCGGTAATCGGGTGGCGGGAGGCGATGGGCGTGTCATGGCCAACTGGTTCATGATGGCTTCGAAGGGAGAGCCTCGCCGGTGGCTCTGCAGGCTGCCCCCGAGGTCCATCTCGTCCTGGAGGGACCTATGCGAGTGTTTCCTCGATAGGTACGCATCCCTGGGACCTGAGCCAGAGGGCGCGTAGGCCTACGCCGTCCTTGGTGGCCCCGTCCCCAGGTGCGCGAAGACTGGGCTGGGGGGCTCAAGGGTCGCCACCCCCTCGCCCTCGGCTGAGGAAAGGAGATCTTCAGCTCTGCAAGGAACAAAAGTGTAACGGCAAACTTCGCTTGTTATCAACCTTTTCTAATCCGCATAAACTATTTGGAATTTTTGAGTCTTGGCTTCGTCCAAGCCAGCGAATTTGGTTGAATCGCGGCCTAACGCGAACATGAGTTTTCGCTCGTCTGCCATTCGAGAAAGAGCCGGAGCACGGTGTCCGCCCTGGGGCCTTCGCCCGGAAAACAGCAGGCCCGCAAAACCCAGAACGGATCGAGCTCTGACTAGGGAAGGGACCCGCTACAGTCACCTCATACGGTCCATGGTGCTCTCTCCTCTCGAGTGACACTCGAATGAAGGCGCGTGAGCACGCAAGAGCCGTGCAGTTGGTGTAAATCTTGCAAACTTCTGGCTATCCCTGTCTACAGCCTTGCGTTTCATCTCCTGGAATTGCCTTTGTTGTGTTTGAACACCAGGGGGCTGCAGGGAGATAGTCCCGTATGCCATCATAGTCACCTCTTGAGTGCTAGTGCCCGCTAGCCTTGCACCACGAGCTGCATACTAAGCGTTAGGCTGCTGTCCCGCTCAGAGGCTTGCCCCCGAACAGCGCAGAACACCTTTCAGGCAAAGGCAAAGCAAGGACAAACTCACAAGGGTGCAAACAAGGATAACTTGGCGAACAGACGCCTTAAGTATGATTACAAATTAAAAAGGGCCCAGTAGGGCAATGTCTGACGGTCACCAAGTGTGCAGCTGCTACAGATACTTCAGGAGGGAGAGCTCACTGGGCGTTCTCCTTGGAGCCCTCATCGTCGCTAGTGCCGTGGCTAGAGCCTGAGGAGGTCTCTCCGCTAGACCCCATCGCGTCGTCGCTGTCAGCCTCTCCAGCTTCCTCACCACCGGACTCCCCGGAGCTCGTGGTGCCATCGCTGGAAGAGCTCTCCTGGCCCGCGGCTGCGGACATTCCTGGGTAGGCGTAGATGGCCTGCAGTCGTCGCAGGGCTATCTCAAGCCGGGCTGACCTGGCTACTGCCGCGCGATCAGGAGTCCCGGGCGGTGGCGGCTCCCTCCTCTGCAGGATGTTGATGCGGTACGGTGGTGTTATCTTTTCACCGTCCAGTTGGGAACCCCAAGAGGAAGGTATGATGAATATAGCAGCAAGGTTTTTCCCTCAGTTAAGAAACCAAGGTTTATCGTTCAGGAGAGGAAGGAGCCAATATGACTGAAGGTGATGCTTGCTAGCTTGCGATAGCTCAGGACAATTTATAGGGCGCCTCGTCCAAGCTTTGCTTGCTAGCTGCAACGTGGAACTTGTACACAACACAACCAAATACTTTGCTCCCAACTTACGATGAGGTTGCCAATCTCACCGGTTTGCTTGAAACAAAGGAATGAGCGTATCGAGTGGAAAATAATAGTATGCGAGTAAAGTAAACAGTGCGAGTAAAGTAAACAGGTGATAGCAATATAAAGGAAATAGGATCGGGGTCCACAGTTCACTAGCGGTGTCTCTCCATAAGATAAAACAATACATGCTGGGTAAACAAATTACAGTTGGGCAATTGATAGAATAAAGACAACGTGCATATGATGAGAGGATCACTATGAGATTTACTCTGGGCATTACAACAAAATACATAGACCGCCATCCAACTGCATCTATGACTAATAATCTACTCACGGGGATATCGTCCGAACACCCCATGAGTATTAAGTTGCGAACAACAGATAACTGCATTAACAAAGTGTGTAATGTAAACAAAGCATATGCCCTCGAGCATATGAATGTTGTTTTCCCCTAGTAGCAACAGCACATCTACAACCTTAGAGGTTTCTGTCACTCCCCCAGATTAAATAGAGGCATGAACCCACTATCGAGCATAAATACCCCCTCTTGGAGTCACTAGCAACTACTTGGCCAAGATAGCTACTAACAACGGAGAGCATGCAAGATCATCAACAACATAGAGATAACAAAAGATAAATTTCAGTACATCAACTCAAGCATAACACCAATATTCATCGGATCCCAACAAACCAAACATGTAGAATTACATAACGGTGATCTCAATCATGTAGGGCAGCTCATGAGATCTAAACATGAAGCACATGGTGGAGAAGACAACCATCTAGCTACTGCTATGGACCCATAGTCCAAGGTAGACTACTCACTCATCGCTCCGGAGGCAAGCATGGCGATGAAGAAGACTTCGGTGGTGATTCCCCTCTCTGGCAGGGTGCCTGGAAGAGCTTCTGGACCCTCCCGATCTTCGGGTCGACGGCGGCGGCGGATCGCGATGTGTTCTGGAAAACTGATCGGGCCCTTAGGTTTTTCTCATCGGGGGGTCTTTATAGGCGAAGGGGCATCGTCAGGAGTGGACCGAGGCGGTCTCACACATAGGGGGCGTGGCCCATCCCCTGGCCGTGCCGCCCAGGTGTGAGGGCCCCTCGTGGCCCCACTCCATCTCCTCTTCGGTTCTCTGGAAGCTTTGGTAAAATTCTGGGCGACTGGCTTTGGTTTTGTCCAATTCTGAGAATATTTCCTATGTAACTTTTCTGAAACACAAAAACAGCATAAAACGGAGAACTGGCACTGTGGCGACTTGTTAGTAGGTTAGTTCCAGAAAATGCATAAAAGTGCCACGAAGTGTAACGAAACACTAAGCAAATGGTGTAAAAACAAGCATGGAGCATCAAAAATTATGGATACGTTTGAGACGTATCAGCATCCCCAGCTTAATTCCTGCTCATCCTCGAGTAGGTAAGTGATAACAAAAGAAATAATTTTTGAGGTGACATGCACCTACACAATCTTGATCATCTATGTAAGCATTGTGTGCTGGGATCAAAAGAACTTAAAACATGGGCATGAAAGACATAATCTTGATAGAAGAAACTTAGCAACCATGTTATAACATGAAAATGAACACAAACAAAAGATCATGAAAATGAAACAATGAAAGTCAAACGTGTGTTCAAATCATAAGGAAAAACATACAAATGGTTTTCAGCTTGTCCTTCATGGAGAGCAAAACATAAATGCATAGGACACCTTCAAGTTTAAGAGGGCGACTAGATACAAATAATTTGAGAACAAGTGAAACCAACATTATGAATCAATCAATGAAAGCTTTGGGACAATGCACATTATACTAAGAATGACAACTGTGCTCTCTTAATGGTGCATAAAGATAGAAGGTGGTGACTCAACAAAAAAGTAAAAGAAAGGCCCTTCGCGGAGGGAAGCAGTGATTAAACATGTGCTAGAGCTTTTCATTTGTAAAACAGAGAGATAAAAATTGGATTTTGAGAGGTGGTTGCTTTTGTCAATGACTAGCAATGGGATTCTTACTATCTTCCATACAAAAATGAAGCAAGTTTTTGAGAGAGAGAGATTGGCACTTCTGTGCTCTTTTATAAAGCTTGGCACTCCTCCCCACCTTTTTTCCTTTCTCAAACCATGGCTAACCGATTCCATCGGGTGCCCACCAACATTCACATACCATGGAGGAGTGCCTTTTTTATTTCTTTTTATTTCTTTTTTTTCTTTTTGGAATAAGCAATATGGAAGATAGCAAATCCGACCACTACGTCCCCATGAGCTGAAAACAGTGTCACAAAACGAGAAGTATTTTGAAGGTTTTGAAAGGTAGCACATTAAAATTTTACTTTGGAATGGCTTACAAATACCATGCATAGGAATTTATAGTGGACACAATGGCAAACTTGGTTTTTACAAGTTGGATGCACGAGTAGAGCTCATACTCAGTACAAGGCGAGGGCTAGCAAAAGACTGGGAGCGACCAACTAAGAGAGCAATAACAACCATAATCATGCAAAGCGACAAAGCGACATTAAAAGAAGCATAAGATGGCATCAAAAGTCAAAAACTAAATGATCATAGACGCAATTAGCGACTTTGGATGAGTCTAACATGTGTGAGCATGCGCCAAGTCAACCCAAATAAAGCATCAAGGAGAAAACCAAAATAATGCTTCCAAACGATAAAAACAACGCATGATTTTTTCAAAGGCTCATTAAGCAATCTCAGTTATTTGAGACAAGTCATGCTACAGCAAAACCACTAAGCATACTATCAAAAAGACATCAAGCACGACATGCAAAAGCCTAAGCCGCAGTCTACACAAGCTCCTTCTTGTACCACTTTTTTGCATAAAGCTTTTTCTCTTTTCCAACACCATTCAAACATTTTATAAACACCTCTTTTAATGAAAACCAATAAAGATCAGAGGAAAAAATACACCTTGATGAAAAGATATAACAAGATCTGAACACAAATCAAGGCGAAAACGAAAACTAAACGCAGTTCTAGAAAAAGAAGAACACTCATTGAAACGATAAGAATGAAAAACAGAGTGTTCTTGGCAAATGAAAAGCAAGGCAACTTCTCTAAAAGAAATTTGTTGGGGTCCAACCATTTATTGCAGCAAACAAAACTAAACTAAACTAAAAACTAGAACCAACTGATGCTCCAAGAAAAATGCATAATGCATGAAGCAATAAAAATATAGTGTCTAAAAAGGTGACCTGATTTTTGCCGATGAAGAAGGGGTGCCTCGGTGGCATCCCCAAGCTTTGACGCTTGTACTTCTTGGATATTTCTTGGGGTGATGCATGGGCATCCCCAAGCTTGAGCTTTTGTCCATTCTTCAACTCATCTCATCACTCTTCGATCCCTACACTTGAAAACTTCCTTCATACAAAACTAAACACAAATCTATTAGCAACATTAGTGTAAGCATAACATAGAATCAACCTCTTTTTGCTTCAGGTTTCAACCTAAAACCACCACATATAAATAATATACTACTGTAGCACCTTCCCCAAAAGTTCCATGATCAAAAGAACTCAAAAAGAAAGCGATAAAGCGGCAAACACAAATATTGGCAGAAATCTGTCAAAACAGAACAGCTGACAAAGGTCGAATTTTTGAGGGGTTTTATGTTGCTCAAATCAAAAAGTGTTAAACTAATGAAAGTTTGGATATAACCTGGGGCATATGCACAAGAAATTTCAGGTCCAAGAGATATACAGAGAATTTTTATGAATTTTTACGGTGCAGCACCGAAAACTGTTTCAAGACAGCAACATCCCCAAATCTTACCTCACTCAAATTAGAGGCTTCTCTTGGCACAAAAACGAATTAAAAAGGATAAGGAGAGGTCATTACAGTAGTAATAACTTCCAAGACTCAAATAAAAGAAAAAGAACTGAATGTAAAAACATTGGGTTATCTCCCAAGAGTGCTTTTCTTTAACGCCTTTGAGCTAGGCGCAGAAAATGCGAATCAAGTATTATCAAGAGAGGCATTAAGATCAATTGAAGAGGTCTTCTCAATAAGGCATTGTATTTCATCCACATAAGTTTTTGAAGACCCTTTGTGATCATGCTTTGGTTCACTCAAATCACTAAAAAGATTTTTGGGACAGATCCAACTGGAATTCTTTTCCTAAGCATCATGAATTCCTACAAGTTTGTAAGGTATTGGGACTCTAAAATCTTCATTGGGTGTACCAACAACCGCTACAGGTGAGCCAAGCTTATTAAATTTCTTAAAAACTTTCCTAGCCTCAATGGCAACATCTCTAAATTCTATGCGCAAAGTTTCCAAGATAAAAGCTTTCTTCTCAGGATCTTCAATTTCATGAAGCTTAAGGAACATGTGTTGCATAAAAGGATTAAGGCTAGCAAACCTAGCTTCTAACATGTGAATTAAATAAGTAGAAGCAACTTCAATACTAAGAGCAAGCTCAACCAAAGACTTTTCCTCAACTTCCTTATGCATACTAATATGATTAAAGAACTCCTAAATGTTACTTTTTCCAATAATTGAACCACTACCTACTGAGAGGTCCTCCAAAACATACTTAGGGAACAACATAATGAACTAGAGTAAAGAAATAACAACTACCAAGGATTCTAATTTTTTTGGGTTTTTGATAAAATGATGCAAGTAAAAATAAAGTAAAGCAAAGCAATAAACAAAGTAAAGGATGTGCGTGCAAAAACTCCCCTCGCAGAAGTCTTCTTCTTCCTCCCCGGCAACGGCGCCAGAAAAAGAGCTTGATGTGGTATAGTGGTGTTATCTTTTCACCGTCCAGTTGGGAACCCCAAGAGGAAGGTATGATGAATATAGCAGCAAGGTTTTTCCCTCAGTTAAGAAACCAAGGTTTATCGTTCAGGAGAGGAAGGAGCCAATACGACTGAAGGTGATGCTTGCTAGCTTGCGACAGCTCAGGACAATTTATAGGGCGCCTCGTCCAAGCTTTGCTTGCTAGCTGCAACGCGGAACCTGCACACAACACAACCAAATACTTTGCTCCCAACTTACGATGAGGTTGTCAATCTCACCGGTTTGCTTGAAACAAAGGAATGAGCGTATCGAGTGGAAAATAATAGTATGCGAGTAAAGTAAACAGTGCAAGTAAAGTAACCAGGTGATAGCAATATAAAGGAAATAGGACCGGGGTCCACAGTTCACTAGCGGTGTCTCTCCATAAGATAAAATAATACATGCTGGGTAAACGAATTACAGTTGGGCAATTGATAGAATAAAGACAACGTGCATATGATGAGAGGATCACTATGAGATTTACTCTGGGCATTACAACAAAATACATAGACCGCCATCCAACTGCATCTATGACTAATAATCCACTCACAGGGATATCGTCCGAAGACCCCATGAGTATTAAGTTGCGAACAACAGATAACTGCTTTAAGCAAAGTGTGTAATGTAAACAAAGCATATGCCCTCGAGCATATGAATGTTGTTTTCCCCCTAGTAGCAATAGCACATCTACAACCTTAGAGGTTTCTGTCACTCCCCCAGATTAAATAGAGGCATGAACCCACTATCGAGCATAAATACCCCCTCTTGGAGTCACTAGCAACTACTTGGCCAAGATAGCTACTAACAACGGAGAGCATGCAAGATCATAAACAACATAGAGATAACAAAAGATAAATTTCAGTACATCAACTCAAGCATAACACCAATATTCAGCGCATCCCAACAAACCAAACATGTAGTATTACATAATGGTGATCTCAATCATGTAGGGCAGCTCATGAGATCTAAACATGAAGCACATGGTGGAGAAGACAACCATCTAGCTACTGCTATGGACCCATAGTCCATGGTAAACTACTCACTCATCGCTCCGGAGGCAAGCATGGCGATAAAGAAGACCTCCGGTGGCGATTCCCCTCTCCGGCAGGGTGCCGGGAAGAGCTTTTGGACCCTCCCGATCGTCGGGTCGATGGCGGCGGTGGATCGCGATGTGTTCTAGAAAACTGATCGGGCCCTTAGGTTTTTCTCATCGGGGGGTCTTTATAGGCGAAGGGGCATCGTCAGGAGTGGACCGAGGCGGTCTCACACATAGGGGGCGCGGCCCAACCCCTGGTCGCGCCGCGCTGGTGTGAGGGCCCCTCGTGGCCCCACTCTGTCTCCTCTTCAGTTTTCTGGAAGCTTCGGTAAAATTCTGGGCGACTGGCTTTGGTTTCGTCCAATTCTGAGAATATTTCCTGCGTAACTTTTCTGAAACACAAAAACAGCAGAAAACAGGGAACTGGCACTGTGGCGACTTGTTAGTAGGTTAGTTTCGGAAAATGCATAAAAGTGCCACGAAGTGTAACGAAACACTAAGCAAATGGTGTAAAAACAAGCATGGAGCATCAAAAATTATGGATACGTTTGAGACGTATCAGACGTCCTCAAGGTTAAGGTCAGGGTGTAGGCACTGGAGGTTGGAGAAGATCCGCGTCCCCGCCAGCCCTAGGAGCTCCCGGCATTCCACGTCGATGAGCTCCAAGACCTTGGCCGATGCGTCATCCAGCTGTTCAGCTAGTTGGCTGAAGAAGAGGATAATCGACCCGTCGTCCTCAGGGACGGTGGGCAGGTTCAGCCCATGGATGCCCGGGCGGTGCGCCGCCTCCATGACGCGGGCTGAGAACTCGCGGAACATCTGCACGCGCTGCCTGTGCAGCGTGCGTGCTTCGGCTTCGGAATCCCTGGCTTCCTGGAGCTCTCGAGAGATCTCCATGATCTGCTGGACCATTGCCGAGCTCTCCTCCTCCAGCCGCCCCACGTCTCCTTGGAGCATGCGGATCGTGGCGTCGGCTTCGGCCACGGCGCGCTCGGCGTCTCGGCGCACCTCGTGCGCCTCCTTCAGCTCGGCCTCCAGGTCGCGGATCTTCCGCTCCAGGGTATGGCGCATTTGCTTGTACCTGGCCAGGGCGGTGTCGGTCTTGGAGCAGAAGTCGGCGCGGCACGACTCGATGTACTCGGTGCGCCTCCGCTCGAACTCCTGCTCCATGGTGACCCACCGCTGGATCAGCATTCGGTCCATGCCCTCCTGGAGGGAATCCTCGTGCTACTGCAGCTCTTCGCGGCGTTGGGCCAGGTCGGTGTTGGTCTGGTTGACTAACTCCTCCCTGCTCTCGAGGGCCTCCCGCTCCCTATTGAGCCGGTCTTCGAGGGCATGGAGTTGCTCTTCTCGGCTGCGCAGCTCCCGTTCGCTGGCGTGAACATCATTCTCTCGCACGGAAAGCCCAGCCTCCTGCAGGCTCAGGCTCTCCACGCGGGAGTCCGCGCTCTCCTCGCGGGCGTGAAGGAGGGCCTCGCGGTCCTCGGCTTCCTCCAGCCTCTGCCTTGCGTTGGCACGGAGGCCGTCGGCGTTGGCCCTGGCTTGGTCCAGGAGGTGCTGGGCCGCCCGCTTCGCCTCTTCTCTAGCGGCCCAACAGTGGTGGGGAGCCTCTGGCGCGCCTCGGAGATGATCTCCATGGCCTCATGGTGCGCCCTAGCCAGGACCTCCCTCGCCGACTCCCTCGCGTTTGCCAGGACTTCTTCGGCCTCCTCGGCCGCGCTGGCGCAGATCTCCTCCGCCTCTTTCCTCGCCTGCTCGCGGCGTTCGGCCGCGCGCTGGTCTAGGAGGCGACACCTCTCCGTGGCCTGGTGCAGGAGGGCCCAGCCCTTGTTGAGGCGCGCTTCATCGGCGGCGCGCACCTTGGCGACCCCGCTTCGGAGAACACCGTTCATGGCCGCGAGCACCCCCATGCATGCGTCGTCTGCATCGACGTGGGGTTCCGCGGCGATCCTCGGCGGCCTCCCAAAGATCTCCGGCAGGGGCGGCGACGAGGCTCTGGAGGGCCCCAGCTCTGTGGAGGTCGCCCCCCTTTCGCCGCTCGGTGAGGGGGTTGTCCTTGCTCCGGTCGGTGCGGCTGGTGCGGCCGGAGGTGCCTCCGGGGTGCCTGTGGCACTGGCTGTCGTGGGGGCAGCAGGCGCTGCCCCCGTGGTCTCTGGTGTCTCCCCTGTGCTGGGGGGCTCGGTCGTGCCGGGAGCCGGCGTGGCTCCCGTGGCGGATGGCGCGTCTGCGGACGCGCGATCTTCTTCTTCTCCGGCGGTGCGTGGTGGCATTGCCGGTGTAGCAGTGGACGCTGGGTCAGGGCCCGGCGTGGTCTGGCTGGTCTTCCTCTTCTTCCTCCTCTTCTTCTCCTCTATCTTCTCCTCGGCATCCCTGGGAAGGAGGAAGGGGGAGGGAATTAGGAAAAAAGGTAAGCCAAGAGTAAAGGATTTTTGCAGGAATACTCCCGAGGCGTCGCGCTCCACCCACCCCCTCTTGGTCGGAAGGGCTGAGGCCGGTGGTGGGGGCACAGAGGGCTCGCCGGCTGGCTTCTTGCCGTGGGAAGTCCCTGCCTCAGGACGCCGGCTGGCGCGCTTGTCGTTGAACTTGGAGCGACGCTCAGCCTGCAGGCGGGCGTGGCGCTCCTCTTCCTCTAGGCCTCGCGAGGAGGACGCGTCAGCGTCTCCTCCGGTGGGCTGATCGGGCTGGGCGGATTCGTCGTCGGAGGAGTCCGAGAGTACCACGGTACCCTCGGGGCGCCTCCGGTGGGCCAGCCGCTCGCCAGATTCGGCACCGTCATCGTCAAGATCTCCGAAAGCCGAGGGCCCCGCCCCTCGCGCCATCGAGTCCTGTTTTGAGCTAGCCGCCGGCGCGCTCGGAAGAGGGCCGGGCACGACGCTGTCGGCGAGGAACGGGCCCCAGGCTTTGAACTTCAGGATCCCCGCCGTGACGCGGCTGGTCTCCCGAGCGCCCAGATTATAGATCGGCAGGGCGGTGCACGGAATGGTGGGGATGGCGGCGAAAGAGAAGAAAGATCTGATTACCTTCTCCCGAGCGTCGGCGTTGAGCTCGCTGACGTGAAGCCGGAGGTCATCTCCAGCCCTGTGTCTCCAAATCTCCCAGCGGTGGTCTTGCAGGGGGGCGATGCGTCGGGTGACGAACTCTACCCCAACCATGGTTCTCGTGACGCCGGCCTTCCGGAGATCTTGGATTCGCGGGCGGAGCGTCTTCAGGGCCTCCTCGGGAAGGGCCTCGCTGGCCCAGGTGGTGAGCTTGGTGGGAGGCACTCCGGTGACAAGGAAGATCTCGGATTCTTCCAGGATGTCAACGAAGAGCCAGAGGCTCCGGAAGTCTTCAACTTTCTTCATCCCGGCGGTGGCGATGAAGGAGACACAGTCGGAGCTCTGGTTCAGCCCAGAGGACCACAGGGAGAAGAGGTGGCAGAAGTACGCCACCGACGGCTTGATGCCGATCCATGCCTCACAGGCGTAGGCGAAGACCGCCAGCAGGGTGATAGACTTGGGGTGCAGGTGGATGGCCTGGATCCCGTAGGTCTCCAGGATCGCCAGGAAGAAGGGGGAGAATGGTAGCACCAAGCCGGGGAAGATGGAGAAGAGGAAGAAGGGCTGCGCCGTCGCGGGCAGAGTGTCCCGCGGCGCGCGGCCGTGCCAGATGCGAGTGGCACCCCCACTCGCTGTTCTTGCTCCTGACCATCTCTCGGACGGTCTGGAGCTCGCGGCTGCTCTTGATGCGGGAGTCGAGCAGGGGCGCCGCCGGCTGCGGCGCTGCCTCAGAAGACCTCGCTGCTCCGATGGCCCTGCGCGGTGCCATGGCTCTGGGCGGGGGCGAGTTGCAGCGGGAGGATCAAAGGCTAAGAGGATTTGGATTCGCAAGTTCTTCGGAAAAGGGGAGCGGCGGCGATGTGCTGTGAAGGAGAAGGAGGAGCCTTCTCTGCTAAGCTTTAAAGGGGGCGGCCAGGGCGCGGTTTCCAAAACATCACCCTTGATGCGATGGTGTGAAAAACGCCCGTTACTCCACCCACTACGCACGATCTCCACGCCGCTTCGTCTCGCCAACTGCAGGGGCGCCACGCGTCCGCTGCCTCTGCACCTTCGCATGGTCCTCTGACCGCACGGTTGACATGTGCCGTTGGAGGGCCCAGCAGCTTCTGGGGGCCCCTGACCCTTCGCTCCCTCAGGAGGGCGCGTTCGTGGGCCAGGCTCCTGGGGGCTACTGTCGGTGTTCTGGATACCGGGGTATCCCAGTCCACCTGCTCCTGGGCCCCTTCAACGGCTCAACTTTGGCCCAGGGGAGGAACAACGACCAAAGCTTAGCAGAGAAGACCCTCATGAGGAGGCGCCTCATGAGGAGAACGATGGCTAAATGGCTAAGGACCAGAAGACCTCCTCACGAGCTGTTCCTCGTGAGGGGAAGGACCACATCCACGTCAGCTCGGCACGTTTCCGTGTTGAGCAAGAAGATAAGGGCAGAAGACTACGTACCATCCACACTACCCCGACAGGGAGGAGACCAACTTTCACCGTGTCTGCATAAAGCTGCACAGTGGTTGTTGTCCACCCCCCTAAAAATAGGGTGGACGGTGCAGGGCGCCAGAGGAGGACGTCAGCTTCCTCCACCCACTCCTGTGGACCGGCGCCACCACTCTACGAAGACTATGTCCATGGAAGACCCACGTCGACAGTTGTCCTCCCTCCTTGGCCGTGTGTGGCAACCTCTTCCCCAAGAAGATAAGGGGAAGGAGGACCAAGGTGCTATAAAAGGAAGGGAGGCCACCCCATAGAGGGGATCCAGTCTTCTTCTGGGGGCTCCTAGCTAGGCTAAGTTGGTTCTTCTACCTTCGGCCAGTTAGAGCTCTGTAACCAAGACCTTGTACTCCTCGTGAGGTATCGCATCGTAATACAAGAAGGCAGGAAGTAGGGGCTTTACCTCACCACGAGGGCCCTAAACCTGGGTAAAGCTCGGCGTCTCCCTCTCTGCAGTGCGTTATGCGTTCGACATCTCGAGGCTTCTGTCACCGTGTTTCGTTGCGATCCAAGATCTCACACATTCAGCCCCCTGCGTTCGAATCTTTGGGTCCGTCGCGTGGTACCCCGTGTTCTTGCGACACGAAATCCATCGACAACGCAAAGCCAGTTGTCGAACATCAACGCAGCTTAATTCCCAAGATGAAGGAAGTGGTAAGAAATGAGGTATTGAAGATCCTTGATGCTGGTATTATTTATCCTATTGCTGATAGTAGATGGGTTAGTCATGTTCATTGTGTTCCTAAGAAAGGAGGTATGACTGTTGTGCCTAAGGAGAATAACGAGCTTATTCCTCAAAGGGTAGTAGTTGGTTATAGGATGTGCATTGATTTTAGGAAGGTAAACAAAGTTACTAAGAAAGATCATTATCCTTTACCGTTTATAGATCAAATGCTAGAGAGGCTGTCTAAGAAGACTCATTTTTGTTTTCTTGATGGTTATTCTGGTTTCTCTCAGATTGCTGTTAAACCGGAAGATCAAGAGAAAACCCCTTTTACTTGTCCTTACGGAACTTATGCTTATAGACGTATGTCGTTTGGTTTATGCAATGCTCCTGCTACTTTTCAAAGATGCATGTCTGCTATTTTTCATGGTTTTTGTGAAGAAATTGTGGAGGTTTTCATGGACGATTTCTCCGTCTATGGAACTTCTTTTGATAACTGTTTGCACAATCTTGATAAAGTTTTGCAGAGGTGTGAAGAAACTAATATTGTTCTTAATTGGGAGAAATGCCACTTTATGGTAAATGAAGGAATTGTCCTTGGACATAAAGGACATAAAATTTCTGAAAGAGGTATTGAAGTTGACAGAGCAAAACTTGAGGCAATTGAAAAAATGCCCTGTCCCAGAGATGTTAAAGGTATTCGTAGTATTCTTGGTCATGCTGGTTTCTATCGGAGGTTTATTAAAGATTTCTCTAAGATTTCAAAGCCTCTTACTAATCTTCTTCAAAAAGATGTACCATTTGTCTTTGATGATGATTGTAAGGAAGCTTTTGAAACTCTTAAGAAGGCTTTAACTACTGCTCCTATTGTTCAACCACCTGATTGGAATTTACCCTTTAAAATTATGTGTGATGCTAGTGATTTTGCTGTTGGTGCTGTTCTTGGATAGCGCGTATATAATAAGTTGAATGTTATTCATTATGCTAGTAAGACTCTTGATGCTGCTTAGAAGAATTATGCTACCACTGAGAAAGAGTTTCTTGCTGTTGTTTTTGCATGTGATAAGTTTAGACCTTACATTGTTGATTCTAAAGTTACTATTCATACTGATCACGCTGCTATTAGATATCTTATGACGAAGAAGGATGCTAAGCCTAGGCTTATTAGATGGGTGTTGCTTTTACAAGAGTTCAATTTGCATATTGTAGATAGGAAAGGTGCTAAAAATCCTGTGGCTGACAACTTGTCTAGATTGGAAAACATTTCTTTTGATCCTATTCCTGTTAATGATAGTTTTCCAAATGAACTGTTGGCTTCAATAAATGTAACTTTGCGAGACCTTCCTTGGTATGCTGATTATGCTAATTTTATTGTTTCCAAGTATTTGCCTCCAACCTTTACAGCTCAGCAAAGAAGAAAATTCTTTTATGATCCGAGGCATTACTTTTGGGATGACCCACTATATAAAGAAGGAGCTGATGGTATTATGCGAAGATGTGTACCAGAATATGAACAACAAGAAATATTGAGAAAATGCTATGGAAGCGCTTATGGAGGACATCATGCGGGAGATAGAACCTCACAAAAGGTTCTACAATCAGGTTTTTATTGGCCAACCCTCTTTAAAGATGCTAGAAGGTATGTTTTATCTTGTGATGAATGTCAAAGAGTAGGCAATATTTCTAAACGCAATGAAATGCCTATGAGTTACACTCTTGTTATTGAACCATTTGATTGTTGGGGATTTGACTTTATGGGTCCTTTTCCTCCTTCAAAAGGTTATACTCACATACTTGTTGCTGTTGATTATGTTACCAAGTGGGTATAAGCCATACCTACAAAGAGTGCCGATGGAGAGACCTCGTTAAAAATGCTTAAAGATGTTATTTTTCCTAGGTTTGGTGTGCCTAGATATCTTATGACTGATGGAGGTTCTCATTTTATTCATGGCGGTTTTAGAAAAACTCTTGCTAGATATGACGTTAATCATAGAATTGCTTCTGCTTATCATCCCCAAACTAGTGGACAGATAGAGCTTTCAAATAGAGAGATCAAGTCGATCTTGCAGAAGACTGTCAATAGATCTAGGAAAAACTGGGCTAGCAAGTTAAACGATGCTTTATGGGCTTATAGAACTGCTTATAAGAACCCGATGGGCATGTCTCCTTACAAAATGGTTTATGGAAAAGCGTGTCACTTGACTCTAGAATTAGAACACAAAGCTTTTTGGGCAGTGAAAGAGCTTAATAGGGATTTTAAACTTGCCGGTAAGAAAAGGTTGTTAGATTTGAGTTCTCTAGATGAGTGGAGAAACGAAGCCTATGAGAATGCCAGACATTTCAAAGAGAAAGTCAAGCAATGGCATGATAAGAGAATTCTTAAAAGAGAGTTTCATGTTGGTGAGAAAGTTCTATTGTAAAGGTCTCGTCTCAGATTTTTTGCAGGAAAATTACTCTCTAAATGGGAAGGACCATATGTTATTGTGGAAGTGTACCGCTCAGGTGCGATAAAGATTGCTTCGCTGAAAGATGACACTACACAAGTGGTGAATGGGCAAAGACTCAAACATTATATTGCTGGAGATTCTTATAATGAAGATGTTGATGTTATTCAAACGGTTTCTCCGGAAGAATTTATCCAGGACAATATGCAGGAACCTGTAGAGTTTGTTTTTGAATAGGTAACAGTTCTAGTCAGAAAAGGTTCGCGTTAAACTTTTTCATTAATATTTTTATTGTTTCTGTTAAATATGAAAAATCACGAGACAAAAACGGGCAGGAGACGGAGTCCGGTGGCTCCTCACCACCAGGGGGCGTGGGTCCACCCCAGGCCGCGCCGCCCTGTGGTGAGACCACCCCGGAGCTCGTTTCCGTCCCGGTTTCCTCCTGTGATTTCGTCTCGATGTATAATTTTCGCCTATATAACCCCCCGGATTACTCGAGGTCTGCATATCGTGTTTTCGTTGTGTTTTTGTTTTGAGCTATTTCTGTCAGGGGATTGTTCTCAGCTTTGAGTTGCAATGTCTTTGTCCGGTCCATCCGAGGAGAACCCTCTCGCGGATACCATTAATCCGTATATGAGGGAGCTGAAGATGCATCCGAAGGAGTTGTTTCTCAAAGATGGGGAGTTGCAGATCAAAGATGTCCAAGTCTCCAAGGGAGAAGGGAGTCTCGAAGCCAGGATGGAAGCACTAGAACAAGAAGTTTTTAAATATAAGAAGATGGCAGAATGCGAGGTGGACATCATCCATAGGATTAATCAAGAGCTTGTTACCAAGTACAAGAAGGAGACTACAGAACTCTGGAAGGACATCTTTTCACTCCATGAGACCACTAACCAATTACAAGCACAACTCTATGACTTGCAGAACCAAAACTGTGAGTAAAAAAAGCTAGATTTCAACAAATGAGTGCTGCTGCAAGTTTCAGGATATTGGAGACCAAGACATCCTTCCTTGACGAGGGACCTCTGCCTTGGAAGTACGATGATGATAAAAACTCACCATCACCGCTGAAGGAGTAATTCATCATGGTATTGGCATCCACTTGGCTTGTTCCAAGCTTGGGGGAGTGCCGCGGTATCACATCATCACCTTTTACTCATTTACTTTTCAAGTAGAGTCATATCATGAATAGAGAAGTTATCTTATAGAATAGTTTGCAGTGTGGAAGTATCCTCCTTAGTTGGTTATCTATGTATCCCTTGGTGTGAGTTGCGGTAATGGAATATTAATGAGAAGTTTTATCATTTACTTTCCACACACTTTATTTTAGTTTGCAATGTTTCTTATATGACTAGTCTTGTTGATTAGTATTGGTATCACTTTGGGAGCATGAGTAAATTTAGTTGGTTTTGGCAAACTTAGCTTGGTCAGTAGCAACATTACCTTGAGGTTTGAGTAGAAAAGAAGAAAGAAGTGTTTCTAGTTACATCACTTCAGTTTTCCTTCATGTTTGGCTTATAAGCATTATTATTCTCAAAGTTAAAATTGTTGTACCTTCGAGGAGGTTTGCATGATTGTTCTTATTATATGTATGTTTGTTTGTTTCATGCAACTCTTATGCTTGCTACCTAGCCTTGCTAGCCAAAAAACCTGTACCGAGAGGAAATACTTCTCGTGCATCCAACTCCCAAAAGCCAAGTTACTTCGAAAGAGTCCACTATAAATTCCTATGCATGGTATTTGTAAGCCATTCCAAGTAAATTTTCATGTGCTACCTTTCAAAAACCTTCAAATACTTCTCATTTTGTGCCACTGTTTTTAGCTCATGAGGACATAGTGGATGGGTTTGTTATCTTCCATACTAAATTAAGTACCCCTCGACTAGGCAGCTTCATCTGCTCGTCATTAATTTTGCAAGGGAGCTGGTCAGACCATTGTAATCTCAAAAAGAAAAGAAAAGGCACTCCTCCATGGTATGTGAAAGTTGGTTGGCACCCGATGGAATCGGTTAGCCATGGTTTGAGAAAGGAAAGGTGGGGAGGAGTGCCAAGCTATAAAAGAGCACCAATGTGCCAATTAATCAACATCTCGGAACCGCTCTCACTTGTTTAGTATGGAAGATATCAAGAACTCTGTTGCTAGTCGTTGACAAAAGCAACCACCTCTCAAAACAACTTTTACCTCTGTTTTACAGATGAAAAGCTCTAGCACATGTTTAATCCCTGCTTCCCTCTGCGAAGGGCCTGTCTTTTACTTTCATGTTGAGTCAACCTATCCCCTTCTTTCTCAAGCAAGCATTTGAGTTGTTATGTTTCACTCATCCATATGTTGATCCGTTTAATCATGTTTACTAACTTCTTTTGTTAGTACAATGCTTTTGTCTGAAGGAATATATCTTTGAAAGCTAACTATGATTGCAAAAAGTTTGTTTCGTTGAGCATATGGTTTTTGTTATATTAGCTCTATTTTTAAAGGCTCCGTTCAAAAATAAGTATAGTTTGTTCATTGTTCTCTGACCAAGAACTAAAGTTTGCCACCATCAATTATAGTTTACCTTGTGCATCTTTATTTGTGATTCCCTATTACTTATTGCAAGTCTACATCATATAAAGGGAAGTTGCTGTCTATTATAATCTGTGCCTTGGTAAATGTGATGCTTCTTGTCCGTATTTTGTTTATCGACACTTCACTCCATAAACCTGTGGTCATGTTTACTGAGTTTAGTTTTCGCTTGGGGACAAGCGAGGTCTAAGCTTGGGGGGTTGATACGTCCATTTTGCATCACTATTTTGTATCATAATTTGCTGTTATTCATTGATATATTTCACATTTAGAGATGATACTTATGTTGTTTCCTCTGTTTTTACATGTTTGATGATCATTGGAGGATTTGCTGCCAGAGTCAGGATTCTGCTGGAAAAAGGACCATCAAGACACCATATTTTGGAAGATCAGGAAATTCCAGAAAAATACCAAGAAATTATATTTTATCAGAAGACTGAAGTAGCTAGAAGGAGGAGGCGAGAGGGGCCACAGGGCAGCCTCACCACCAGGGGGCGCGGCCCAGCCCCTGGCCGCGCTGCCCTGTGGTGAGGCCACCCAGGCCCACTTCTGCCATCGCCCCTTCGCGTATTTCATCGTCCCTGAAAACCTAAGTCAAGGGGGGGGCTCAGAGAGAGACACCGCCGCCTCTGCGGGGCGGAAAACACCAGAGAGAGAAAAGCTCTCCGGCAGGAAGAAATCTGCTGGGGAAATTCCTTCCCGGAGAGGGGAGATCATCGCCATCGTCATCACCATCGCGCCGGACTTCATCGGGATCATCATCATCATCATCTCCATCACCTTCATCTCCACCATCACCACGCCATCCCGCTGTAACATCTTGAGTTGAATCTTGTTAAATTCTTAGGGGAAACTTTTCTGGTGTTGATTACTCTTGTGGTTGATGCTATTGAGTGGAACCATTGAATTAAGGTTTATGTTCAGATTGTTATTTACCATTATTTCACCTCTGATCATGATCCATATGATGTCTTGTGAGTAGTTCGTTTAGTTCTTGAGGACATGGGAGAAGTCAAGTCGCTAGTAGTGGAATTATGTTGAGTAATATTTAATGGTTTGATATTTATTTGTTGTGGTGCTATTTCACTAGTGGTGTCATGTGAACATCGACTACATGATACTTCACCATTTATGGGCCTAGTGAGATGCATTGTGTATTTGGCTACCAATTGTGGGGTTGCTGGAGTGACAGAAACCTAAACCTCCATTGGGAAACCATTGCACCAGGGAGCGTAGGATCTTAGAGTTTAAGGCTGTGGTTAGATTTATCTTAATTACTTTCTTGTATTTGCGGATGCTTGCAAGGGGTATAATCACAAGTGTGTATTTATCCTAGTAAGGGTAGTGCACTAGCACAGGTTCACCCCCATAACACTTATCAAACCAATAAAGATTATTTAGCGGTATGAAGCGAAAGCACTTGACAGAAACTCCCATGTGTCCTCGAGAACGTTTGGTCATCATAAGTTACACAACCGGCTTATCCTTTGCTCTAGAAAGGATTGGGCCACTTGCAGCAATTATCATTACTGTCTTTTATTAACTCGTACTTTATTTATCTGTATTACCAAATACCCCTAAAAACCCGTTTGCTAGTATTTACAGTGAATCCTTGATCAAAACCACTTGTCAACACCTTCTGCTCCTCGTTGGGTTGGACACTCTTATTTATTGAAAGTACTACGATACACCCCCTATACTTGTGGGTCATCAGTGTGCTTGTCACCAACAATCTTATTCTCTCTTTTTAATAACCTTTATTTTTGCACCCCATATTGGAAAATAGGAGATTCTCAAAAACCCCACCTCTCTTCTTTAAACTCAAGATTTCGATCTTGAGTCTTGACATATGAAATGGTCATGTAATTCTGAGCCAATCACCACCACCCCTTGTATCAAACCTTGAACTTTTCAAATTTCGGCCAAAACCACTATTTTCTTCTTCTATTCTCTCTTGCTCTCTCTCTCTCTTGCAAACCAACCAAGTGACCCAAACCATGACCAGTCATCTCTCTCTCTTCCCTCTGCACTGTAGCAAGATCACCCCAGCCCCCTTATCTCATTTGTTTGGAAGATCTTGGAGGAGCCTGAGGCAATCTATGCAAGATTTGCACTCCATCCTCTATACTCCCTCTCCACCACCCCTAGCACCCAACCAGCGACGAGTTGAGCTCCTGTGACCTCCCAAGACCCCACCTAGCAGTGACCCCTGAACCCTACCTCTTCCTCCATGCCTCTGGTCGCCATTGCCTGCCGGAGAGCGCTCGAGCTGGCTAGGGGCGTAGGCACCACGCCTGGCCGCCCAACCTCGCCAACCAACTTGCCACCACCTCCACTCTGCAACCCTACCCAGCCCCGTAACCAAACGAGCCCGAGCGCCACCCTGTCGTGTCGCTCTGACGTTGTCCCCTGCACGCCGAGAACGCGTGGAGCGAGCCCCACATTCCCAGCCTTGAGTGACCGAGACCGTGCCGTGCCGAGCGTGTACCAGCAAGGCATCGTGAACCCTGCACCCCGCGATGACCCCTCTTAGCCATAGCTGACCGAAGCAACGGGAGCGAGCTCGACCGTTTGTGCACACCCACTGAACCCGACACGTTTCTGATCGGAATGTTAAACCACCGACACCGCCGATGTGGCGACCTCAAATTCGATAACAAATTCGAAGTGCCCGTTATGTATTCCACCGCAATCCCAGAATCATTGTTGCGATATACATAACGTAGTTGGTAACCAGTTCCATAGACATTACAATACGATGATTCAAATACAATGGTCATATAGACCAAGTCATATTACAACACAATATAGCAGCGGAAATAACGTTTTCGGCCCATGCCTTCTCCCTACAGGCAAATGGCGACTCACGGAGACGAGCTTAGTTCTGGTACTCTTCTTCATACCCTTCCTCCTGGTAATCCTCCCCATAGTCTGGCCAAGTTGATAGCCAGGGACACAGCCGTGAGTACATTGGATGCACTCGCAAACCATCTTATAAATGAAAAGATGAAGTAGATATGCAAGGTTGGGTATAGTGGACTAAGCACTAAGTTGGTTTGCAAAAGCTAGTTTTATTTCCCAAGAATGCTCATTGGTAGAAAAGAGGTTTAGTTCTCTAAGTTCATTCTAAAGAGGAACTTCAATGGGTCAAGATCATGGTCAAGTCAAGTCAATTCAAATTCATGTCATTCACCAAGTTCACCCTTGTTATTTTTAGTCTTGACAAAAGCCAGGTAGAGTTTGCCAACCGTCCATGACCGAGGACTCGGCTATTCGAATAGTTTGAAACCTCTGCAGAGGGGTACACTTTACCCACAAGATTCGATACATCTGCCGGGAGAAATCCACGGTTCGCTATACCCAAAGGTATGCGGCTTTCAGATAATCAAACAAAGTCTTTCACTTGCTCATCCTAGTATAGGATCCTTCCCTAGAGCCCGGGATACGGACTTCCCGCTCCGGCGCCTCTAGTTCTGCCCATCCCGGGTACCGGGTTAGTGAATCCACTTGGTCAAGAAGTATCCGCCCATGGAGTCCTCCCATGAAGATTTAATACAAGACCTCCCATACTAAGATAAACAAGCTACGGATTAAGCCCCTTCCCATATAGGGGTAACGTGGTTGTACGGTATAATTGGCACCCATGTACATCACTCGTTGTCAATTGAGAAATACATTTCATAGTTCTTAGTCAAGATTATTTTCTTTCATAAAGCCATCATGGAGGAGCAATCTCCCATTTCAAGTTTAAATTTCAAGTCACCACCTTTCAAATGGGGTTCCTCCAGAGATAGCCTCAACTTTTATTAGCGACTAAGCAACTACATTGAGTGATAGTCCTACTACTATGGTTGGATAAACTCAGCTTGATGCTCTTGATAACCAAGACATCAATATGCTTCTATCATTCTACTCTAGCAATTCAATCATGCAATTTACTTCTATCATTCTACTCTAGCAATTCAATCATGCAATTTACTTAAAACAAGTAGAATGCAATATTAAAACTAGGTAGTGGGAGTATGAATCAAAAGATGGCTTGCCTTGGTTGGCAAAGTGTCCGGGGTTCTCTTCTTCTTCTTGATAATAATAATCCCCTCCAATATCCTCCTCGGCAACACTAGCGTCTAATAACGAATAAACACAAAGCACACCATCACTTCACCAAACCAACAACACACCAAGCACACATTCTTGTTTGCTAACCAAGCATTTAGGTTGCATTGCTATGGGGTTGGATTGTAAGTTTTTCTTCTAAGTTTTTCTTCAAGTGTGCAAGCTAGTTTCTCTACTAGGGAGCATAGGTGGTCCACTTGTGCAGCATTGGTGTTGATTTAAAGTTACCAAGGCAAGTTTAAGTGGGAATAATCCACTAAGTGAAATGGTAAAGAGGGCAATTAATTCTAAGTGTGCATTAGGGCTCTATCATTTTATGCTAACCAATAGGTTTGGGTTAGGATCTAAATGATCACACTAATATGGTTTGGGGTAGATTAGTGTTGACTAACAGTAAGAGGGGTCATTAGTAAGTTCACATTTTAATTTTCATGATTTTTGATAGCTTAAATAATTTTCTAGAAATCTTTCATTAATTAACAAGCTAGGGTCACACTATTCATATCCAATTTTATTCTTAACTGATTTTTAAATCTAACCAGTACTATTGGATAGAGTATTTTCTAAGCTTTCCAACGAATATTTATTTGCTAAATTTGGACTTATAAAACTCTAGGAATTTGAATTTGAAAATCCCATTTGAAACAGTTTTGAAATAAAAGAAAAGGGCGGGAATTAATTAAAACGGTTCGGACCGAAACTTCACTAGCCAGGCCCAGTCCAGACGAAACCCGAACGGGCCGGCCCAGAAAACGTTTCGCGCGGGGAAAAAAGAATAACAGGGGAGCTGACAGGTGGGGTCTCGCTGTCAGTTCACTTAACGGTTCCCGAATCGGTATGCTAGCGTCGGATTAGAATCGGACGGCTCCCAGTCATCGTCTCGACGAGAAAGGGGCGGAGCTCACCTGCGAGCAGCGAAGACCGTTCGACGGCGAGGGAGTGGCGTAGAGGAAGCAGGGCTCGTCGGCGACGTGCGGGATTGGCGGCGGTTCGTCTCCTCCTCCGATTCCCTGCAGAAGCTGGCCTCCAGGTGGTCGGACGTGGCGGCGCTGCTCCTGTCCAGTACCGCGCCGGCGAGGTTGGCTACGGCGAAGCAGAGCGAGAGGGAGAGAGTGGCGATGTCTGGGAGGTAGCTGGGAGTGAGGTGCCTTGCTTCGTTTGATCGAGGGGGCTTTTTATAGGCCGAGGCGGCAGGGACAAGCTCGGCCAGAAGCTCGCCGTTGCGGGGGTCCTGGCGGTGCGTGAAGCTTCCTCCGGTCACGGCGGCCACGCTCGCGTGCTGGGGAGTTACTGGGTCGGCCGCGGGGGACTGTGGGTCGCCTCTGGCGCCTTCACGTTGGTCGGCATCGCGCGGGACAGTGGGTTCCTGGGGAGGGGGCCCTGGTTGCAAACCTCGCCGTTCCTCCGTTTCTCCTGGCTTGGGTCGGGGCAGAGGGGGCTGGGATCGGTCGAGGGGTGGCCAGAGGGTATGGCTACAGCGCTTGGTCGCGCTTAGAACAGTGCAGCACAGTGGGGTTGATCTCACTCGATTTTCTTCTGCCACCGTTCGACGAAATGCTCACAAGAATTCAAAATTCGAATTTTTCAAATTTGCCACTTTGGGTGCTCATCATATTGGATAAGGTACCCAGGCATATTTTTGTTCTGGAGAAATAATGAGTTTTGCAAAAATTTATATTTCAAATTTGAAATGGTTTCTGTTTCAGATTCAAACTTTGGCTCAAGTTTGAGTGGTGTTCTGGTTTGAAATTTTGGTAGATCTTTGTTGGTTGAGTTAGTCCATAACTTGGTTAAGCTCAACTAAAAGGTGAAACCTGCAGGTGAGCTGTAGATTTCTTAATATAAGGGCTCAAAGTGGTGTAGTCATTAACAGTTTCTAGATCATATTAACTTTATCTCTTTCTTACCTATTTTTATTTTTGGTTCTTTTGGTTCCTAATATCTTTCTTAGTTGCTTCTATTGGTTCAATTAGAATTATCTAACCAATGCTCAAGCAAAAAGAACACACATAAAAATCATAGAAATACAAATAAAGAGAATACATGTATGCATGCAATATTGAAGAAAAAGTTTTATTTGGGTCCAATTTTTGACTCTTTATTTAATAAGAGTTGGGTTACAAATTCTGAGTTGTTACAATCTTCCCCCCTTAAAAAGAATCTCGTCCCCGAGATTCACTAATTAAGAACTGAAAAGATTGGGAAATTCTTTCTGAAGGTAATCTTCTCGTTCCCAAGTGGCTTCATCTTCGGTGTGATTACTCCACTGAACTTTCAGGAATTTGATGCTTCGGGTTCGAGTGGTTCGATAAGCTTCTTCAAGGATACGGATAGGCATTTCACGATAGGTCAAGTCCTTGTTGATGTCCACAGAACGGTGATCAATATTCTTGAAGACTTCGGGCTTCTCCAGAACTTCAAGACATTTCCGAAGTAACGACACGTGAAAGACATCGTGTACTTCAGACAATTTAGGGGGCATTTCCAACTGATAAGACACTTCTCCTCTGCGGTCTAGTATCTTGAAGGGTCCAATATATCTTGGGGCAAGCTTTCCTTTTACTTGGAATCTTTGCATTCCCTTGAGAGGTGATACTCTAAGATAAACAAAATCTCCAATCTGGAAGATCAATTCTCGACGTCTCTTGTCGGCATAACTCTTTTGTCTTGATTGGGCTGCCTTGAGGTATTCACGAATTATGCGAACTTTCTCCTCGGCCTCTTGCAGCATATCTGGTCCAAAAATCTGGCTGTCTCCGGTTTCTGACCAATTCAGAGGGGTTCGACACTTTCTTCCGTACAAAGCTTCAAAGGGGGCCATTTGCAAACTGGCTTGATAACTGTTGTTGTAGGAAAACTCCGCGAAAGGCAGACAATCTTCCCACTTAGCTCCATAGGCTAGAACACAGGCTCTCAACATATCTTCAAGTATTTGATTTACTCTTTCAGTCTGTCCATCAGTCTGAGGGTGGTAAGCGGTGCTGAAGGCTAACTTGGTTCCCAAAGCTTGATGTAAGCTTTTCCAAAATCTCGAGGTGAATTGGGTTCCTCGATCAGAAACTATGGTTTTAGGAACTCCATGCAAACTGACAATTCTGGATAGGTACAGATCTGCTAGCTGATCTGAGCGATGAGTGGTCTTGACAGGAATAAAGTGGGCCACTTTGGTTAGTCTATCCACAATGACCCAAATAGAGTCATTTCCACGGCTAGACTTTGGAAATCCAGTGATGAAATCCATTCCAACAGATTCCCACTTCCATTCCGGAACTTGCAAAGGTTGCAGCAAACCAGCAGGACGTTGATGTTCAGCCTTGACTCTTTGGCAGATATCACACTTGGATATAAACGATGCAATCTCGCGCTTCATTCCATGCCACCAAAATTGTTCCTTCAAATCTTGGTACATCTTAGTTCCACCGGGGTGGATGGAGTAAGGTGTCTCATGGGCTTCCTTCATAATTACTTCCTTCAATTCTGAGTCAGCGGGCACACAAATACGGCCTTTGTACCAAAGAACTCCTTGATCATCTTCTTCAAATCCTGGCACCTTGCCGGAACCAATTCTGCGCTTGATTCCTTCAATACTCTCATTTCCCTTCTGGGCTTCTTTGATTTGGTTCAACAAGGTGGGTTGGAACTCAAGGTTGGCGAGAAATCCTTGACTGACTAGTTCCAATCCAAATCTTTCAAACTCTTGGTGTAACATAGGTTGCTCTTCCTTGATCCTCATATTCAACGAACACGGCTTTCTACTCAACGCATCGGCCACTACATTGGCCTTACCAGGGTGATAGTGAATTTCCAGATCATAATCCTTGATCAACTCTATCCATCTCCTTTGCCTCATGTTCAACTCCTTTTGGGTGAAAATATACTTCAAACTCTTGTGGTCCGAATAGATCTCACAGCGGTTTCCCATCAAATAATGCCTCCAAGTCTTCAAAGCTAGAACCACGGCTGCTAACTCTAGATCATGGGTTGGATAATTTTCTTCATGAGGTTTAAGCTGCCTAGAGAGGTAAGCTATGACCTTCCCTTCTTGCATCAAGACACAACCAAGTCCAAGTTTGGAAGCGTCGCAATAGACATCAAAGTTTTTAGTGATATCCGGCATGGTTAGGACAGGGGCGGTCACCAATCGCTTCTTGAGCTCTTGAAAACTCTCTTCACACTTAAGGGTCCATTCAAACTTCTTGTCCTTCTTCAATAATTGGGTCATCGGACGGGCAATACTGGAAAATCCTTCGACGAACTTGCGGTAATATCCCGCTAATCCGAGAAAACCTCTAACTTCCGTTTGAGTGGTAGGGGCTTCCCATTCCAGGACTGATTTGATCTTCTTGGGATCTACCGATATTCCTCCTGCTGACAGCACATGGCCTAAGAATCCAACCTCCTTCAACCAGAACTCACATTTACTGAACTTAGCATATAGCTGATGCTCTCTTAGGGTTTCTAGAATTAATCTCAGATGGGTTGCATGCTCTTCTTCGGATTTGGAGTAGATAAGAATGTCGTCGATGAAGACAACAACAAACTTATCCAAGAACTCCATAAAAACCTTATTCATGAGATTCATGAAATAAGCAGGGGCATTGGTCAATCCAAATGACATTACGGTGTACTCATACAATCCGTATCGGGTAGTGAAGGCTGTTTTGGGGATATCCGTTGCACGGATCTTCAGTTGGTGGTATCCAGTTCTAAGATCTATCTTTGAGAATACTCTGGCTCCAGTCAATTGGTCAAACAAATCTTCAATCTTCGGGAGAGGATACTTGTTCTTGATGGTTACATCGTTAAGCTTGCGATAATCAGTGCACAGTCGGCTAGAACCGTCACTTTTATCCACAAACAGAACGGGTGATCTCCAAGCAGAAGAACTTGGTTGAATTAATCCTTTACTCAACAGGTCATCCAGTTGCTTCTTCAACTCAACTAATTCCGCTGGGTTCATACGATAGGGCCGTTGGGCTATTGATCCAGTTCCGGGGATAAGCTCAATGATAAACTCAATATCCCGATCCGGTGGCATTCCGGGTAACTCATCGGGAAAGACATCCGGGTATTCACAGACGATGGGGACTTGCTCCAGAGTCGGTCCTGAGATACTCTTATGACATCTGGGGATTGGAATGGGTTTAACGGACACATGCTTCACGAAAACTCCATGACTACTCCTCATGGTGATGGTCTTTTTGGCACAATCTATAATTCCTTGGTGTTGGGACATCCAATCCATATCTAAGACTACTTCCAATCCTTTGGTTCCTAACACAATCAAACTGGCTAAGAATGAGATCCCATGGATTTCTATGGGTACTGCCAAACAGGTACAACTGGCTTTGGTTACTGACCCGGGAATTTGTACAGACATGACATCTTTCAAGGGTGTGGGTTGAAGTCCACTTTTATCAACGAATAATTGGGTAACAAATGAGTGCGAAGCTCCAGAATCAAACAGAACTCTTGCAAGAACTGAGTTAACAGGGAACATACCAAGCACCACGTCGGTTGCTTCCTGAGCTTCTTCAACATTCATGTGATTCAGACGGCCTCGAGAGTGAGGCTGGTTCCTTGGTGGATAGTTCTTGCCATTTCCCACACGGCGCTGTTGCTGAGCAGGAGCAGTAGTCTTGGATGCATCATTCAGCTTCTTGGGGCACTCATTGGAGTAGTGCCCTTTTTGTCCACACTCATAACATGTAACACCAGACTTGTCACCAGGCTTGGGTAACACAGGGGCGCCATTTGGCCTTGGAGTATTGGTGTTGAAGTTGTTGCCACTAGGTCTTGGGGGTGCACGGTTGAAGTTGTTTCCGGGCGGGCGGTTAGGATAGTTGGGACGCGGAACAGGTGCAGACGGCCTCATTGGTCTAGGGGTGAAACTCATTGGCGCATTTCCCCTTGGCTTCTGCGAGTTGCTCGAGTTGCCTTGATACATCATACGGCGCTTGCGGTTCTCGGTAGCTTGCTTGAGTTTGCCTTCCATCTGAATGGCAGAGTCAACCAATGACTCCAGGTCGGCAAAGGGAATACTAACCAGGACACATTGCATCTCATCATGAAGTCCATCCAGAAACCTTTCTTGCTTCTTCTCAGTGGTGTTGGTGTCATCTGGGGCATACCTAGACAAGGTAAGGAACTTGTCACGGTAATCCACCACAGACATGGAACCTTGCTTCAGATTTCTGAATTCATCTCTCATCCTTTTAACCAATCCCATAGGAACATGGGCTTTGCTAAACTTGCTCTTGAACTCCTCCCAAGGCATCACATACCCTGGGGCTTGCATTGCACGGGTACTGTCCCACCAAGCTCTCGCTGCTCCAGCAAGATAGTGGGTGGTATACAAGACCTTCTCATTTTCACCAACTTCGGCGACTGCCAAGTTGTTCTCCATAGTACGGAGCCAGTCATCGGCATCTAAGGGCTCTTCAGATTTAGTGAATATAGGAGGGTTGGTGTTCTGGAAACTCCTTAACTTGGATCGGTGCTCTCCATGGCCATGGTTTTCTCCTTCACCATTGCCATTTCCATTGTTGTGGCTCGTTGCCATCTGGGTTAACTGCTGAAGAGTGGCCAAGTTAGCTTGGCGCTCAGCTCGGGCTGCTTCCCGGTCTTCCATGATCAACCTTAGCAATTCGGCCATTTCCGGGTTCGGGGGTGGGGGTGCTCGCGGCATCTGAAGATAAGGTGTGTAAGACAAGAGGGAAAAGCTAATTTGCTAAGACTTAAAGGTACATGGATGATGCAATTTTGTTTTACTAAGGCCTTAGAGGCCAAATTCAAATTTCATTCATCACTCATCAAACATATCTTACATACGAGTTCACACATTACAAATGGTTTACATCAAACCATTGTGACTTGTCTACTAGAGAGGGGGATACAACTCACACCTACATGAAGTGAACACTAAAGTGAAACTCATACTAGGTAACACATGGAGCTCGAGTCTAAACAGCGGGCTCCTCGGGGTCTTCCTCCTCGTCACTCACAATGAATCCATTGTGACCATCCTCCGGATCATCGAGGTCCTCCATGAAGTCATCCTCATCACTAATGAGGGCATTATCCTCCTTGCGGAGATCAATGCCTTCCTCCTCACCAAGGTGATCCTCAAGACTCTCAATGTACGCAGTCAACTTCGCCACATTGGCCTTCAACTCCTCGAGGTCCTGTTCCTTCTCATCGCGCTGGCGACGAAGGCTCTTGCGCTCCTTCGCAAGAATCCTGATAGTGCTCCTTGCTTCCACCAGTGCAACGTGCTCGAGGTTGGCCCTAGTACGGGCACGGTCGGCCTCCTGCTGAGTGGAGTATAGCAAGAAGTCCATGTGGTCGATGTAGGTACTCGGCTCATTCTGCCCGGGCATGTTTGCGGGACGCCCATCCGCATCACGCCGAGCAAAGTCCTTGAAGCGTCCTCCCTGAACCTCCTCAACGTGCAGTCCGCATAAGCGGGCGTGCATCTCCTGCATCGCTCGGACCAAACCATCGGCCCAAGTGTTCTCCACAAGCTCAAACTTGATCCTTGGAGAACCCAACATCCCCTTCTTGCCACGGCAACTAGCTCGGATGAGCCACCGTAGCTCTCCATCCGGGTGCTCATTGAGCACGGCTCCCTTGAACTCCGGGTACAAACGGTTCAGGAACAAGGTCAAGGTGGTGAGGTCGCGCTCGAAACAAAGGCTGCCACCTTGGCCCAACTGGTACTGCTCAGTGAATACCAGGGCCATCTACAAAATTTTAAATTAGTTCAAGTTAGTGATCAACTCAAGTGTGCAAAATTTTAAGTAAGCTCAAACTGAAGTATGTATAAAACTTTGTAACTAGAGAGGAAAGACTAAGCAATTTTTGCAACCGTTCTTGTATCTTTCTTTTATCAAGGTTTTGTTTTAACGCCCATTCTAACTAAGGTCTCCTATGGTCAGCCTAGGCTCTGATACCAACTTGTGGCGACCTCAAATTCGATAACAAATTCGAAGTGCCCGTTATGTATTCCACCGCAATCCCAGAATCATTGTTGCGATATACATAACGTAGTTGGTAACCAGTTCCATAGACATTACAATACGATGATTCAAATACAATGGTCATATAGACCAAGTCATATTACAACACAATATAGCAGCGGAAATAACGTTTTCGGCCCATGCCTTCTCCCTACAGGCAAATGGCGACTCACGGAGACGAGCTTAGTTCTGGTACTCTTCTTCATACCCTTCCTCCTGGTAATCCTCCCCATAGTCTGGCCAAGTTGATAGCCAGGGACACAGCCGTGAGTACATTGGATGCACTCGCAAACCATCTTATAAATGAAAAGATGAAGTAGATATGCAAGGTTGGGTATAGTGGACTAAGCACTAAGTTGGTTTGCAAAAGCTAGTTTTATTTCCCAAGAATGCTCATTGGTAGAAAAGAGGTTTAGTTCTCTAAGTTCATTCTAAAGAGGAACTTCAATGGGTCAAGATCATGGTCAAGTCAAGTCAATTCAAATTCATGTCATTCACCAAGTTCACCCTTGTTATTTTTAGTCTTGACAAAAGCCAGGTAGAGTTTGCCAACCGTCCATGACCGAGGACTCGGCTATTCGAATAGTTTGAAACCTCTGTAGAGGGGTACACTTTACCCACAAGATTCGATACATCTGCCGGGAGAAATCCACGGTTCGCTATACCCAAAGGTATGCGGCTTTCAGATAATCAAACAAAGTCTTTCACTTGCTCATCCTAGTATAGGATCCTTCCCTAGAGCCCGGGATACGGACTTCCCGCTCCGGCGCCTCTAGTTCTGCCCATCCCGGGTACCGGGTTAGTGAATCCACTTGGTCAAGAAGTATCCGCCCATGGAGTCCTCCCATGAAGATTTAATACAAGACCTCCCATACTAAGATAAACAAGCTACGGATTAAGCCCCTTCCCATATAGGGGTAACGTGGTTGTACGGTATAATTGGCACCCATGTACATCACTCGTTGTCAATTGAGAAATACATTTCATAGTTCTTAGTCAAGATTATTTTCTTTCATAAAGCCATCATGGAGGAGCAATCTCCCATTTCAAGTTTAAATTTCAAGTCACCACCTTTCAAATGGGGTTCCTCCAGAGATAGCCTCAACTTTTATTAGCGACTAAGCAACTACATTGAGTGATAGTCCTACTACTATGGTTGGATAAACTCAGCTTGATGCTCTTGATAACCAAGACATCAATATGCTTCTATCATTCTACTCTAGCAATTCAATCATGCAATTTACTTCTATCATTCTACTCTAGCAATTCAATCATGCAATTTACTTAAAACAAGTAGAATGCAATATTAAAACTAGGTAGTGGGAGTATGAATCAAAAGATGGCTTGCCTTGGTTGGCAAAGTGTCCGGGGTTCTCTTCTTCTTCTTGATAATAATAATCCCCTCCAATATCCTCCTCGGCAACACTAGCGTCTAATAACGAATAAACACAAAGCACACCATCACTTCACCAAACCAACAACACACCAAGCACACATTCTTGTTTGCTAACCAAGCATTTAGGTTGCATTGCTATGGGGTTGGATTGTAAGTTTTTCTTCTAAGTTTTTCTTCAAGTGTGCAAGCTAGTTTCTCTACTAGGGAGCATAGGTGGTCCACTTGTGCAGCATTGGTGTTGATTTAAAGTTACTAAGGCAAGTTTAAGTGGGAATAATCCACTAAGTGAAATGGTAAAGAGGGCAATTAATTCTAAGTGTGCATTAGGGCTCTATCATTTTATGCTAACCAATAGGTTTGGGTTAGGATCTAAATGATCACACTAATATGGTTTGGGGTAGATTAGTGTTGACTAACAGTAAGAGGGGTCATTAGTAAGTTCACATTTTAATTTTCATGATTTTTGATAGCTTAAATAATTTTCTAGAAATCTTTCATTAATTAACAAGCTAGGGTCACACTATTCATATCCAATTTTATTCTTAACTGATTTTTAAATCTAACCAGTACTATTGGATAGAGTATTTTCTAAGCTTTCCAACGAATATTTATTTGCTAAATTTGGACTTATAAAACTCTAGGAATTTGAATTTGAAAATCCCATTTGAAACAGTTTTGAAATAAAAGAAAAGGGCGGGAATTAATTAAAACGGTTCGGACCGAAACTTCACTAGCCAGGCCCAGTCCAGACGAAACCCGAACGGGCCGGCCCAGAAAACGTTTCGCGCGGGGAAAAAAGAATAACAGGGGAGCTGACAGGTGGGGTCTCGCTGTCAGTTCACTTAACGGTTCCCGAATCGGTATGCTAGCGTCGGATTAGAATCGGACGGCTCCCAGTCATCGTCTCGACGAGAAAGGGGCGGAGCTCACCTGCGAGCAGCGAAGACCGTTCGACGGCGAGGGAGTGGCGTAGAGGAAGCAGGGCTCGTCGGCGACGTGCGGGATTGGCGGCGGTTCGTCTCCTCCTCCGATTCCCTGCAGAAGCTGGCCTCCAGGTGGTCGGACGTGGCGGCGCTGCTCCTGTCCAGTACCGCGCCGGCGAGGTTGGCTACGGCGAAGCAGAGCGAGAGGGAGAGAGTGGCGATGTCTGGGAGGTAGCTGGGAGTGAGGTGCCTTGCTTCGTTTGATCGAGGGGGCTTTTTATAGGCCGAGGCGGCAGGGACAAGCTCGGCCAGAAGCTCGCCGTTGCGGGGGTCCTGGCGGTGCGTGAAGCTTCCTCCGATCACGGCGGCCACGCTCGCGTGCTGGGGAGTTACTGGGTCGGCCGCGGGGGACTGTGGGTCGCCTCTGGCGCCTTCACGTTGGTCGGCATCGCGCGGGACAGTGGGTTCCTGGGGAGGGGGCCCTGGTTGCAAACCTCGCCGTTCCTCCGTTTCTCCTGGCTTGGGTCGGGGCAGAGGGGGCTGGGATCGGTCGAGGGGTGGCCAGAGGGTATGGCTACAGCGCTTGGTCGCGCTTAGAACAGTGCAGCACAGTGGGGTTGATCTCACTCGATTTTCTTCTGCCACCGTTCGACGAAATGCTCACAAGAATTCAAAATTCGAATTTTTCAAATTTGCCACTTTGGGTGCTCATCATATTGGATAAGGTACCCAGGCATATTTTTGTTCTGGAGAAATAATGAGTTTTGCAAAAATTTATATTTCAAATTTGAAATGGTTTCTGTTTCAGATTCAAACTTTGGCTCAAGTTTGAGTGGTGTTCTGGTTTGAAATTTTGGTAGATCTTTGTTGGTTGAGTTAGTCCATAACTTGGTTAAGCTCAACTAAAAGGTGAAACCTGCAGGTGAGCTGTAGATTTCTTAATATAAGGGCTCAAAGTGGTGTAGTCATTAACAGTTTCTAGATCATATTAACTTTATCTCTTTCTTACCTATTTTTATTTTTGGTTCTTTTGGTTCCTAATATCTTTCTTAGTTGCTTCTATTGGTTCAATTAGAATTATCTAACCAATGCTCAAGCAAAAAGAACACACATAAAAATCATAGAAATACAAATAAAGAGAATACATGTATGCATGCAATATTGAAGAAAAAGTTTTATTTGGGTCCAATTTTTGACTCTTTATTTAATAAGAGTTGGGTTACAAATTCTGAGTTGTTACAGCCGACCACACCTGTAGACGCAGCCCACAACGCCACCCAGAAAGCATCGCCCAGCTGCCCAATCGCCGACACTCAAAACCCACGTACTCCGAGTTCACCGTCGGGGTATAAAACCCACTGGACCGGCCAGAACCTTCCCCTGGACGCCATTCTCCCCCCAGCCCCTCTCCTCTCCACCCAGAGACCTAGACCGACAAGCCCAATCCATTCCTTGGGCTGCTGAGCTCGAGGAACATCGTCGGAGCTGGGGTAGACGGCGAAGGTTTCGGTCGTCGTTGACCATCTTCCCCTGCTTCCTCTCTGCATCTCTCCCTTCCTCTCCTAGATCGGGATCTCACCCAGCCCTTCATTTTCTCTGTAGCAGCCCGTGGTCGTCGCCATCTTCAACGGAGCCCGGAGACTATCGCAGACGAGCACGACCACCCGCCACTGCAAGATCCACTTCCTGCAAGTTTCGGACGCGGAGGAGCTTCCAGGGAGACCGCCGCCGCCCTGCAGCAACCCCAGCCGCCCTCGATGCCCCTCGGTGAGCACCTCCCAGCTCTCCCAGTAGCTAGGGCTAGGGTTTCGCCCACGCCTCCGTTGCGAGGGAGACGACGGCCCTCCGCCGTCGATCCCGTTCTAATCGGGCGGACCACATCGCCCCGTACTGCTTTGGCATCCCAAGCCACTGACCGCTGGGCCCCACGTGTCAGCGATTTGAATCCGCCTCCCGCACGCTGGTGTCCTAGTTGGGCTGGCCCAGCTCCAATCCAGCCGAACCCCTCCAGATCCGGCCCATTTGATGTTTTTTTCTTCAAAAAACTGCTGTAATAAATTATTTGAATCTGCTAGATTATAAAATCTATAGAATATTCTCTGAGTATCCAATTTTGGTGATTCAAATTTTCGTGTGAACCTTACAGTATTATCTAGCCTCCAGTACTGCATGCATGATTTTTAGGACTTTAGAAATTATCTGAGGTTTATTTGTTGTAGATCTAGGGTTTTATCTTCATAAATCCAAATCTGGAGTTTTATGTGATGAAAATGTTTGATTCCAATTTTCAGTGGTGCCCTGTTGTAATGTGAAGCTTCAGAACTTGGTTTTGCTATTTTAGGAGTATTGAGTTGCCTGCAGTAATTATTTTAGTGTTAATTAAGTTTCACATGGTTTTATTTATTGTGCCTAGTAGGAATATTATTTTGAGGTGATTCAAACTCTGGAGTGCCATGCATTACTGTAGCTATCTAACTTGGTCTCTATTAGAATTTTAGGATCTACTGAAAAGTTTAGAGAATTAAATTTCTTTTCTAGTGATATGTGTGATTAGGAAATTCATTATAAATCAACCCTAGCATCTTTTGAATTGATTCCAATTAGGTTGGTTCTGTATATGTGTTAGCTACCTGGTGGTATACTAATTTCCATGCTTTTATTCTTGTTAATGCCTGCAAAGTGTTTGCCTTGTGCATATGAACTATTTTGCTATTAGGAATTATCTTGCTATTATTAGGGTGATAATCCTTGTGTTAAATGATTTCTTGTCATATGATCTGAACATGTTTGTTTCTGATACTCTTTGATTGAAATGTGATATTGCATGGTTTGTGTGTGGTTTATGTATGCATGTGTGCTTATTGTGTGTTATCAATTTTTCCGGCGATAGAATCGAACGAAGAGTGTGCGGAGGAAGGAGAAGTATTTGAGTACCAGGAGGAGGAAGACTAGGGACTAGCCAACCAAGGCAAGCCAACTAACTTGATGCATATCTGAATCCTATTTACTCAATTTGTAGGTTGCATAAAGGTTTACTAAATTGCATGTTTTCATATTGCTATAGTTCTTGTAGCAATTATATTGTTGGCTCATGCTCCACGAGCCAATTTGATATCATCCTTCGAGATGACCCCTTTTTGACACCTATTCTTTACCCTGGTAGTAGTGGCTTGTTGATTAGCAACAAAGCCCTTGGAAAACTTCTAGTGGAACAAAAAACTCTAGGATGGGAACACTCAAAGAAAAGTTTTGAAAATGTTTTCGAAAACCTTAGAGTAGCATCTACTCCACTGAAATGTTTTTCAAAAAAAATGGTTTTTGGACAATTGGAGTTGGACATGGAAGAAAAAGGAGTGGTGGTTTTAAAGGAAAGGACATTGGTGATTATGTATTCACCCGAGGCAATTAACCCGTGCAACCACATTACCCCGGTATGGGACAGGGCTTAGTTTGAAGTTTATTCGCTTTAGTGTAGGGAGCCTCACACTATATAAGGGTTTGTAGGACCCCGGAATCCGGGTTGCCACCAGTTTGTCGGCAATATTAAATCGGGATCCTTTGGGATTTATCCGGCCGGAAGACACTTGGGTTCTCCCGCCGTGGCACTGGAACTACGCTCGACGGAGGTAGATGGCCAGGGTTTGCTGTTGAGGTTTACTCCATAGGGTAGGCATGCGTACTAAGGTGGATAGATGGAAGGCTCTGATCGATTATCCAAACCCCGCATACTTGTGTATGACGGTCCGTGGTGGTATCCCAGCGGATTTATCGGATGGTGTGGGTAAAGTGTACAACCTCTGCAGAGTGTAAATCTATTTGAATAGCCGAGTCCTCGGTCATGGACAGGTTGAACTGGTTGTTGCCTAACCCAATGTCAAGATTTGGTTTTATAAAAGTGTTTTTGGAAGGAAATGGAGAAAGGTGTCTGACGGAGTACTCGGAGGGTACTGCCGTAGCACGATGGTGGTTCGGAGTAGTTGTAGGGTACTGCCGAGGAAAGGAGGTGGTCATGTTTGATTGACCATCGATACTCTTGGAAAATAAATGAGTTTCCCCTTCCCTAGAGCTTTTACAGAAATGGTTTTTTTTTAAATTCTTCTTTAATAAGAATATAGAGATGTCGTATGACATGCTATATCGACAAGAGAAACTATGATATAGAGATGTCGTATGACATGCTATATCGACACGAGAAACTAGGTTTAGTATAGAGCAACTAGCCTTGAACCCTTTCACCTTGCTACAGCCAATAGCATGCAATGTGTTCCTCTTAGGTGGTTTGCGAGTACAATTCCAAAATATACTCACGGCTTTGTCCCTGGCTGTTAACTTGGTCAGATTATGGTGAAGATTACGATGATGATGGTGAGGAGTTCGACGACGCCGGTGCGAACTAGGTTCCGTCTCCCGGTCAGTCGCCTGTAGGTTAGAGGCATGACACAGGCTACCAACGCTACCTTTGTATCCGCTGCAATGCTTAGTGATCTTGCCCTGTGTGGCATTTGAATTCGGCCAAGTGGCCATGTAAGACTATTCGACTCGTTATGTAATGGATGATGTACTCTGTAATGCCAACTCTGTTATGTGGATTCATGACGATCTTCCTGGGATCATGAATTGTATGCATAACGGGAATCCCGGGTGGTAAACCGGGGTCCCCACACTAATCTGAGCCATGCATAATTCGTGGTGGAAATTTACGGCATGCCCATAGTGAACATTCGACGATGCATCTCAAAATAAAAAGCTATAACAATGGTAAATAAAAGAGATACCGAGGTGTTCATTGTCTGTTTGTCCTGTCATTTTGATGTGGGCTTGTTCCATGTCATCGGGCACGGAGGTACCCCGTTGGCGGTTCTCGATGATACATGTATACTTACAATGACAAGAGCTTGCTTGAGACTCTAAGTCGAGTAGCATGAGGTCTGGGTATTCGTACTTCACGGGACACAGGGTTTTCAACTTATGATTTGTCAAGCATATGCTTCATAATTGTACTCGCATTAACTTTAACCATTCAAGATGCCTATGATGGGGGCAATGAGAGCTCAAAGCTAGTAAGTACCATAATTTTTGAAGGTTTATAAAACTTGTAATCACTACTTCCCTCTGCGAAGGGCCTTTCTTTTACTTTTATGTTGAGTCACCACCTTCTATCTTTATGCACCGTCTAAGAGAGCATAGTTGCCATTCTGAGTTTAATGTGCATAGTCCCAAAGTTTATCATTGATTGATTCATGATTTTGGTTTCACTTGTTCTTAAATTATTTGTATCTAGTCGCCCTCTTAAACTTGAAGGTGTCCTATGCATTTATGTTTTGCTCTCTCATGAAGGACAAGCTGAAAACCATTTGATATGTTTTTCCATATGATTTGAACACACGTTTGACTTTCATTGTTTCATTTTCATGATCTTTTGTTTTTGTTCTTCTTCATGTTATAACATGGTTGCTAAGTTTCTTCTATCAAGATTATGTCTTTCATGCCCATGTTTTAAGTTCTTTTGATCCCAGCACTCAATGCTTACATAGATGATCAAGATTGTGTTGGTGCATGTCACCTCAAAAATTATTCTTTTGTTATCACTTACCTACTCGAGGATGAGCAGGAGTTAAGCTTGGGGATGCTAATACGTCTCAAATGTATCTATAATTTTTGATGCTCCATGCTTGTTCTTACACCATTTGCTTAGTGTTTTGTTACACTTTGTGGCATTTTTATGCATTTTCTGGAACTAACCTATTAACAAGATGCCACAGTGCCAGTTCCTGTTTTCTGCTGTTTTTGTGTTTCAGAAAAGTTACACAGGAAATATTCTCAGAATTGGACGAAACAAAAGCCAAACATCCAGATATTTACCGAAGCTTCCAGAAGTCCGAAGAGGAGATGGAGGGGGGCCACAGGGCGGCCACACCATAGGGTGGCGCGGCCTGCCCCTGGCCCGCGCCCCCTGGTGGTGAGGCCACCCTGGTCCACCTCTGGCGTCGCCCCTTCGCCTATAAAGACCCCCCGACAGAAAAAACCTAAACCCCCGATCAATTTTCCAGAAACACATTGCGACCCCCGACAGAAAAAACCTAAACCCCCGATCAATTTTCCAGAAACACATTGCGATCCGCCATCGTGGTCGACCCGAGATCAGGAGGGTCCAGAAGCTCTTCCCGGCACCCTGTCGGAGAGGGGAATCGCCACCGGAGGTCTTCTTCATCGCCATGCTTGCCTCCGGCGCGATGAGTGAGTAGTCTACCTTGGACTATGGTTCCATAGCAGTAGCTAGATGGTTGTCTTCTCCACCATGTGCCTCATGTTTAGATCTCGTGAGCTGCCTTACATGATCGAGATCATCTTTGTGTAATTCTACATGTTGTGTTTGTTGGGATCTGATGAATATTAGTGTTATGTTAAGTTGATGTGCTGAATATTATCTTATGTTATCTCTATGTTGTTTATGATCTTGCATGCTCTCCGTTGTTAGTAGCTATCTTGGCCAAGTAGATACTAGTGACTCCAAGAGGGGGTATTTATGCTCGATAGTTGGGTTCATGCCTCTATTTAATCTGGGGGAGTGACAGAAACCTCTAAGGTTGTAGATGTGCTATTGACACTAGGGAGAAAAGAACATTCTTGTGTCCAAGGACATTCGTTTTGTTTACATTACACACTTTGCTTAATGCAGTTATCTGTTGTTCGCAACTTAATACTCAAGGGGTCCTCGGATGATTCCCCACGAGTGGATTATTAGTCATAGATGCAGTTGGATGGCAGTCTATGTATTTTGTTGTAATGCCCAAAGTAAATCTCATAGTGATCCTCGTGACATATGTGTAACACCCCAACTTTTGTAACCCTGTTTAAGAAGAGTTTAGTAATGCAAAAATGAGGGCCACCAAAAACTTTTTATGCTTAATCAGATTTACGGGAGTCTCTTGCATGTTTGCCTAGTTTGTTGTGTGAATTGTTGTTTGTAATTTTCTTGTTGAAAAAAAAATCTGTGAAACAACACTACCATTGTGCTCTTATGATCCTGTCATTAGCAGTGCTAATAGTTATTTTGCAAAACCATTGTCTTGGCAACCCTCCCATTTCAATGGTTTGCCTATGCATGATGACTTGACTTTGTGCGACTTGTTTGACTTTGATTGAGTTGCTTGTGTGTAGCTTTGATCTACAAGTAGGCTTGTAGCCCAACTTATCTAAAACACATCAAATTTATATAACGGCCAGTGGGGATATGCTTACAAGTATTTTCAAATTATTTCTCCAATTAAAACTCCTTAAAATATTTTCTTTTCTATCAACTTGAAAACTCTATTTCTTATGAAAGGAGCATTTCCTACTATAAAGATTTGAGTTGGTGGTGAGTTCACTCACCTTCTTTCTATTACATGTGGGACCTACTGGAACTGCATGGCGGAATAAAAAATTTACTTTGAATTGTTGGGATTCGAACTCAGGGTCTCAGGCCTGTCACGAGCGCGAGGCAGCTCCTTACCGCCAGACCACGCACACACTTCTGGATAAATGCAAAGAGGTACAGTAGTTAATCTAGAACTTTCGCTATTTTAATAGAACCTGTTCGAAGAGGGCCGAAATAAAAAACTGCCACCGCAGCTTTCCTCCAAACCTCCGGTCCGCCGCCGCCGCTGCTCGCTCCCCCGTCTCCCTCATCCAGCCATCCTCCTCTCCAATTGACTCGAGCGGATTCAAATTTGAACCATCAGCGCGCGCTCCTATGGCTGGTATAAATTATCCCTCACCACATTTTGGACCAACCCTTCTTATCATCCCGATTCCTTCCCTGTTCAACGGAACAGTTCGATTTCCTAAGGACACCGGCGCTCCTTCAACGATTTGTCGTGTTCCTGGTTAGACTCCGTCTCCCTATCGCCTCCTCAATTCCTCGCCAAGAATAGCTTTTCTCACCTCCTCGTCGGTCTGTCTCGCAGGGTTTCAGGTTTCTATTCCATCCTCTGTGGCGTCGCTGCCGTCGCTATTTTGTCCTCCACGTCGGCGCACACGCCCACCATAGCGCTCAGCTCTGACCTTGCAAGTGCGTTGTCCTACTGTGAGCGCTACTACCACACCATCCACTGGTATGAATTTTTTGTAGTAGTATCTTTTTTACTTGTGCTTGTATGTAGGGATGGACAAAAATGGTGTCCTCCCAATCAAGAGTGAACACAATCACCAGTCGACCTCTACAGAGTATAATTGGCCCTTTAATTTATGATTTGTGATAAAGGCTCTTGGAAAGCAATTTAAGTCAGTTAATTGGCTGGTATTAGCATGGCTTGCAACAGTAGTGAAGATAAACAAGGGCCAAAATAATGACTCTGGAGCACTGTTGTTAAACATTGTAGTACTTTCATTATAAATTTTATGCCTCTGCTGATGTGTTAGAAATTATTTCTTTCATGAGAAAATATCAGACAAAGGATGTAGTAGTTGAGAACATGATGAAGCTGCATACTGCAAGTCTGAGTATGCATTTTTCTTGTGAATAGCTAGGCCTAGCTTATACAGAACAACATGTGGTTTTCTATGCATCATAAGCAGAGTTAGATGGGATGCCATGAGCTTTCTATGCTTCACAAGTAGATTATGGCAAATTTATGCACCCATTCAGATATTGGAAAATTCAATGTAGCACCTAGGATAGCAGCTATTGGTACGAAAAGATATCAATATATACATTACTTGGAATGGTACCCAGCTAGAAAGAATTTGTATTTGTAGAAACTCAAAGAAGTACATATGGTCAAACTATATGACACACTGAGATTCATTTGACATAAGCTAACTCTCACAGCAAGAAATGCACGGATTGGATCCTTTGTGAGAAGTTAAGAACACTGAGTATATATTTTGTACTTAAAAGGAAAAGGAGACATGAGAACACTAAATTGATAATGGGGGAGTGATAACACCATCATCAATCGGCATGGAGTGAACCAAAACTGTAGGTGATGATGCTTGTGGCAGTTTTTTCGTCCAAGAACTTCAGTATCATAGATTATAGACTTTGCTTTTTACTATGGATATTTTGCCGCCCTTAACTTATAGTTTTTTCCTCATTGTTAGTTGTCCTTTACCTTAAGTGGGTAATGTTGTGGTTGGTGGTGGATCAGCATTTCTTCAGTGTGCCTTGAAACTATGTTCATTGCCTGAGTACAACATATTTAGGAGCTTCATATATATTGTGCTAATATATTGCTCATCTCATTTTTGTAGTAAAGGATTTGATGCAAAACATGTCGCAGCAGTCAAGTTGTATGTCCTTGGAATATGAAGATGTACCAATAAAAGAATCCACCACATACTCTACGTGTAGTACTGTAACATCCATTGCCACCGTGGAGAGAGGAGAAAGCTCAAAAGGTACTACACTGTATACAATTTGTATGTTGTCTATGTTGTTGATACATTTGTATAAATTTATTATTTACACATAAATAATTATCGATTGGAACAATTTAGGTAAAAAACGTTCCTATGATTCTACTCGCTATGCTAGCCTTACACCAGAACAAAGGCAAGCTAGGCAGAACCGTCAAAGAGCGCGTCGGCAAAGCTTAACACCTGAGCAGAGGCAGGAGCTGAATGCACGCCGAAGAGCACACAGGAAAAGTTTACCCCCCGAGAAGAGGCAAGCCCTGCTCGATCAGCGTAAAGCTAGCTATAAATCTAGGCAAGACACCCTATGCTCTGAGTCCATTGCAATGCAATGTCCTGAGCTAGGTGGTTCATCGGCGATCAATCGATTGTCAAACACTTCGGCAACAACTGCTGGAAATGGTAGTAAAGTTCCCTTATGTGTTCACACTCTTCTATCTAGAGATAAATTCCATTACTTACTCGCCAAAATACAGGTGCTCGGGAAAGTCTCCTTAAGGATGCCATGGATATCGACAACATACACAAGCCGGTTAGCTCACCGACAGCCAGTCAATTATTGAGCACACCAACCATCACCAATGGGAATGGTAGTAAAGCTCCTGTCCATGTCCACTTCCTCTCTTCAATAATATTTTCTGTTATTTACTTTCTCACCACATACAGGTGCGCTGGAAACTGTTCTTGGCGATGTAATGGGTGGGTGTGCCATCCTCGACAACATACACAAGCCGGTTAGCTCACCGACAGCCATTCCATTATTGAGCACACCAACCACCACCAATGGGAATGGTAGTAAAGCTCCTGTCCTTGTCCACTTCCTCTCTTCAATGATATTTTCTGTTATTTACTTTCTCACCACATATAGGTGCGCTGGAAACTGTTCTTGGCGATGTAATGGGCGGGTGTGCCATCCCCAGTCCTGTTGCTTCACTAGCTACCAACCCTCCATCAACCACGTCGACATTCACCATTGGAACTGATGGTATAGTTTGTATACACATGTATTTACTTTTCTTTTCAAAAGACATGTTCTTAATTTTCTGAAAAAAATACACTACAGATGATCTAGATAACTTCCTTACCGATGTCATGGATGAGGAAACCATTTCTGAAGAGGAAATGGACGAGGAGTACCATATATTTGCCGGTGAAGGTAAAATTCAATGATATTTTTTAAAGACAATACCGATCAAATTTTGAGAAATATGCAAATAGTTTATTAAAAATAATAAGTATAGTACTCAAATTAACATTACAAAACAGGTGGGGACATTAGTGAGTTTTTAGACTCATCTGAGCTAGCTGATGCCTCTGACATCATTTTCGATGTCCCTGATCCTTATGAACATGTCTATTCAAATATCCCTGATAGCACACACATGTTGAAGCCAGTGGAAGATTGCAAACATTGTGGCGCAAAGAGGTTTGAGTATGAGCCAAAGTCATTTTGTTGCCGAAGTGGACAAATCACACTGACGCATCCGGAAACCCATCCAGAACTTCGGAGACTCTGGTCAAGCTCAAGTGCCGACGCGAGGCATTTCAGGGACAATATTAGGTTTTTTAATGGACACTTTTCCTTCACCACCCTTGGCGTAAGCCTTGATAACAAATATACAAACATGAGGTCAGGAGTGTACACGTTCCGGGCGCACGGGCAGATTTACCACAACATACAGTCATTTGGTCCTAGCGAATCTTATCCTGGCCATTTGCAGCTATACTTCTACGATGACGATCCAGGTCTGCAACATCGGTTCTGACACTCACCTAGACTTGACAAGGAGGTCATTAGAAGATTGGTTGACATCCTGAAGGACAATCCCTACTCCCAAACGTTTATGAGTCTCGGTCAAGTCGAGGACCTAGAGGAGTACCGTATATACCTAAACACTGACCCAAGGATGGACCAACGAACGTATAATGTGCCATTGTCATCAGAGGTTGCAGCTGTGTGGGTCGAGGGAAATGACCTTATCAAAAAGTTTGACCGTAGTATTGTTCTCTACGGGAACAACAATGTGAAATACGGTACAAAGCCATTCTATGGATGCTACGATCCCTTGTCGTACCCTCTTTTTTTCCAAGGGGGGAGCTTGGTTGGCATGCCCAAATCCCAAAGGAGGGTGTGTCCTTGGATGAGGTGTTCCGGTCCCATAATAATGAAAACATGGACCCAGGTTAGCCTTCTTAATCATTTTTCTCTCCTGACTATGAATTGTATAACTTAACACTAAACACTGTTTCATCCCTACCCTTAGATATCAATACTCGGTTATGTGTCTCCGTGAGAGACTACTACTGTTACAAAATCCAGATGCGTCTTGGGATATTCAATCCCATATTGTACGGCAAGCGTCTTTTCCAGCAATATGTAGTTGACATGTACATGAAGGTGGAGGGCGCAAGGCTGGACTACATCAGGGATCACCAGAAGGAGATACGTGCCGATCTTTACAAGGGTGTTGTTGATAGCATAACAGTTGGGGAAAGTCGTGCGGATGCAGTAGGAAAACTAACAGTACTCCCAGCCAAATTCATTGGAGGCAAGAGAGATTTTAAACGAAGGTTCATGGATGCTATGGCCTTGGTCCAGAAGTATGGAAAGCCAGACATCTTCCTAACAATGACGTGCAACCCCAACTGGGAAGAGATAATTCGTGAGCTTGAACCTGGACAGACCCCCCAGGATCGTCCTGATCTAATAGTTCGGGTCTTTAGAGCCAAACTAGAGGACCTAAAGAAGCAACTATTTAAGAAGCACATCCTTGGAAAGGTGATTGCATATGTTTATGTTGTTGAATTCCAGAAGAGGGGACTTCCGCATGCTCACTTCCTCCTTATCATGGAGTCTGGTTACAAGCTCATAGTTCCAGAGCAATATGACCGACTCATCTCGGCTGAGCTGCCGGATAAAAAAAAATATCCGGAGCTATATGCAATGGTGGTCAAACACATGATGCATGGGCCATGTGGGGTGCTAAATCCAAAGAATGTGTGCATGCAAGATGGAGGTTGTAAGAACCGATATCCACGTCCATTTAACCCGACCACCGTCCAAGGAAGGGACGCGTACCCTGTTTATCGAAGACGCGATGATGGTCGTCGAGCTCATGTTCGAGGGAGGACGTTGGACAACCGGTGGGTTGTGCCATACAACCCTTACCTTGTAAGGAGATACAATTGTCACATCAATGTCGAGGTGTGCTCAAGTATCAAGGCTGTGAAGTATCTGCTTAAGTATATTTACAAGGGCCATGATCGGGCTTCAGTTGCTCTCGATGAGGCTGATAGTAATGGCAACATTGACGAGATCAAGCAATTTAGGGATGCAAGGTGGGTTACCCCACCTGAGGCATTGTGGAGGATCTACAGCTTTGACCTCAGCGAGATCTCCCCATCTGTGAGACAGTTGCAACTTCACCTCCCGGATATGCACATGGTCTCGTTCAATGCTGGGGAGGATCTGCATGATGTCGTTGCTCGACATGGTGCCTCGAGGACAATGTTGACAGAGTATTTTGAGGCAAACAAGAAATACCCGGAGGCTCAAGGATTGTTGTATAAAGATTTCCCGGGGGCATTCGTATGGGATGCAAGCAAGAAGATATGGAAAAGGAGGACCCAACGTTTTCAGGTAGGCAGAATCGTGTCTTCCCATCCAGCGGAGGGGGAGCGATACTATCTTCGTGTGTTACTAAACCATGTTGTAGGTGCGACCTCCTTCGAAGACCTTAGGACAGTGGACGGTTTTGTCTGCCCAAGCTTTCGTGAAGCCGCTGAAAGAAGAGGCCTTGTTGAGGCTGACAATACCATTGATGAGTGCCTAACGGAGGCTGCGCTATTCCAAATGCCATCCTCGCTCCGCAGGCTTTTTGCCACAATCTTGGTCTTCTGTGAGCCTAGCGATGTACGTGGGTTGTGGGATAGGCACCTAGAGGCGATGTCAGATGACTATCGGTGTTCAGAAACATGCCCACATGTAGTAGAGCAGATGGTGCTACATGAAATTAGGGACATGTTGCAGTCGATGGGGAAAGACATAACATTGTTCCCTCTTCCCCAGATCGACGAGTCATATGACACCACCAGTGGAGAGGTTAGGGAAATCATTGAGGAGTCCATGATTAAGGTAAACGACGAGGATGATTGTCTAGCATCCTCCCTCAACGTTGAGCAAAGGTATGCCTTCGACAAGATATTAGGAGCTATTGATAGTGATAACGAAGGCGTCTTCTTTATTGATGGCCCGGGAGGCACGGGGAAGACCTTCCTGTACAAAGCATTGCTAGCGAGACTCCGTGGTGAGGGCAAGATAGCTGTGGCAACGGCGACATCGGGTGTCGCTGCTTCCATCTTGCCTGGAGGCCGGACAGCACACTCGAGGTTCAAAATTCCTCTTAGCATTGAAGAAGGCATAGTATGCAACTTCACGAAGCAGAGTGGCACGGCCAAGCCTCTTCAGATGGCATCTCTCATAATATGGGATGAAGCTTCCATGACGAAGCGGCAAGCTATTGAGGCACTAGACAATAGCATGCGCGACATCATGGGCCGACATGATTTGCCATTTGGAGGAAAGACTGTTGTGTTTGGCGGTGACTTTAGGCAAGTGCTTCCAGTTGTGCGTAAGGGGACAAGGCCACAGATAACTGACGCAACTCTGCGGAAGTCCTATCTATGGGAAAACATGCAACACTTACATCTCGTCCATAACATGAGGGCCCAGAGTGATCCGTGGTTTGCAGATTTCTTGTTGCGCATAGGAAATGGCATGGAGGAGACTGACGCTGACTGTAATGTGCAACTTCCAGAAGATATTTGTGTGCCATGCACAGGGAAGGACAGTGACCTTGACAGGCTGATTGAACATGTCTTCTGTGATCTGGATGAGAACATCACTGATCCTACCTATATTACCTCTAGGGCAATCTTGACGACCAGGAACGATAGTGTTGACAATATAAACATGAGGATGATCAAACGTTTCCCGGGTCAAGAGATGATATACCACAGCTTTGACCATGCCGAGGATGATCCATACAACTACTACCCCTCTGAGTTCCTGAACTCACTTACTCCAAACGGGCTGCCGCCGCATGTTCTGAAGTTAAAATTAAATTGTCCAATTATATTGTTGCGAAACATTGACCCTGCAAACGGATTGTGCAACAGGACAAGGCTGGTGGTACGAGGGTTCCAGAGAAACGCTATTGACGCCGAGATCGTACAAGGACAACATTCCGGGAAGAGGGTGTTCCTGCCTCGGATACCCCTATGCCCATCCGATGATGAGATGTTCCCATTTCGCTTTAAGAGGAAGCAATTCCCTATCAGGCTTAGCTTCGCCATGACAATCAACAGGGCACAGGGGCAAACTATTCCTAACATCGGTGTGTACCTACCCAATCCTGTGTTCTCTCATGGCCAATTGTATGTTGCGCTGTCTAGGGCCACCGCAAGAAGAAACATCAAGATCCTTGTTGTCACGCAGAAGGACAAGGGAGGCCAGTCTAAGTCTGCCACTACTCGAGGGACGACGACGCGGAATATTGTCTATAAGGAAGTTCTCACCTCATAAACAAAGAGCTCTGTCACATAGGGGCATCTGCTTATTGTCGCCTGTTTTATTTTACTTTTTGATGAAAAAAAGTTGTTTCTCTGCCTAAACTGCTCGAATGTATGAAGTATTTGCTGCATAGTAAAAACCGTCGCAATGTTATTTGCTGACGAAGCACTATGATGACTACCAATTTTATAACTATGTAATCTACATCGCTCCATGTCCGTGTTTTCATTATGTAGTAGTTGAGAACATGATGAAGCTGCAGACTGCACGTGTAAGTATGTTTTTTCTTGTGAATAGATCTAGGCCTACCTTTTATGTAACAACATGTGCTTTCTATGCTCCATAAGCAGAGTTAAATGGGATGGCATGAGCTTCTTATGCTTCACGAGTAGATTTATTGGCATTGGCTAAAGTATTTTGAAATACAAAATCCGTGGGAGGATTTGCAACATACAATATTTCCATGTATGGTTGCAAATTCACTAACACCATGGTGTTTCTCTCTGTTATAAATATTTGTGCTCGTAGAATAATAGTACCAATTATCTTGTTGGTCCAGCGAGCGATGTAGTAGATATTATCTTGATAGAATTCTGTTGCCAATAAAGAGGGCACGTTGCATGCGACATATTTTATTTCTCGCATAAGCATGATTTTGTAGGAGCAAATTAATCCTGGGTCTAATAAGCTGAGCACGAAATGAGGCATTTATTTACAATAAAAAACATACCATCAGCCATGCGTAATTTTGTTGAAACATTTTTTACGGTCTATGGAAGTACTGCTCATTTCGGCATGATATTATGTGGTGATGATATCTAAAAGGAAACCATTGATGCATCGGTAATTATTTTGCCTGTAATAGGGAGCCCATGATATACCTGAATGAAACTGAATATGTGGATGATATGGCTCTCTCTTTATCTCCAACTAGGATTTAGTTTATGTGGCACTTTCTGAGATTTACTTCCTGTGATTTAGGTTGTTTTGAATGTACTCCATGACCAGTTACATGATAGATCCCATTACATGGCATGGCTTAAATTAAGGAAGCCTGCAGGTATGCATTTGCACTTATTCTGTTCTGTATGTATGTAAACTCGGTGGACTTTGTAGATGGTCTCTACCAGAGACGAATCCCACTTATGAGTGTTCTTCTAATGGATTACAAGTATGCATGCTTAATTGGTTACTGGTTGTGTACTATATGAATCTAGAATTCCTGCTATATCTTTCCTAAAAAGATTTCTATCCAGCTTTAATATCGTGAAGGTAGTTGGCAACGACAAAATAGTGAGAATCAGGCCAGCTGGGTGAGAACTAATGATGAGTGTACTATCGTTTTAGTTATCATGCTGAGCGGGAAATGTTTTGGTAAGTAAGTGTTACTTCATCCATAAAAAATATGCTTTGATATACTGTATGATCACAGAATTTGTTAATACATATAACTGTACTGATTTTATTTAATCAGAGCGCAGTCTGCATACAACGGTCTTTAGTAGGGTGTACTTTGCTCCAATTATTGCAGCTGCACATCATGTGAATCATAGGTAATGGGATTGAGAAAGTATACATAGTACTTGTTTATTTGGGTATTATATATAGTCAACTAATCATACATATTTCTTAGTATCAACAACGAGCTAAAATAAATAAGCCTATTCATTGATTAGGAGAAAGGTCTGTAGTCTGGACTTGCCGTGGAGTATTTTGTACACCCAAGCATGTTTAGAGTGCAATTTGATTTATTTTGGCTGATTATGTGCTACAACACTTCATGCATGTAGTATTCCCAGGACAAATGACTTGAGTTGGCTCTTCACAAGAACCTATGCAGGAAGAAAGACGTGAACTCCAGGATGAGAGTCTTCATATCTGAAGCCTTAGTATAGTCTTTTGAGTCAACATCTGAAATACGAGTTAGGTGGTTTCTTTTGTATATTCAGATGTAATATTTGCCGTGCTTCCTTGTGAAATGCTATGACCCACTTGTATCAATACTATTTTTTGTCTTCGCTAAGGAATGTATATACATGTGCTTAAAAGTCATGTACTAGATTTAATATAGAAGAAATTAGTTAACTGAATGATTCACAATCCTGAAAATGGCCAGCATGTCTCTTTCCCTTGCATATTTTGTATTTTCTCATTACTTGTAGCTTCGTGGCGTAGCACAGGCATCTTACTAGTATTTTCAAAAACACAAGTTTATCAAAAATCAGAGATGAGGATCACTCTATGTGTGTACTCGTTTTATTCCACAAATATATTTTATAAAAATTATTTTCACAACCATCTCTGAAAAAAACATAAATAGGAAGAATACCTTTTTGGTATTATTCTTGTCCTTAAAATTATGGGAATAGTACCCAAATTTTTATAAATGCTTTTCTAGTACCTTAAACTGAAAACCCCCACTTGGCTATGATCAACTTTTGAATGAAAATCAACCACCTCTAACTCGGATCTATTTATTCTTGTGAATAAACCCATCTTAAACCTTCTATTATATCTTCAAATAAATAAGGGAATGCTTATAACCAACATCTATCTGGCTATCCTTTCCTATAAATCTTGATCAGATCCTTCTCAAAGCATTAAGTCATTTCTTCTCTTGATTCTAACCCAATACCTCTATTTTGACTTGGTGTGATGAGTATGCTAGGAAGTGATTTCTTATGTTATTTGTGGTATGCTCATGCTCAATCCTTTTTGGGTGCATACGGAACTCTTTGGGAATCTCACAACTCAAGAAACCTCAACTCTGAGATCAATCCAAGACCTTATGACGTTAAGTCAAGTCTTCAAATTTCGAGTTTCCATCCAAATTTCCTAAACCACTAAAACCCTACTTTCTTCTCTCTCTCCTTTGTTTACAAAGCTATTTCAATATTTTATCAATTCATTTCCAAATTTTTATTCTAAAAAAAAATAGGAAATGTGTCTGATATGTTATATCATATCATTTCCATCTACAAATAATTTATAGAAACTTGTTGTCTTTACTCCTTTCTCTCTATAACAAAATGCATATTAATGAAAAGTGTGCCATGTCGTGCACATTTAGGCATCAAATAAATATGGAAAAATCTACAAGGCTATATTATGCTTGCAAAACCTAAGGGACCCAAGAAACCTTGGAGGCAATTTTCGAAGATTTCAAAATCGTTCATAAATCAAATTTCATCAAATCTCAGTAAGCCAATCATATAGCCATATATTGGATTCTAGAATTTTTCCAAATCTTGTAAGGCTATGCCTAGCACCATTCCCACTCCCCCTCGTCCACTTCATTATGCAAGTACGTGGAAAGAAATGACAAACCATTCCAAAATTGAAACTTGACCAACACATTCTAATCTCCCTTCTCTCACATGTATCCCTCCCAAAAACGTATGACCTACACCAAGCCCTTGCCGTAATCTTCCTAGCACTATTCTCTATCTCTCCTTGAAACCCAAGTCCAGCCTTTAGAGAAATGGCGTGATCCTCTCCTGCTCACGCTCTCCATTTTGAAAACTTTTGCAGCCTAGCTACAGTAGCCATTTTGTCCCCGTCCTCTGGAAAACATGAAGTGCCCAAGGGGCAAGCTATTGGCAAATCTTGCTGCAACCTCTTCCTCACCTCCAGCCAATAGTCTTCTACGACATTCTGTAGCACCGCACGCCTAGCTGGCACGCTCCAACTCGAGTCCATGTAGTCCAACTCATACATGCACCATGCACCCTCAGCCCGTGGTGTCCACGCCATCTAGTGAACGTCGTCGCCTCACACGCCACTCCCGTTCTAGGTTGTGTCCGACCACGCACAGTGTCAAGGAGCTACCCCAGGAACTCCCTCGTGCCAAACTAGCCTCCCTATGCCCAAGCATGCGCCGTCCTGGTCCACGCGCATGACCCGACCTTTCCTCAAACGTGTTGCGTGCGTCCTCGGCCTCGAGCCAAAGAGCAGGAACCGGCCACCTCCTGTCCCGTCCTCTCACCAGTAGTCGAGACTCGTGCTCACGGACTCGCTGGCAGACACCGACTCTGTCCTTGTCCTCTTGCTGCTGGCCGCGCTCGCTGCGCACCGCCGCCTCACAATGAGTGCCACGTCGCGGCAGTGCTCCGACCTTTTCCTAGTTAAAGCGGCCCCGAGCCTGCACTTCCCCTCCCTCGCACCAACAACTCCTCCACACTCTCTTCTCTCTCTCTCTCGCAGAAACAACTGAGCGAAGCCCTTTGTTTCTTCAACGGCCACAGGAGAGACCGAGCCAGAGCGGGAGCTCGTCGACCTGCAGCTCGTCGTTGAGACGAGGCTACTGCCCCACTCTGAACCCTATATCTATTCCTATCTCTCTCTACATCTCTAGATAATCTGACGCGACCTTCTTCTTGCTACAGCTCGCCGGACCGTCGCCATCGTCGGGGTTATGTCCGTGTCGACACCAAGGTTGTCGATGGCCGGGAGCTCCGCCAGCTCGTCCGAGGCGCCCAGTCGAGTAGCCTCGCGCCTGCTCGCCATCCCTTCATCGTCTCCATCGTCGCCGTTCGCCCCTCCGCGGTAGCTGTGGAGACGCGCCCTAGCCCTCGTCCCTGCCGACGCCGAGGACCGCGTCCGTGCGTCCATCTCGCCGCCGCATGCCGCCACGCCATCCTCCACATCCCCTCCGCCAAGTCTGCAGTGCCTCCATCCCTTCCAGACCCTCCCACAGTGAGCTCTCTTCCGATCCGAGCATCTCCGTCGAATCTAGCTAGCGAGTCATCATGCAGGTCTAAATAACCTGAAGCGTGAATTTTAAAGCATACCTCCTGCTATTTTTAGTCAAGTGTCCGATCAATGCCCATAGCTTAGTTAGCCAGTCCGTTACTGTTCTGTACTGGCCCCGTAAATTCAGCCCACGTGGTGTTTTTTTTAGTTACCCTGTTAATTGTTTGACAGATCTATTTGACTTCTAAAATTCGAAATTAAATCTCTATAGATCCAATTAGCTTGATTCAAATTTCTAAAGACTCTATTATAAGTTCTCTGTCTCATAAAACAAGCCTCGTTCATAAAAATGCAAACCCAAGTCTGAGAGTTTAAGTTTAATCCTATCTATTCAGTGGTACGATTTTCATGCACTAGTATGGTGCAGAACATTGTTGTGCCATTTTAATTGTTTGCTATGCACGTGTATAGTTAAAAATTCATAACTATAGTTTTAAAATTCCAATAAATGTGAGGCCACTTGCTGTAGTTTTATAAAGCAAAAATCAATCCTCTAAACCTAGTGTAAGTTTTAATTCCTTTATTGTGTTCTGGTGAATTTTGGTTAGTGATTATGTTGTATGTGTATGTTGCTTGCTGTAGTGAAGTGTGCTATTTGTGTGGTTGAATGCTTATTGTTTGAAATTTTATCCGCGCTAGATTTGAATGACAACGGGTTTTCTGAGGAAGGAGAAGTATTTGAATATCAGGAAGAAGAAGACCAGGGACAGGCCAACCAAGGCAAGCCATCTAAACTTGTTTCATACCTGATCCCAATTTTACTTATTGCATGATTTATTACTGCTTATAAAAATGCATTGTTTTCTGTTGCTATTGCCTCTAAATAGCAATTGTTGGTGACTTGGCTCCACAAGTCAAATGATACATCCTCATGGATGACCCCTATCTTGACACCTACTTATTCCCCATAATTAGTGGTGTGATGGTTAGCATCATAGCCTTTGGAAAACTTTGTAGTGGAGCAAAACTCTAGGTTGGGGACACTCAATTGGAATGTTTTGAAAATAACTTCGAAAACCTTGGAATAGGAAGCTATTCCATTGATGGATTCCAAAATGAGATTTTGAAAATAAGGTGGGTATGAACATCCCAGAGATGAAGACAAGTTTGGTTTCATAAGAAAAACATTGGTGTTTCTTTGTAGCATTCCGAACAATTAACCCGTGCAACCACGATTACCCTAGTATGGGACGGGGCTTAGCTCGTAGTTTGTTTATTTTAGTACGGGAGTCTCATAACTATATAAGGGTACGCGGTACCCCGGAATCCAGGTTGATGCCTATTGAGGGTCAACACATTACAACGGCATATCCCGAGCCGCCGGAAGACACTATGGGTCTCCTGACGTGGCATTGGAGTTACGCTCGAACGTGGAGGTAGACTGCCAGGGTGTTCCGGGGAGGTACATACTCCATAGGGTAGATTCCCGTACTAAGGTAGATAAGCGAAAGGCTTTGATCAGGTGCTTGTCGTGGCATATGATGTTATGCGGGGAAGATGCCCACACGATGAGTATCCGGATGATTGTGGGTAAAGTGTACAACCTCTGCAGAGTGTAAATCTATTCGAATAGCTGAGTCCTCGATCATGGACGGTTGGAAAGATCACTACATTGCCCAATGTCAGTTTTGGTTTTATAAAGTGTTTTTGGAAAAATGGAGAAGGTGCTGGACGGAGTACTCGAAGGGTACTGTCGTGGCACGGTTATGGTTCGGAGTACTTGCAGGGTACTGCCGAGGGAATGGAAATGGTCATGTGTGATTGACCTGGTTTTATAAAGGAAGGTGGTCATGTTTGATTGACCACCGGCTCTCTCTTGAAAACCAAATTAGTTTCCCCCTTTCCTTGAGATTTTACTAAAAAGGTTTTCTAAATATTTTCTTTAATAAGGATATAGAAATGTTGTAAGACATGCTATATCAAAACGAGAAATTGACTAGATAGGATAAACTAGATTAGAGCCTTTCTCCTTGCTACAGCCAAACTGCATGACAACACTTCTTCTTAGATGGTTTGCGAGTACAATTCAAATGTACTCACGGCTTTTTCCCTGGCTATTAACTTGGTCAGACTATGAAGAAGGCTATGAGGGAGATGACGGTGGGAACGACGACGCTGATGCGAACTAGGAACGTCTCCCAGTCAGTTGCCTGTAGGATAGTAGGCATGACGTGGGTCATCAACGCTACTTGGTATCCGCTGCTTAGTTGTAGACTTGCCCTGCGTGGCAATATCATGCTTGGTCATGTGACCAATTGTAAGTATATTATTCGGTATTGTAATGGATGATGTAATTCTGGTATCAACTCGGATATGTGGATTCATGACACAACGATCATGGGATTATGAATTGTATGCATATCGGGTATTCCGGATGGGTAATCCGGGGTCCCCACAATATGCATGTTATCTTTATTCTATCAATTTCCCAACTATAATTTGTTTACCCAGCATGTTGTTATTTATTTTATGGAGAGACACCACTAGTGAACTGTGGACCCCGGTCCAATTTCCTTTACATTGTTACACCGTTTTACTATTACTTGCACTATTTACTTTCTCACTTACTACTACTGTTTTCCACTCGATACGCTCATACCTTTGTTACAGCAAACCGTGAGATTGACAACCTCATCGTAAGTTGGGAGCAAAGTACTTGGTTGTGTTGTGTGCAGGTTTCGCGTTGCTACTAGTTGAAGACGCACCAACAAGAATTGTAAACGGCGCCCTTGCTGGAGTGTCACGAAGCTAGCAAGCATCACCTTCTTAAGTTTGGCTTTTTCCTACTGGATCGACAAACCTCGGTTTCTTAGTGAGGGAAAACTTGCTACTGTGCTCATCATACCTTCCTCTTGGGGTTCCCAACTGGGTGATCATCCTACCCGCATCAGGCATCCCCAAGATTTGACGCTTGTACCTCTTGGATATTTCTTGGGGTGACATGGGCATCCCCAAGCTTGAGTTTTTGTCCATACTTCATCTCATCTCATCATTCTCCAATCCCTACACTTGAAAACTTCCTTCATACAAAACTTCACACAATTCTATTAGCAACGTTAGCATAAACATAATAGTAAATCAACCCTTTTTGGTTCAGTTTCAAACTCAAAATCACCACATATAAATCATATACTACTGTAGAAACTTCCTCAAAAGTTCCGTGATCAAAAGAACTAAAAAAAAAGCGAACGAGAGGCAAACACAAATAGTGGCAGAAATCTGTCAAAACAGAACAGCTGACAAAGGTCGATTTTTTCGAGGACCTTCTGTTGCTCAAATCGAAAAGTGCAAAACTAATGGAAGTTTGGATATCACCTGGGACATATGCTCAAGAAATTTCAGATCAAAAAGATATTCTGAGAATTTTCATGAATTTTTACGGTGCAGCGCAGAAATCTGTTTCAGGACAGCAACTTCCCCAAATCTTACCTCCCTCAAATTAGAGGTTCTTCTTGGCACAACAACGAAATAAAAATGATAAGGAGAGGTCATTACAGTAGTAATAACTTCCAGGACTCAAATAATAAAAGAAAAAGTACTGAAAGAAAACATGGGTTATCTCCCAAGAGTGCTTTTCTTTAATGCCTTTCAGCTAGGCACAAACTAGAGAACCAAAAAAAGAAGCAAAACAAAAGGAACTATTTTTGTTGTTTTCAATTTATAAGTGAAAGTAAAGAAGCAATAAAAACAAAATAAAGTGCCGAATAAAATTAAAGAAGATAAAACCAAGACATATAAAAGCAATTATAATACAAGTTAACACAATACATATCATGTGGATGCGTAACATAGAGTATGAAGGAGACAACCTAATGTTAGTTGATGAATAGGGGGATGACTTGGGCATCCCCAAGCTTAGATGATTGTATCTTCTTGGACATGTTCTTGGGATGCACCTAAACATCCCCAAGCTTGAGCTCTTGTGTCTTCTTGTTCATCTCATATCACCATATTGATTAGAACTTATAAGCTACATCCACATAAAACTTCACAAAACTCATTAGTAGGGTTAGTACTCATTAAGTAAAATCCACTCATGTTCAAGCTTTGACAAGTTTAATTTGAGATTACCTACTTTATACTAACCAATTTATAACATTTATCGATCAAATAAAGATTATAAACATTGAGTATAAGCACAATACTAAATAAGCATGATAATCTGTCAAAACTGAACAGTCTGTAAGGATGACACTCAACGAGATAGTAAGGTAGCTTAAATCGAAAAACTCCAAACTAAAGAAAGACAGATCATAATCTCAGGTTTATGCACAAAAAATTTCAGATCAAAACACTATTTTGAGATTTTTCACAATTTTTTATTGTGAAGCACAAAAAATCTATTTTTCGACAGCGAAGCAAAACTATCAACTTCCAAGTAACTAGGAACTACAATTATCACTTTACTTTTATGGTACAAAGGAATATGTACAATATATACAATATACACAATATGTACAAGTTTTTAACTGAAAAGCTTCCATGGAAAGATTTGTTTTGGTTTCATAGGCATGAACATAAGTGTTCAAGGTCGACCCCCACTTAACCATTACTCATCTTTCCAATCACTTTCCTTTTTGAAAAGTTTTTAGGTAACAAGTACAACTAATTTTTTTTGTAATTCGCATTCCCTATCCATACTAAGATAGAGAACAGCTTAAAACTGGAAGTAAAAACTACTTAGAGATAAAGAAAACAAGTGCACACAAGAATATTCACCCACACGCTATTGCTCCCCGGCAACGGCGCCAGAAAAGGTCTTGATATCCCACAAGTATTGGGGATTGTGTGTAGACTTTTTGATAAGTAAGAGTGTCAAACCCAATGAGGAGCTAAAGGTCGGATAAATGTTCTCTCAAGTTCTATCAACCGCTGATACAACTCTACGCACACTAAACGTTTGCATCATCTAGGAAATAAAACTAGAGCAACAATACGGGTATGAGAGATAGCTTTGCAAGATAATAAATACAAGAAAGCAATTGTTAGTGCTGCAGAAATAAAATATACTAAGTAACCATAAACTAACAGTACCATGAGTGTGAAAAAGAGGTGGTAATAGTGGTGGCTTTGTCTAAGTTCAATTAGTGAATAAATTGGGTTCATTGTCTTCGATGCAGTTTTCTATGTGGGATAGGCTAAATATACAAGCACTTCACTACTTGAAAATACAAGTACTATATGATTGGATTGTTAGCAAGCATCCACAAATACTAACAATGCATTAAGGTTTCCCCAACCATAGCCTTAAGTTAATGGTCCTCTTACTCCCATACGTGCAACGTTTCGGTTTGCGTCCTAAGGTTTCTGTCACTCCGGCAGAACTACCCCCTTCCTTTTGCACATACTACTAACCCTAAGATGTTTAATCCATGCGTGCATAAATATAATGGACACCAAAGGATAGTACTATATCAACATACAACTCTAATGAACCAAAGACATTCAACAAATCAATCTAAGAACAAATAAACTATGCAAACATGACATAGATCATAGGATAAATATTATAGCATCAAACACCATGTTTACATAGGACGATACAGAGGTGTGTGGGAGAATGAACCACTACATAATAGGAGGAGTTGGTGATGGAGAAAGCGGTGAAGATGGCAGAGATGAGCAGCGAGGGGCGTGTAACATCCCAAGATTTTATCAAATTTTGGGGGAAATTTTTTGCTTTTGTTTTGCATATGTTTATTCAAAAACCATAGGGATTTAAAACTTTTTGAGTTCATTTAAGAGCTTTATTTGAAAATTATTTTAAACTATCTATTATTTCATGGAGAAACTTCTTTGAGAAAACTAAGTATCAAAATATTATTCTTTCTTTTATTCAAACCTATACAAACTTGCTTGCACTGGAGTGAAAAACAGAGGTGTTTTTATTAAAAGTTTGTTTATCAAAACCATGATTGAGAATGATTTTCAATTACCATTTTATAAAGTATTTTTACTACTCTAAAAGGTTTATTTCTTAAACCCTAGTTTATATTTTATGTATGCAAGCAAAATCTCTCTACTAACCTATGGAATTTTATTCAAAAACTATATTTGGTTTTGAAGACTTGTTATTTGCTAGCTTGATTGCACTAGGCTGAATGTTTGAAGATTTTAGGAATTTGTTTGGATCAAATTGAAGCAAATATGCAAAAGATATAAAACAAATCAGAAAAACATAAAAAGAAATGGAAAAGAAATGAAGAAAAGAGAAATAGGCCGGGGGCGCCGATTTGTTCCAGGCCAAGATGATGGCCCAGCCCGGCTAACAGTCGCGCCCGAAACGGTACGCTGCAAAGCAGCGCCGCCACTAACAGGTGGGCCCCACCTGTCAGTCTTCATCCTCACTGTGCGCAGGAGACCGGCTCGGTCACGGCAATGTCCGCCGCCGTCTGATTCGAGCATCGCCGCAAACCCTAAACCCCTCGCCCAAGCCTCCCCCGCTATAAATACCCCCCCTCAACGTCTTGGCCAAAACCCCGCCGCCGTCCTTCGACCATCTCGACGGAATTTCAGATAGACGCTCGCAGCACCCGCACCCTCCAGCCAAACCCTAGCCACTCGCCAGAACACAATCGACGTCGCCGCCGGCATCATCGGACTCGTCGCTTTGCGGCGCACCTCGTCTTCATCCCCATTCGCTCTGGGGTCTGCTGCATCGCCACCGACGTCCACCACCTGAAGCTTCTCGCTGGAACCCTAGCTGGCCGCCGGTGAGTTTCTCTCGACCTCGTCCTGTCCGTTAGATCTTGATCTGATGGTTTAAATTGATCACTTAATCGAATCGGTACCGAGCTATCCCGTGCGTCCGATCTGACTTAGATCCAACGGCATTTAACCCTAATCCGACCGAATCGGTACCCTCCAATCAGATCGTGCCACGCGTCTATCCCAGATTTAAACTCGATTCGAATTAGAATTTAAACCTGATTTTGTGTCAAATCTTTAGAAATTCATATCTTTCGTTCTGTAACTCGAAAATTTGCAAATAATATATCATTGGAAACCTTGTAACATGTAGAATTCATTAAGTGCAATAAAATATCATAGTTTCAGTACTCATTTTGAATTCATATTTAAATTGAGTCCAACCTATCTGTTAGTTTATTTAATTCATATCTTTGCTTCAAGTGTTCAAAAATTATAAATTTGTAGTCCCTGGAATCCTATGAATCTGTAGAGCATCTTAGAATCAAAAGATTTCAAAATTGAAACGTGCACACACTTTGTACAATCAAATCAAAGCAAATCACTATTTTTAGCATAGTTTGAAATTCTATAACTTATTTTAGGATGATTCCAATTGCATTAGCCCTGTTTTACAGTAAGTTGCTCACTAGTGTCACTACCATATTTTCTTGATCCACTTCACCATTATTCAAATTCCAACATGAGGAATTGAGTAATTCTACCATAGAAATAAATTTAAATCCCTTTCACAATTGTTTCTTTCTACATTAGTAAGTCCTATGATCATGCCTAGCTACCAAAGCATATCTTCATATCACCTTGACCCAAGATCATGCCAATCCAAGTCTATCTGTCTAAATTCCACATTTTCATATGTAATTTTGTTAATTGAGTAAAGTGTGAATGAACTCAACTCTAGGTTCTATTATAGCTATTGTGGTATTGATTTAATCCTACCATCATGACAAATGATCATATTCCATGTACCCATTAGAAACCTTAAGCCATAGTCTTAAGTGCCATCTACTCATACTCAATCCTTTACTCACTTAATCTTGTTCACTTGTATATTCAATTAGCAAATGAGTTAATTGAGTATGTCAACGCTTCATAAAACTCTACCCCAGCTTAAGTGTAATGTATGCTATTTAAGAATATTTGTTCTCACACTTATTCAATAGTATTAATGTTAAACAAATCAACACTTCAAAGATCTAGATCACTTAAATCTTGTTCAACTCCTACTCATGCTTTGATAAGGCATAAATACCTCATTATTTGTGTTTTGCCTAGTTCAATTCCCATTGGTCAAATAGATATGTCTTTCAAACTAAACTCTCAATGTTCCAATCCTGCAATCCATTGTTCCATCACTAAATCCTTTCTTAAACATAGCATCTCAATAAGTTTAAAAGATTAAGCAAACTTTTATAAATGTTTGTTATGCTTGAGTTAAGTTTGTATGGTGTGTTTATGTTGTGTTGTTTATGTGTTATAGCTTTGTGTGGAGTGCTTCATACTTAGTTGAGAGGACTGAAAGATCTTGGATATCAAAAGGCAAATGACACACATATCCCTACCTATTGTTCTTCTGCATTTGTGTTTTTCAGTAGTATGAATGATAGGTGGAATTGAAAGATTATTTACAAAATGCTAGATCCTAGTAGTGAGTAGCTATCCCTGAACCATCCTTGATAGCATGCTAAATACTTTGAAAAATATGATGCTATGCTTTGATCATATGAAAAGTTGTTTTGTGAATAAAAATTAACAACTAATGTACTACCTGGGTGGAGTGGTTTGATAAGAGGAGGTCGGAGTAGGTGGTTTCTGGGGCACGTGCTTGTACAGATGTGTAGCTCAGGATACTGCTCGAGATTGCCACTCAGGATTAAAGAGATTAATATGGCTTCCATGCTTAGATGTACTTCCAGTGCAACCTTATGACATTATGGGCTCTGTCTTGATTGAGTAGGATTAAGGGTTCAGCCATGGGTACTGACAAAGGGTGGTAGCATAATATAGGGGGCACGGTCAGATCCGTTTGGTTGAATGCTTTTTCTGAAAGGTCTTGTCTCATTTTACGTATGGGCGTAAAATGAGTCTTAAGGTGAAAGTGCGCAACCCTTGCAAGGTGTCTAAAATCTAATTAATTAGCCGTGTCCTCGGTTATGGACATTTGAGTCTCTAGTCATGGAATGATCAGAAGAATCTCATCATCTTTTCTGAATGCTTTAAAACTTGACTAGTAACCCCTAGAGGAGCTCAGGCCCATGCCCCTGAAAAGGTATGGTTGTCTGGTTGGTCCAAAACTTTGTTGAGTTACGCCTAGAACTACATGCCTAATTAACGTGTAGGGTATGGGGGTTGTCTTGACCCTTATAAACTAAAATTTTGATAAAAAGGGCTTTGCAAAGGTTGCAGGATAAAATTGGCTTTATGCAAATTAGCCAAAAGATCCACTAGCCAAAGATCATGTAGTGTAGACTTTTCAAAAATGCCACCAAAATATGTGTCATTTGCCAGTACGTTGTTGTACTGACCCCTATGGGGCTGCATATTCAAACGTGCAGATTGTCATTCGGGAAGGAACAGTAAATAGGATCTCGAGCTTATGTTCCAACATGTTTGCCTGTGGCACTTGAAGAAGGTGGAGGCTCATTGTTACTGTGCTTCATGTTGTGCAACTTTATAAGGTAGATGAACCTTATAACTGGATTTACATTATAAATTTGATGCTACTGCATTGATTACTGTATTCTGAACTATGGTGCTATCTATTGATCCAGGGAATAGCACATTTACACAGGAGTTCTACCTTTAGCAAAAGGTGGGGCGCCACAGAATGGTATCATAGCATAGTGTTGCTTGTAGGATCGAGACCCTAGGATGGGATTAGACTAGGAGACCCTAGGAACTTTCTTCTTTCATTTTTCGCTTTTCCAAACTTAACTAATTTTTAGTTGAATTTTTCTTGTAATACTTGTCATATTCATTTACTAACCTAACTCCATTCCTTCTCCTTTTAGATGGACCAGTACACCATGATGAAGGTACCCTTTGACGTCGATGAAGAGAGCTTTAGTGACCAGCTTTCCCGCCTCTCTCGAGCGTTGAGATTGGCTCCACCCACTTTCCAAGGGAGAGTGATACCTTGTGAGATTCCAGAGATCAAGCACTGGGAGATCGAGACAACGATCCAAGGACATACCATCGAGCCACTCACGAAGACGGTGGTGTACTCAAGGATGTACCCAGGATGGGACACTGGGATCATGATGGCCATGGAGGAAGCCCTAGCTCGCATCTGTGGAATGTACCCCAAGGAGATATTTGACATGGACAACACTTTTCAGCAATTTGGGAGACGCAACCATGAAGGATGGGCACTGAGTACCCCAGGACGCCGCGAAGGTTTACCATGGACTGAGATTCAATTGGAAGATATGGAGACCTATGCCTTCAACATGGAAACCATGCTCCACGATGAGATGGATGCCACTGATATTGCCAAGTACCAACTCCGGGAAAAGTAGGAAAAGATAGACCAACTGGAGAACACCATTCAGAAGCTGAAGGAGAAGAACGCGTTACTGGAGGCGGTAAATGACAAGCTGAAAGCCAGGATAGAAGATCAGACTGCACAGAATATAGGACTGCAAGGACAGTGTGCATACCTCAGCAAGTATTTGATGAAGTATGAACCGTGGCCTTCCAAGAATAAGAAGAAAGCAACACCAGCTGCTGAGGAGACAACCCCGGAGGCGCCCCAGAATGATCACCAGGAGCTAGTGGTGTTCAAGGCCAATGAAAGAGAAACACCCATGGAGATGGACAGCGAGGAGCCCATTGGTACTAGAGTGAAGCGCCATCGGACAGGAAACACTAGAGCATACTTGGCGCAGTTCAAGTAGAATAGACCACCAATACTATTAGACTTAGAGTTATGAACTTTACGATACGTATTTTGATCATACCAAGTTGTGGTATGACCATACTTTTGTTAGAAGTTGATCTTTTGGTTTTTCCTATGTAATGGATGCTTGATGAGTGATTTTATAAGATGAATTGCCTTGATCTGCTGGTTGGGTAGGAATCTTCTTTAGACCATCTCTACCTATACCTTATCTATGCTAAGTACTAGAACTTGTCTCTAAAATCCTAACAGATGCACCCCCAATACCGTAATAGCCTCAGCAGACCCCAGATGGTTTCAGCAATACAACGGATAGTAGAAGTACATGCTAAAATAATGTGAGCCATGACCCAAAACTTGATCAACTAAGATGATAAAGAGTTACCTCCGGGAATGCAGCAAATACTGGACGACCATTCCCATATTGTACAAATGATACCCCAGATTTTAGCAAGTACCAACCTGCCCCAAGACCACCAGTGCAACAGGAGGATGGAAAAGGAAATCAGGACAACCATGCCAGCTTGCAAGATCTGTGGAGAAGCTGGACACCCTTCTGAAGAGTGCCCGGAGCAATGTCATCGCTACACTACCAGTCACTCTACTAGAGAATGCCCCAGAGCTAAGGTCACTTGCTTCTTATGTGATGGAATCGACCACGTACCCAAAGAATGTAAGTTCTCTTTCACGGTACAACAAATGAATCAGCAAGCTAGGGAGAAACTGAGACATCTACTAGAAGGTACCCTAGAAGTCCAAGGTCCAAAGGTGAAGACGGAAGCCAAAGACCAGGAGGAGATCCCTGACACCATCACCCAGAGTGGCTTAATCAATGGAAGACAAGGACATCTACCAGAGAAATGCAACAGAAAAACGAGAAAGGTTTCCCACAGTCAAAGTGGAATGTCAAGAAAATGAAATCAAAGCTCTTCTAGCCTTGGAAATACCCACCAAGAAGAAGAAGAGGAAGAAGCAGGATTATAGCCATATTATATGCTTTCATTGCCAAGAGCAGGGACATTTTGCAGACCAGTGTCCTGAAAAGGAGCACAAAACCACTACAGGAAATATCATAAAGAAGGACCTCACCAAGATCACCTGTTTCAATTGCAAGCAAAAGGGACATTGTTTCAATGCCTATTTAGAGAAAAGTACATTCGTGACCATCATTGACCTAGAAGACCAAGAAGACTAGAGAGCAGATCAGAAGGGCACAATCAAGGATGGCCAGCAGGAAACGCGTGTCTATCAGTTACTAGTCGTAATAAAAGTGGAAGGATTATGTAAGGACAAAGTAGCACTTAATAGGGTGGAATAAAAGTTTCTTGAGTAATGTCAAGCTAAGGAAATCTACAAATTCGATGCTTGTACCTAGAATTTTGTCGCAAAACCCTAGTTAGAAAACAAAGGATTATGGTTCCAATGTTAGAAATTTGTATATGAAATTCTGAATCTCTACCCGTGAAGGATTAGTTAAAATGGTAAGGATGAAACCCTAAAGCTATGATTGAAGAAGGGTTGTTGTGAGAGATGTCTCACCAAAGGAACCCTACCAACTCAGAAGTTTACCAGAATGAGATAGAATGGTGTCGTAAGGAAGGGTTATAAAATGAAGAACCTCTAATGTTGATGAAAGGGAAGGAAAGAAGATGAGAGGATACCCTCTCAGCTTGGTCTTCTGATTGACCCAAAGAGTGACTCTTCAGTGTCCAAAGTAGTTCAACAGTACACAAAGAGTGACCCCTCAGTATCCAAAGTAGTTCAACAACTACCTCGCCAGATAGAAGCCCAACTATGGGGCAAGGTTACCCTCAAACAACCCTGAGTGAGGTTGACACCCAAGTTGGTGAATAGACACCCACCCCTGGGAAATGAAGATGAAGATTATCTATGGGTTCAAAGGATGACCCAGTGCCAAGTCAACACCAATGTGTTTCTGGTTGAACCCCAAGTACCTAGACTACCTACAAAAGTTTTTTTTAAGGGTGGTAGCCACCTAGGTAACCCAATACCTACTTTATTTCTAACCTCTCCAATCTCGGCGACGAGATTTCTTTTAAGGGTGGTAGTCTGTAACATCCCAAGATTTTATCAAATTTTGGGGGAAATTTTTTGCTTTTGTTTTGCATATGTTGATTGAAAAACCACAGGGATTTAAAACTTTTTGATTTCATTTAAGAGCTTTATTTGAAAACTATTTTAAACTATCTATTATTTCATAAAGAAACTTCTTTGAGAAAACTAATTATAAAAATATTATTCTTTCTTTTATTCAAACCTATACAAACTTGCTTGCACTGGAGTGAAAAACAAAGTTGTTTTTATTAAAAGTTTGTTTATCAAAACCATGATTGAGAATGATTTTCAATTACCATTTTATAAAGTATTTTTCTACTCTAAAAGGTTTATTTCTTAAACCCTAGTTTATATTTTATGTATGCAAGCAAAATTTCTCTACTAACCTATGGAATTTTATTCAAAAACTATATTTGGTTTTGAAGACTTGTTATTTGCTGGCTTGATTGCACTAGGCTGAATGTTTGAAGATTTTAGGAATTTGTTTGGATCAAATTGAAGCAAATATGCAAAAGATATAAAACAAATCAGAAAAACATAAAAAGAAATAAAGAAAAGAGAAGTAGGCCGGGGGCGCCGATTCGGCCCAGGCCGAGATGACGGCCCAGCCCGGCTAACAGCCGCACCCGAAACGGTATGCTGCGAAGTAGCGCCGCCACTGATAGGTGGGCCCCACCTGTCAGTCTTCGTCCTCACTGCGCGCAGGAGACCGGCTCGGTCACGGCAATGTTCGCCGCCGTCTGATTCGAGCATCGCTGCAAACCCTAAACCCCTCGCCCAAGCCTCCCCCGCTATAAATACCCCCCTCGACGTCTTGGCCAAAACCCCACCGCCATCCTTTGACCATCTCAACAGAATTTCAGATTGACGCCCGCAGCACCCGCACCATCCAGCCAAACCCTAGCCACTCGCAAGCACGCAATCGATGTTGCCGCCAGCATCATCGGACTCACTGCATTGCGGCGCACCACGTCTTCATCCCCGTTCGCTCTGGGGTCTGCTGCATCGCCACCGACATCCACCACCTGAAGCTTCTCGCCGGAACCCTAGCTGGCCGCCGGTGAGTTTCTCTCGACCTCGTCCCGTCCATTAGATCTTGATCCGATGGTTTAGATAGATCACTTAATCGAATCGGTACCGAGCTATCTCGTGCATTCGATCTGACTTAGATCCAATGGACTTTATGAAGGAAATATGCCCTAGAGGCAATAATAATATTGTTATTATCATATTTCTTGTTCATGATAATGTTTATACTCCATGCTATAATTGTATTAAGCGGAAACATTAATACTTGTGTGGTTTATGAACAACACCGTGTCCCTAGTATGCCTCTATGGACTAGCTCATTGATTAATGATGGTTAAGGTTTCCTAACCATAGACATGAGTTGTCAATTAATAATGAGATCATATCATTAGGAGAATGATATGATGGACAGACCCAAATAAAGCAGAGCAATTAGATCGTGTCATCGTGTTCATCTTTGCGAAGCTTTTTCTATGTCATGTATTGTATTCCTTAGACCATGAGATAATACAACTCCCTAGTATCGGAAGAAAGCTTTGAAGTCATCAAACGTCATCCTATGTGAGGGTGATAATAAAGGTGTCTCTCAGGTGATCGGAAAGTACTTGTTGGGTTGTATGTATCGAGATGGAATTTGTCCCTCCCAAGTCGGAGAGATATACTTCGGGCCCACTCGGTAATCGATATCAACACCGCTTGCAAGCATGTGGTTAAGGAGTTAATCACGAAGTGATATCGGATTACGGAACGAGTAAAGTACTTGCTGTGAACGAGATTGAACTAGGTATGGTGATACCGACGATCAAATCTCGGGCGAGTAAAATATCGTGTGACGAAGGGAATACATATACGGGATTAATTGAATCCTGACATCGTGGTTCATTCGATATGATCATCGATGAATATGTGGGAGTCAATATGGGTTTCCAGATCCCGCTGTTGATTATTGATAGAAGATCATGTCTACATATTCTCGAACCCGTAGGGTCACACACTTAACGTGCATCGACGCTAGGATAGAATGGATAATTGGTTTATGAGTTTTAGTTCGGAGTCTCGGATGAGATCCAGGACGTCACGAGAGGTTCCGGAATGGTCCGGAGAATAAGATTCATATAAAGGAAAGCAGTTTTTGGATTCCGGAAAGGTTTCGGAGTTTATCGGTATTGTACCGGAAGGTTCTAGAAGGTTCCGGAGTGGGACCAACGTGGGCCCACTTGACGGAGGCCTGCGTGGGCCTAAGGGGAAGTGCCCTGGCCGCCCTGGGCCAGGCGCACAAGGCCCCTAAGGCCCAGCCGGCCAGCCCAAGGGGAAACCCTAAGGGAGTCTTCAAAGAAGGAAGGGGGGGAAACTTGCCCCCCACTCTTCCTACTCCAAGTCGGCGCCCTAGGGTTTGGGGAGAGGCCAAGCTGGCCGGCCACCCCTCTATATATAGGGGGGCAAGGGCGCAGCCCTCTCTACCTCTAACCCAAACCCTAGCCGCCAACTGCTGCCCTCCCTCTCTCTCTCTCGCGACTGCACGTAGGCGAAGCCCTGCTGCAGAAACTCTCCACCATAAGCACCACGCCGTCGTGCTGCTGATCCAATCTATCTCTCCACCATACTTGCTGGACCAAGGAAGGAGGAGACGTCGCTGCACCGCACGTGTGCAACTCTCGGAGGCGCCGCCAGTTGCGGCGTAGGATCGGATCGGATCGCGAGGAGGAGACGGCGAGTACGACTACGTCAACCACGTTCTATTGAACGTTTCTGCTGTGCGAATCTTCAAGGGTATGAAGATCTCATCTACCTCTCTCGTTGATTACATCTCCTAGATTAGATCTTGGCTTTCTTGTTCGCATCCGTAGGAAAATTTTTGATTTACTATGCAGCGAAACCCTTCAGTGGTATCAGAGCCAGATCTATGCGTAGATGTGTTTCACGAGTAGAACGCAACATGCTTGTTGCGGGCGTTGATGTTTTCTGTTGCAAACCTCTTGTTGTGTATCTCTTATGGCGCGGTATAGTGAGATCGAAGCGGTCCAGGCCAACTTTACGCGACCGCGTTCGCGAGACCGGCTCCGCACTTGACGTGTGGCTTGTTCCATACATGCGGCTGGTGGATGCCAGTTTCTCTCACTATAGTAGTCATGGGATTTACATCGGATGTTAGCAACCATAATATCACCGTTGTGGCTTTTCGTAGGTAAGAATCGTTCTTAGCTTGCTACTCCCATAAGCCACGTAAAACTTGCAACAACAAAGTAGAGGCGTCTAACTTGTTTTTGCAGGGAGTGTTTTGTGATATGGTATGGCCCAAGACATGATGTGTATGAATTGAGTTGTATGCAATGATCATGTTTTGTAATCTTTCACGACTTGCATGTCGATGAGTTCACAACCGGCAGGAGCCATATGGTTGTCTTTATAATTATGTATGACCTGCGTGTCAACTTCTTATACGCCATGTAATAGCTTTACTTTATCGCTAAGTAGTTAGCAATAGTTGTAGTTGCTATTCGTGGTGGAGGCAATCATGGTGGAGTGATGGAGATCATGCCGGCGCGCACAAGATGGAGATCATGGCGCGGAGATTGGCTATACCATGTCACATAAAATTATATGCATGTGATGTTTATCCTTTTATGTATCTTATTATGCTTAGATCGCGACGGTAGCATTATAAGATGATTCCTCACTTAAAGATCAAGATAAAATTGTGTTCTCCCCTCGTATGCGCCGTTGCGAAAGTTCGTCGTGTTCAAGCATCTCGTGATGATCGGGTGCTATAAACTCTACGTCCACATACAACGGGTGCAAGCCAGTATTTGCACATGCGGAGATACTTGGGTTTGACTTGACGAGCCTAGCATGTACAGACATGGCCTCGGAACACATGAACCGAAAGGTTAATCATGAGTCATATGAATGATATGATCGACACTGAGTTGTCCACCATTGAAACCACATCTCTTCTCGTGAAGATCGGATTAGGTGTAGTGAATTTGGATCATGCTTCACTAAACAACTTTGAGGGATGTTGAATTTAGTGGGAGTTCATTAGTAATTTGATTAACTTGAACTAATTATCATGAACTAAATCTTAGTGTATTTGCATAAATCATTGTAGTCTTTGGCAACCGTTTCCCACCGACACTTAGCTTAATTGAGTTAAAAGAACTATAGATTTCTGGATAATCACTTTTCGGGCTAGTGCCGTTTAGTTAGAATGTCAAGACTAAAGATTAAGTCATATTGCAAACTTTAGCAAACCTTGCTTGCTCCATACGATTTAATAAATTGTATTAATCTAAGAGCAACGATTCAAGTTTAGTATCTAAAGATCATATGTTTGCCTTCATGATAAATTGATCTTCAAAATTATTTGAGAATCAAAGTGATCATCGAGCTGAAAGAATTGTTTCAGAAACAAATAAGAAGTGAAAGATATTTGATATCTAAGACTTTGATTGTTTGCAAAATGATGAAGTATAATTTAGTGAAAGAACATATGCTCATATTGTATGACTATATGCGAAGATTGAAGATGCTAGGCGTCCCGATCACCCAAAAGTTTGGGAACTAATATTATACTTGCATTCATCCTTATAAGCTATAGTAGTTTCATCATGAAAGTTGTCATGATAAGATGAATGAAAAGGTATCGGCTAAATTGTTTTGCTATACCAAAAGAATACTAAAGAATGGAATCTGGAAGAATACCAATCATATGATGATGGCGATCCACTTCAAAGTGCAAAATCCAAGGCTATTAGTATTTGACTAAAAATTCTTTGGACTATGTGTCAAATGATTGACGCCACTATTGATGTCGATAGATTCTTCTAAAAGGAGAGGAAATGCTAAATAGGATCTGCAAAATTATTTGGTAGAAAAAGGAAAAGACTGGAATTGTCCAGCTCAGGTATATAAATGATATACATGTTATAGATGTATTCTTTGCTAAGTACATAATGTAATTCTTGGGTATTGGATACTAGATTGTTGGTATGAAATGTCATACAAAGCAACAATACAAGAACTACGATGGCCTAAGTAACTAGCAAAAGAATGTGGTAACAATGCGCATCGAGAAACAAATAAATGTGTTATTGTGTTTTTCCGTCGGCATAAAACCTAGCCTTCTAGATATGTTAAAAACTTAATAATTGTTATTTTGTTCTGGTATTATGAGAGCAATGGTTGTTCAAATTATTACCGTCTTCCATAATCGATGGATAGATTATTATTATCTTGTTGGTGAAATAGACATTTATAACACTGATGCTAAAGGTCGCAAGACAAAACAAATTTCACTTATATGTGACACCACCGTTTAAGTCATATTGGAAACAAAACATGAAAGAAATTCTATATTGATAGATTTTCGAGTCATTTGATTTTGAATTAATTGACGCTTGTGAGATTTTTCCTAAAGATGATTAAACTCCGTTCTTAGGCCATAGAAAGAACAAGCGACTAACTACATGGAAATCGTACATGTTGATGTATGTAGTTCATGTGTGAAATCGAGCGTGGTGTATTTTCTATTTTATCAATGACTCGAATAGATGTATGGTATATCTACTTGATGAGATAGAAGTATGAAACAATTGAAATTGTTCAATTTATGAAGTGGAAATTATTGTAACAAGAAAAAATTCAAGTTTTTATGATTGGATCATAAAGAAGAATATTTGAGTTACAAGTTTAGCAAACATCTAAGAGTTAGAGGAATAGTTCCACAAACTTACATCATGATAAACACCATAGGAGTATGGAGTTTTCGATGGATGTAATCAAACCTTGTTTGACATGGTTAGATCAATGATGAAATAAAACTACCAATATAATTTGTGGATTATGCTTTAGAGACTACCGCTTTTCACTGAATAGAGCACCATCATAATCCGCTAAAATGACACCGTACAAGTTATAGTTTTCTTTTCTTGAATTTTGGTATGCAAGGCATATGTGTAAAATGTTTACAACCAAAATTGGATTAGTAAGTCTTTGTAGGTTATCCCAAAGAATGTCGATGGGTGTTTCTTCTGCCATAAACCCAATTAAAGGTGATTGTCACTAAAAGAAGTGAACTTCTTATGAAGGAGTTTTTCGCGAAAGGTTTAAGTGGGAGGAAGATAGAACTTGATGAGATTATTGAATCTGAGCAAGATGATTGGAGTAGCGCAGCACCAGAATATGTTCTGGAAGCGGCAACTGCATTCATAGCTCACGCGTCTACAATATGTTGTAGTCATGGCATCGAAGTTGCTATTTAACCAAGTTGGTCGTAATCAAATAGCAAGATTTGAGGACGAGATATTATTAGATAATAGTAACCAACAATATACAAAGAAGCGGTGATGGGCCCTGACTTCGTCATATGAATTATTCTAGCAACAATTACATATAGAGATATGTTAGTTGAATAAACGAAACAACGTTCCTCTACCGGAATGCACACCAAGGACGTGTACCTGACACGAACCAATGGGTTTTGTTAATTCAAAGGTTGCTAGATATGTATGCAAACTTCTATGGTAGAAGTAAGCATAGCGAAGTTGGAATCTTCAATGATGAAAATATTAAAGTGTTAATTTCATCAAGATATTTGAAGATGCTTGTTTTACAAGAAAGTAAGTGGGAGTGCTAAGACATATTTCTAATGCTTTATGTAGATGACATATCGTTCATTGGAAATTATGTGTTTTTCTTGATATTTGTGAAGTTTTCATTAAAATTAGTTTTTGATGAAAGACTTAGGTAAAACCAGAATATTAAGCATCAATGTCTATGCAGATAGATTGAGACACTAATATAGTTTTGCCAGAGTACATAGATGAAATATTGAATTTGTTCAATATGGAAACAATAAGAATGGTTTTTGTTGCATGGAAGAGGTTGGAGCAAGAATCAATTGTTTTGACACTTGATGTGTGAAACCACAAGAATGATTTTATCAATCTTGTATACCATGATATGTAGATCCAGATGTGTCCAATGCTCTAAAGGTTATAGCATTCATATGATGATCGTTGGACAATAGTAAAGATATTCTTATGCACTTTCAAGAAGTAAGAATATGTTCTGTATGCAGAAGTGACAAATGGTTCATTGCAATGAGTTACATTGGCTTTGTCACACATACAAGTAAAATTTTATCTCAATTTTTAAGCTATTTGTTTTGAGTTAGAAGGTGGCATAATAAGATGGAAGAAAGTTCCATGATGACTTGGATGAGTTCCAATGTTAATATTGTGGCGGACACTGCAACGAGGGCTAAGTATATAATCGCTTTAGAAGCGGCATAAAAGATGCAAAGTAGATAGTGATAATTCAACTTATTTGTGGCACTGTCGTCTAGGTCATATTGGCGTAAAACGCATGAAGAAACTCCATTCTGATGGACTTTTGGAGTCTCTTGATTTTGAATCATTTGACACGTGCGAGCCATGCCTCATGGGCAAGATGATCAAAACCCCGTTCTCCGGTATAATGGAGCGAACAACGGACTTATTGGAAATCATACATACCGATGTGTGCGGACCAATGAGTATTTCGACGCACGGTGGATATCGCTATTTTTCTAAGTGTGCTAGCACTATGTAGTCCTATTGTATGACAATAGTGACAACATAGTCTCGGCCAAGAAACAAAGGTCTCACCAGAAGACCAAGTTTATACGATGCTATCTCATACAAGATGAGTAATGCGTGCTGACGCAAAAGAATATGCAAATACAAACGGACCTGAAAGTGTCAGACCCGTAGATAAGGTTTACCACGTGCAACGCGTATGAGTAACACCGGAATGCCATAGGTGTTGAATGCGCAAGTATTAACTAGATTATTGACTCTAGTGCAAGTGGGAGACTGAAGGAAATATGCCCTAGAGGCAATAATAATATTGTTATTATCATATTTCTTGTTCATGATAATGTTTATACTCCATGCTATAATTGTATTAAGCGGAAACATTAATACTTGTGTGGTTTATGAACAACACCGTGTCCCTAGTACGCCTCTATGGACTAGCTCATTGATTAATGATGGTTAAGGTTTCCTAACCATAGACATGAGTTGTCAATTAATAATGAGATCATATCATTAGGAGAATGATATGATGGACAGACCCAAATAAAGCAGAGCAATTAGATCGTGTCATCCTGTTCATCTTTGCGAAGCTTTTTCTATGTCATGTATTGTATTCCTTAGACCATGAGATAATACAACTCCCTAGTATCGGAAGAAAGCTTTGAAGTCATCAAACGTCATCCTATGTGAGGGTGATAATAAAGGTGTCTCTCAGGTGATCGGAAAGTACTTGTTGGGTTGTATGTATCGAGATGGAATTTGTCCCTCCCAAGTCGGAGAGATATACTTCGGGCCCACTCGGTAATCGATATCAACACCGCTTGCAAGCATGTGGTTAAGGAGTTAATCACGAAGTGATATCGGATTACGGAACGAGTAAAGTACTTGCTGTGAATGAGATTGAACTAGGTATGGTGATACCGACGATCAAATCTCGGGCGAGTAAAATATCGTGTGACGAAGGGAATACATATACGGGATTAATTGAATCCTGACATCGTGGTTCATTCGATATGATCATCGATGAATATGTGGGAGTCAATATGGGTTTCCAGATCCCGCTGTTGATTATTGATAGAAGATCATGTCTACATATTCTCGAACCCGTAGGGTCACACACTTAACGTGCATCGACGCTAGGATAGAATGGATAATTGGTTTATGAGTTTTAGTTCGGAGTCTCGGATGAGATCCAGGACGTCACGAGAGGTTCCGGAATGGTCCGGAGAATAAGATTCATATAAAGGAAAGCAGTTTTTGGATTCCGGAAAGGTTTCGGAGTTTATCGGTATTGTACCGGAAGGTTCTAGAAGGTTCCGGAGTGGGACCAACGTGGGCCCACTTGACGGAGGCCTGCGTGGGCCTAAGGGGAAGTGCCCTGGCCGCCCTGGGCCAGGCGCACAAGGCCCCTAAGGCCCAGCCGGCCAGCCCAAGGGGAAACCCTAAGGGAGTCTTCAAAGAAGGAAGGGGGGGAAACTTGCCCCCCACTCTTCCTACTCCAAGTCGGCGCCCTAGGGTTTGGGGAGAGGCCAAGCTGGCCGGCCACCCCTCTATATATAGGGGGGCAAGGGCGCAGCCCTCTCTACCTCTAACCCAAACCCTAGCCGCCAACTGCTGCCCTCCCTCTCTCTCTCTCGCGACTGCACGTAGGCGAAGCCCTGCTGCAGAAACTCTCCACCATAAGCACCACGCCGTCGTGCTGCTGATCCAATCTATCTCTCCACCATACTTGCTGGACCAAGGAAGGAGGAGACGTCGCTGCACCGCACGTGTGCAACTCTCGGAGGCGCCGCCAGTTGCGGCGTAGGATCGGATCGGATCGCGAGGAGGAGACGGCGAGTACGACTACGTCAACCACGTTCTATTGAACGTTTCCGCTGTGCGAATCTTCAAGGGTATGAAGATCTCATCTACCTCTCTCGTTGATTACATCTCCTAGATTAGATCTTGGCTTTCTTGTTCGCATCCGTAGGAAAATTTTTGATTTACTATGCAGCGAAACCCTTCACTTTAACCCTAATCCGACCGAATCGGTACCCTCCAATCAGATCGTGCCACGCATCTGTCCCAGATTTAAACTCGATTCGAATTAGAATTTAAACCTGATTTTGTGTCAAATCTTTAGAAATTCATATCTTTCGTTCTGTAACTTGAAAATTTGCAAATAATATATCATTGGAAACCTTGTAACATGTAGAATTCATTAAGTGCAATAAAATATCATAGTTTCAGTACTCAATTTGAATTCATATTTAAATTGAGTCCAACCTATCTGTTAGTTTATTTAATTCATATCTTTTGCTTCAAGTGTTCAAAAATTATAAATTTGTAGTCCCTGGAATCCTATGAATATGTAGAACATCTTAGAATCAAAAGATTTCAAAATTGAAATGTGCACACACTTTGTACAATCAAATCAAAGCAAATCACTATTTTTAGCATAGTTTGAAATTCTATAACTTATTTTAGGATGATTCCAATTGCATTAGCCCTGTTTTACAGTAAGTTGCTCACTAGTGTCACTACCATATTTTCTTGATCCACTTCACCATTATTCAAATTCCAACATGAGGAATTGAGTAATTCTACCATATAAATAAATTTAAATCCCTTTCAACATTGTTTCTTTCTACATTAGTAAGTCCTATGATCATGCCTAGCTACCAAAGCATCTCTTCATATCACCTTGACCCAAGATCATGCCAATCCAAGTCTATCTGTCTAAATTCCACATATTCAATTGTAATTTTGTCAATTGAGTAAAGTGTGAATTAACACAACTCTAGGTTCTATTATAGCTATTGTGGTATTGATTTAATTCTACCATCATGACAAATGATCATATTCCATGTACCCATTAGAAACCTTAAGCCATAGTCTTAAGTGCCATCTACTCATACTCAATCATTTACTCACTTAATCTTGTTCACTTGTATATTCAATTAGCAAATGAGTTAATTGATTAAGTCAACGCTTCATAAAACTCTACCCCAGCTTAAGTGTAATGTATGCTATTTAAGAATATTTGTTGTCACACTTATTCAATAGTATTAATGTTACACAAATCAACATTTCAAATATCTAGATCACTTAAATCTTGTTCAACTCCTACTCATGCTTTGATAAGGCATAAAGACCTCATTATTTGTGTTTTGCCTAGTTCAATTCCCATTGGTCAAACTAGTCATCAACCCGTGCACCCGCACGGGCTAGCTTAGTTAGTTTGTTAAACATACAAATATCCCAAATCAATAGACTTGATCTACCAACTTTTATACTAATACAAAAGTCTACTTATATTGATATGTTTCTTGTTGGATGAGGATGCCATCACATGCAAAGATTATCTGGTGGCTATATTGTATAATTAAGCCGTAGGCAATGATCCAAAACATGTTTCCTCGCACACACGAAGCAGCACGACAATATTTAATCCATTATATGTACAAAGATGGTATGAACTAAAAAATGGCGGCCAAGAACTAAGAATCTACATTTTAATTAACTACTTACGGTAATCAATTCATCACACATATATAGGATGTCACTGATGCCCTATTTTCCATATATTTCTCTCATCAATTCAAAATATTAGGGACATTGCCCTGCACTTACTCGAGTTTTGGCTCCTTAATTGGCTGAAACATTTTCTTTCGGCGACAAATGATCAACATAGTTAATATAATAGTTCAAGAGCACATCAGTATATGGTATACATGCTTAATGTGAAGAAAGCCATCTTTTTACACATCTTAGATCATGGTCTGGCGACACAAAAACATAATAAATCAAAAGGCTTATTCTGAGAAACTATATTTAAAAATAACACTGGAGGACAGAATTATAACTATTCAGTCACATTATATCCATTACCTGATATCCAGCAAACTGTATCTTGGAATTGTTGTTGGCATGCAATTTCATCAAATCTGTATTATTCTGTTTCATGGTACATCAGTTCTTCAGGTATGCACAGGAACAATAGATTTGACTATTTCTCTAACTTCATTAATACTCACACCCTCTTTGTCCTTTTCAAGTTTTGATGATATACGCTCTTGTTTGTTGCAAAAGGGGACGCGGCCAGCGGGAGACATGCAGCTCGAGGCTGTATTAGCTTTCTGACCGGCCTGCCATCTGCTTTGTTCGACTTCAGTCATTCAGCAATGTTCCAGTTAGCTTTTGAAATCTGCACACGAAAAAAATCATGTTTGCCTATTCAATCTAATTGCATGAGACTGTTGGGGATTTACGTTCTTGTCTGATCCAAAATCCAAGGCGATGCTGCAGCTTGCTGCTGTCTTAGCTTCCGCGCGCCATGCAACAGCCGGTTTCCTGCCCCAACACCACGATGACATCTAGGGTTAGATATTTAATTAAGTCGTGAGCATGCTGACACAATGAAACGGATGGAGACCGTCGGTGGCGGCGGATAAAAGGCGATGCAGCTATCTTAATCTTGAATACCTACATGATCATCGCCAGGGATGCTGGCTACATAAATCGATCTGATCACCATAATAGCTGGTAGAAAATGACTCATACTGGAGTGCACCAGCCATGTCTTTGTTGAGAATCACGTGAACAACATGCACACGACCAAATTGTTCAACTGTCCGGTGAATAAAGATGTCTCGTGGGCAGCAACTTGCTCAGAAATTGTGGCGGTGGTTTGTAGGAAACAGTCGGGCTTGAGGAAGAGATGTCCGCAGCAGACAGGAAAAAAGATACGACTAATAATTAGATAAAGTTTGAGGCTTCTTGGACGCGGTGACCAGGCTTGTCGTATGAAGTTATGACTCTTATCTTATTGTTTCGGTAATTCAACAGTTTAGATCTCACAAATAGAAAATCGAACGGATGAAATCGTTTGACCTCTAGGATTAACGTGGTGTCTCGTATGGTGCCTCTAATTAGTAAATATAAGATAGATCTTTCTTTCAAACTAAACTCTCAATGTTCCAATCCTGCAATCCATTGTTCCATCACTAAATCCTTTCTTAAACATAGAATCTCAATAAGTTTAAAAGATTAAGCAAACTTTTATAAATGTTTGTTATGCTTGAGTTAAGTTTGTATGGTGTGTTTATGTTGTGTTGTTTATGTGTTATAGCTTTGTGTGGAGTGCTTCATACTTAGTTGAGAGGACTAAAAGATATTGGATATCAAAAGGCAAGTGACACACATATCCCTACCTATTGTTCTTCTGCATTAGTGTTTTTCAGTAGTATGCATGATAGGTGGAATTGAAAGATTGTTTTACAAAATGCTAGATCCTAGTAGTGAGTAGCTATCCCTGAACCATCCCTGATATGATGCTAAATACTTTAAAAAATATGATGCTATGCTTTGATCATATGAAAAGTTGTTTTGTGAATAAAAATTAACAACTTCAACTAAAATGTACTACCTGGGTGGAGTGGTTTGATAAGAGGAGGTTGGAGTAGGTGGGTTCTGGGGCACATGCTTGTACAGATGTGTAGCTCAGGATACTGCTCGGGATTGCCACTCAGGATTAAAGAGATTAATATGGCTTCCATGCTTAGATGTACTTCCAGTGCAACCTTATGACATTATGGGCTCTGTCTTGATTGAGTAGGATTAAGGGTTCAGCCATGGGTACTGACAGAGGGTGGTAGCATAATATAGGGGGCACGGTCAGATCCGTTTGGTTGAATGCTTTTTCTGAAAGGTCTTGTCTCATTTTATGTATGGGCGTAAAATGAGTCTTAAGGTGAAAGTGCACAACCCTTGCAAGGTGTCTAAAATCTAATTAATTAGCTGTGTCCTCGCTTATGGGCATTTGAGTCTCTAGTCATGGAATGATCGGAAGAATCTCATCATCTTTTCTGAATGCTTTAAAACTTGACTAGTAACCCCTAGAGGAGCTCAGGCTCATGCCCCTGAAAAGGTATGGTTGTCTGGTTGGTCCAAAACTTTGTTGAGTTACGCCTAGAATTACATGCCTAATTAACATGTAGGGTATGGGGTTTGTCTTGACCCTTATAAACTAAAATTTTGATAAAAAGGGCTTTGCAAAGGTTGTAGGATAAAATTTGCTTTATGCAAATTAGCCAAAAGATCCACTAGCCAAAGATCATTTAGTGTAGACTTTTCAAAAATGCCACCAAAATATGTGTCATTTGCCAGTACGTTGTTGTACAGACCCCTATGGGGCTGCATATTCAAACGTGCAGATTGTCATTCGGGAAGGAACGGTAAATAGGATCTCAAGCTTACGTTCCAACATGTTTTTCTGTGGCACTTGAAGAAGGTGGAGGCTCATTGTTACTGTGCTTCATGCTATGCAACTTTGTAAGGTAGATGAACCTTATAACTGGATTTACGTTATAAATTTGATGCTACTGCATTGATTACTGTATTCTGAACTGTGGTGCTATCTATTGATCCAGGGAATAGCACATTTACACAGGAGTTCTACCTTTAGCAAAAGGTGAGGCGCTACAGGGCACGAGCGGCGCCGGCGGCGCCCGCTCGGGCGGCGGCGCGCGGGACTCCCCCGCCGCCGGTATCATGGGGGAGTGCCGCCCGTTAGCCCCCTTCCTTCATGGCTTCATGGAAGCCCTCCCCCATGGAGATGCGAAAATGTGGCTCCAGTGGCTGCAAATTCGTGGGTGGAGGTGTCTCCCACAAGCTAGGGTTCCTCCCTTTATAGTCTCTGGGATTCCCGTCTTCCCATCTTGGGCCGCAGTAATTCGGGCCTAACTCGGCGGTCTGGACTCGGAATCAGGTGAATTTTATGTCCAGAACGTTTGCCGTAAATTTCCTACAACTTTGTAGTTGAAGAGTTTTTCGTTTGACGTAGTCTTCGACCCGTAACGTGACCATCTTCGAAAAGAGTTCTGGCACAAATTTCTGGAAAGTCCCAATTTGACTCCAACAAGGTTTCCACTTGTATTCTTGGTAATTCCTACACATCAAAGTGTAAAACAAGAACATTGTGCACTGTTGCAACTATTAGTAGGTTAGTCCAAATAAATCATAAAAGTGTCATAAAGTGTAGACAAAACATATAACAATTGGTGTAAACAAGCATGGAGAATCAAAAATTATAGATACGTTTGCAACGTATCATCCACCATACATACCTATTAGAAATTTGCTATTCCAAGTACATTTGACTTTCTTTTATCTATCCTTCAAATTAAACTCTTTTTGGTGTTATGTGAAAATTAGTCAGTAAAGCTCTCACGAACCTGATGGCACACTTTACTTTTCTCGCTTTTAAAATTTTGACATTGTGGCTCTCTTATGTTGATGTTATGCTTGCAAGTTGTAAGTTGGAAATTAGCCCAGACATGCCGTCATGAGGCAAGCTTTCAACATTGCACTTTTTCTCTTTTGAGTTGATATCGTGATCTTTTGTTTATGGATACTCGTGATGTAAAATAAGTTGGGATCTTGCGGGATCATGGAGTTTGTATATGTGTTAGAGAAATGCCTGGGCCGCTAATCTAAGCCTTGCATCATTCATGGTGGAAATTTACAGCATGTCCATAGTGGACATTCGATGGCGCATCTCACAATAAAAAGCTATACCAATGGTAAATAAAAGAGATGTCGAGGTGTTCATTGTCTGTTTGTTCTGTCATTTTGATGTGGGCTTGTTCCATGTCATCGGGTAGGAGGCACCCCGTTGGTTGTTCTCGATGATAGGTGTATGCTTACAATGACAAGAGCTTGCTTGGGACCTAAGTCGAGTAGCATGAGGTTTGGGTATTCGTACTTCATGAGACACGAGGTTTTCAACTTATGATTTGTTAAGCATATGCTTATAATTGTACTCGCATTAACTTTAACCATTCAAGATGCCTATGATGGGGGCAATGAGAGCTCAAAGCTACTAAGTACCATAATTTTTGAAGGTTTATAAAACTTGCAATTACTGCTTCCCTCTGCGAAGGGCCTTTCTTTTACTTTTATGTTGGGTCTCCACCTTCTACCTTTATGCACCGTCTAAGAGAGCATAGTTGCCATTCTGAGTTTAATGTGCATAGTCCCAAAGTTTATCATTGATTGATTCATGATTTTGGTTTCACTTGTTCTTAAATTATTTGTATCTAGTCGGCCTCTTAAACTTGAAAGTGTCCTATGCATTTATGTTTTGCTATTCCATGAAGGACAAGCTGAAAAACACTTTGATATGTTTTTCCATATGATTTGAACAGACGTTTGACTTTCATTGTTTCATTACTCATGATCTTTCGTTTGTGTTTCTTTTCATGTTATAACATGGTTGCTTAGTTTTTATTGTCAAGATTATGCCTCTTATGCCCATGTTTTAAGTTCTTTGATCCCAGCACTCAATGCTTTACATCGTTGATCAAGATTGTGATGGTGCATGTCACCTCAAAAATTATTCTTTTGTTATCACTTTCCTACTCGAGGACGAGCAGGAGTTAAGCTTGGGGATGCTTGACACGTCTCAAACGTATCTATAATTTCTGATGCTCCATGCTTGTTTACACACCATTTGCTTTGTGTTTTGTTACACTTCATGACATTTTTATGCATTTTTCGAAACTAACCTACTAATGAGATGCCACAGTGCCAGTTCCCTGTTTTCTGCTGTTTTTGTGTTTCAGAAAAGCTACACAGGAAATATTCTCAGAATAGGACAAAACAAAAGCCAAACCTGCTATTTGTACAGAAGCTTTGCGAAGACCAAAGATGAGACGGAGGGGGGCCACAGGCCAGGCTCACCCTAGCGTGGCGCGGCCAGCCCCTGGCCCGCGCCACTAGGGGGTGAGGCCAGCTGGCCCACCTTCTGACGCTGCCCTTTTGCCTATAAATTCCCCTCGACGGGAAAAACCTAAAGGATGGATCGCTTTTCCTCGAAACATACTGCAAGCCACCTCCGTCATCGAAGCGAGATCAGGAGGATCCAGGAGCTCTTCCCGGCACCCTGTCGGAGAGGGGAATCCCTGCCGGAGGCCTTCTCCACCACCATGGTCGCCTCTGGAGTGATGTGTGAGTAGTCTACCTTGGACTACGGGTCCATAGCAGTAGTGAGATGGTTGTCTTCTCCACCATGTGCTTCATGTTTAGATCTTGTGAGCTGCACTACATGATCAAGATCATCTTTGTGTAATTCTACATGTTGTGTTTGTTGGGATCCGATGAGTATTGGTACTATGTCAAGTTGATGTGCTGAATTATTATCTTTATGTTATCTCTATGTTGTTTATGATCTTGCATGCTCTCCGTTGCTAGTAGATATCTTGGCCGAGTAGATGCTAGTGACTCCAAGAGGGAGTATTTATGCTCGATAGTTGGGTTCATGCCTCTAGTAATCTGAGGGAGTGACAAAAACCTCTAAGGTTGTAGATGTGATGTTGCCACTAGGGAGAAAACAACATTCTTGTGTCCAAGGACATTTGCTTTGTTTACTTTACGCACTTTGCTTAATGCAGTTATCCGTTGTTCACAACTTAATACCCGATGGTTGCTCGGACGACATCCGGAGGGTGGATTATTAGTCATAGATGCAGTTGGATTACAGTCTATGTATTTTTTCGTAATACCCAGAGTGAATCTCATAGTGATCCTCATGACATATGTACGTTATCTTTATTCTATCAATTGCCCAACTGTAATTTGTTTACCCAGCATGTTGTTATTTATCTTATGGAGAGACACCACTAGTGAACTGTGGACCCCGGTCCAATTTCCTTTACATTGCTATTACCGTTTACTATTTTACTCATTTATTTACATTCTCGCATACTATTACCTTTTACCACTCGATATGCTCAATCCTTTGTTTACAGCAAACCGGTGAGGTTGACAACCTCATCGTAAGTTGGGGCAAAGTACTTGGTTGTGTTGTGTGTAGGTTCCACGTTGCTGCTGGTGCAAAGCAAAGCCCTAGACGAGGCGCCATATAAATTGTTCGGAGCTGTCGCGAAGCTAGCGAGCATCAACCTTCTGAAGTTTGGCTTTCTCCTACTGGTTCGATAAACCTTGGTTTCACAACTGAGGGAAGACTTTCTGTTGTGCTCATCATACCTTCCTCTTGGGGTTCCCAACGGGGTTTATCTACACGCCATCAGCTTTCACTTACTGAGATGTGTTGACTTATTCTGTTTGTATCTCTGTGATACAGCAGAGAAAATTGGAGAGTCTTGGAGACTTCGGCAGCCAAACACTTAAGATCCCCTGATGGCTGCGGTGGACGTGCTGGAGTTGAACTGGAAGCTTGTTCAAAATGTCCTCCAGCTGGCTTGCCACATATTGATCCGTTTGTTTGTTGGGTTCTGGCCAAAGAAGAGGAAGGAGATGCCAGGCAACAATCGTCGGAAGCTACTCAAAGCCTTTGACACCACCGACGATCCTGTCCTTGCACTGAAGTGTACGTCTGTGAAACGAGGCGTTGAAGGGGCGTGCCTTGGCCCAATCGCATGGTGAAGAAGTGGACTGGGAGAAGGTTGGTTCTTCCCATGCTCGCCCCCTTTCGGAGATGGAGGAATTCTTCAAGAAGGGGAAGCAGTATGCGCCCAAGATTGTATCTCTCATTTCTCCGTCGGCAGCTTCCTCGACTTGTGTGCCAAGTTCTTCGACGACTCCTTCTAGCACCCCTGCTGTTGATGCTTCTACGCCTTCTACCACCACGGAGCCTGCTGCTGAGGTGGCATAGATTTTTAGCCTTCTTTCGTAGTTTTTATTCTTCAAGTTGATGTAGTAAACTTTGGTGTCTTTTGCCGATGCCTGTTCGGGAAACTCTATACTTTGTAATTATTTCGCTCTTATGAAATGCTTATTCCCAGCATCCCTTGTGTTTGAGTTGTTTTCCCTTGTTCTTTTGTCTTCCAGCATGGATATGATGGTGGGTCGTCATCCTTTGATCGTAGCTCGCCTCCTGTGAATATATCGAGTTCTGAAGTTCCGTCCGCTTCTTGCCGTTGTGTTGAGTACTTGTCGAGGATTTTTGATCTCGAAAGTCGATTGTCGTTGTTAAAGCACCAGGCAAAGAATGCTGTAGAGCAAGCTGGGAAATCTTTCGGCTTGATGAAATGAGTGTCTTCGCTTGAGAGTCAAATGTCTAATCTGATGGCCAAGATTGTTCATCTCGAAGAGTGTGATTCTTTCCTTATCGAGGTTATCAAATCAGCTTGCGAGCAGCTGCAACGTGAGTTCCTTGAAGCCCCCTTGCGCTTTTTCATGTAATTTTTCGTGTTGTAACTTCTTTAGTCTCCAGGTTCTTGCTTAAATCCCGTCGATGAGGATCGTCGAGTGTCCGAGCGGATTGTAGCTCTTGAGAAGGCGTCGATAGATACCAACACCTTTTGGATTGATCCGCATCACCGCAGCGCCATCGTTCTTTTGCAAGATCGTGCTCAGCATGTCTTAGAGTTGGTCGATTGTTGTCAAAAGTCTTTGATGACCATGTACTCTGTTATGCTTCCCCGGAATCCTCCTCCAGAGAATTTTGGGCAGCTACTTGACGTTTTCTGGATGAGCCGACATGTTCATCGCCTGATAGAGCTCAATTTGGTGGCTGGCGCCAATTTTGCTCTTGGATGGATACGTAAGTGGCACCCGAGACTCAATTATAGCGCTATGTCTCTAGATTTGCCTCCTACCTGAGGATCTGTGGCGCTACGAGTCCATATGGATGCCATGCTTCAACCGGCGAGAAGGATTATTGCTAGGTTACTGGAAGCTGATGCTAACTTTTTCCGTGAATATCATTACTTGAAACCGCTCCGCTTTGATGATTTAGATCAAGCGGAGTTGTAATATAGGGTTGTAGTGTATGTTCTTTTGTAAACGCGTGAGTTTTTTGTTCTGAAGCTATTGTCAGAAACTTGTACTCAAGGAGCTATTTTTGTTCGTGCGTTTACAGCGATTCTATGGTGTAACACTTGTGATCTATTTTTTGCATTTGGCACAAATACTTGTAAACTCGAAAAGGAGGAACTTGTCTTTTTATTTATGCTGAATGTAAAGATACATGGGACATCCCAAGAGACCCGGCCGATGACCTATGTTCTGGGTCTGGAGGGCATTGCCCTATTATAACTCATGGCTTAGTATCCTTGTTTTTCCTATTCTATTTTCCTAGTAGCTTATTGTATACTTTTGTCTACACTGTAGAGGTCTTCTCCTCCTCTATTGTAGCTTTCTTTGGATCTGATAGTTGTACTCGTAGTTTCTTTGCCTCTGGCTCCGTTGGATGTTCTTCGGGTTGTTTCGTAGTGCCTGAAGTCGCGCTTGTTATTTTATCCTTGGGTTGTCCATAGTTGCCTATCATGCCAAAGTTTTGTGCCATCTTGTGGAATTCCTTGTCGCATAGATCTGAGAGTTCAAAGCTCCTCTTTACTGTGATGACTCCTCTTGGTCTTGGCATCTTGAGTACCAGGTAGGTGTAGTGAGGTACTACCATGAATCGCAAAAACGCAGGTCGCCCGAGAATCGCGTGATACTGAGAGGGCCAGTCCATGACTTCGAAGTCGAGCTTCTCTCTTCTATAGTTTTGGCAGTTGCCAAAGCAAACATTGAGAGCTATTCGACCCAGTGGGTAGTTGGCGCTTCCTGGTATGATTCCATGGAAGGAGCTGTCTGTGCGCTTCAAGAATTCCAGCAATATGTGCATTGCTCGAAGTGTTTTTGCATAGATCAGGTTTATCCCACTTCTTGCATCCATGAATACCCTGTCTACGTCGTATCCTCCAATCTGGGCTTTGAGTACCAAAGGCGCATTTCCCGGCTGAGGTACTTTTATGGGGTGATCTTCTCTGTTGAATTCTATGGGTTGCTTGGACCAGTGCAAATATTCTGTAGTCACTGGAGGCGATGTTACTACTAAGTTGACTTGTTGAGATATGCTTTTCTCCTCTTTATTTGACTTCAGGACGGGTAGTATCATTGCTGTGATGTGCACCTTAGATGGGATATATCCTCCTTCATTGTTGTTTCCTTCATTTGATTGGTTCTGGCCTTGCGCTGCTCCATTGTTTGCTTGCTGGTTTGATGAAGGTGTGTTATTTGCGTTGCCCTCATAGCCCTGCCTTCTTGCTTTGGCTTGCTTATTTCCTACTGCCTCCTGAAGTTTCAGAAACGTTTTGCAGTCTTTCATTGCGTGCCTGGACACTCTTTTCCCATCAACGAACGCGAAGTGTAGGTGGCACAGTCTGTTTAGCATATCATCTGGTGATGCATTATAATCCCTGGACCCCTTTGATTGGAATCTTTTATTGTTGTCAGAGTCTTCGCTACCATAGCTGCGGTATCCTGAGCTCCTACGGTCATCTCCTTGATAATTATTGTCCTTGTATCATGCGGCTACTTGGCTGTGGGAGCTGTAGTTGTCATAGTTGCGGGATCTTCTTCTCTGGCTGTTGTACCTGTTTCCCCTATTGTCTTTTGGTGATTGCGTCCTCTTGTTGTTACACGCGTCTTCGCCATCTGCGAATATATTTGCTATGTCCATTAGCTCCGAAACTGTCTTTGGTTTGATTCTGCCCATTTCTTCGACTAGGTCTCCTCGTCGTAACCCAAGTGTAAAGGCGTCAATTGCTCGCTCATCTGAAACTTCGACTGTGCAGTTCTTGATGATGCTCCACCTTTGAATGTATGACCCGAGTGTCTCATTGCGCTGCTATACATAGGCTTTGACTTCTTCTATTGATGCTGGCCGTTTGTATGTTGACTTGAAGTTTCTTGTAAATTTCTTTGTGAGCTCTTCCCAGCGTCTGATTGTCTCTCTTTCCAGCTTACTCAACCATGACCGAGCTGCGCCGGTGAGGTGGAGTTGTAGACTTTGCATTGTTGTTTCCTTTGATCCTCCAAGTATTCTGACTGCATGTAAATAATCTGAGAGCCATGATGATGGCTCCTGGGATTCGTCGTATTTTTGCTGATCATGGGGTAGTTTGAAACCTTTGGGTACTGATGTGGTGCAAACTCTGCGAGTAAAGCATGATGCGCCCATCTCTTTTTCGTCATCTCCGTAGTCATTGATACGTCTCAAATGTATATATAATTATTAATGCTCCATGCTTGTTTATGCACCATTTGCTTTGTATTTTGTTACACTTCATGGCGTTTTTATGCATTTTCCAGAACTAACCTATTGATGAGATGCCACAGTGCCAGTTCCCTGTTTTCTGCTATTTTTGTGTTTCAGAAAAGGTACACAGGAAATATTCTTGGAATTGGACGAAACGAAGCCCGAACCTCCTATTTTTCCTGGACACAAGACGAAGACCGGAGGAGAGCCGGAGGGGGGCCAGGGAGCAGCCACACCAGGGTGGCGCGCCCCCCTCCTGGCCACGCCAGGGGGTGGTGTGGGCCCCCTGGCCGCCCTCTGATGCCACCTCTCCGCCTATATAAAGCCTCCCAACTCCGAAACCCTAAATCGGTCGGTGTTTTTCGAGAAAGAGTTCTGCAGCTCCGCCGCCACCACCGACGAATTTTTTGGGATAGAAGTCTGTTCTAGCACCTGCCGGGATGGGGAAGTGCCCCTGGAGCCATCTCCATCGACTCCATTGCGTCCACCGCCGTCTCCATCGACTTCACCGCCATCTCCATCGACGTTGCTGTCTCCCATGATGAGGAGGGAGTAGTTCTCCCCCGGTAATGAGGGCTCTACCAGTAGCTATGTGGTTCATCTCTCTCTCCCATGATGTGATCTATATATGATCGTGAGATTTGTATCTAGTTGAATTGGTAGGTGCTATTCTTAATATATTATGCTACTCCTGTGCTTTATTATTGTAATCTCCGGAGACACCTTATACCATGATGTGAAGGTGACAGTGTGCGCATTATGTGTGTCTCTTTGGCTAGTGTTTCTATGATTTGTTGGTGTTTGTTGGAACCATCTAGTGCGCTCAAGGTGATAGTGTGGGGCAATCTAGTTTGGGAAAATGCGAACTTTGAGGAGTGCTTCGAAGCCCTACAGATGATTAGTGTTCGTTATCCATTGGAGAATAGTTTAGAGTGGCATAGTGAAGATAGTTATTTATGTGTTCAATTATGTTACCTTTGTTGAGAGTGTCCACTAGTGAAATTATGATCCCTAGGCCTTGTTTCTAAGCATTGAAACACCGTTTACATTCAGTTCGGTTACATGTTTGCTCGCAGCGATATTTATTTCAGATTGCATTTACTACTTATAATCATTCATATTACTTGTATTTCACTATCTCTTCGCCGAACTAGTGCACCTATACATCTAACAAGTGTATCGGGTGTCTTGGGGACACAAGAGACTTCTTGTATCGTAATTGCAGGGTTGCTTGAGAGGGATAGCTTTGACCTCCTCCTCCCTGAGTTCGATAAACCTTGGGTGATCCACTTAAGGGAAACTTGCTGCTTTCTACAAACCTCTGCACTTGGTGGCCCAACACTGTCTACAAGGATAGAAGCGTGCATAGACAACAAGCTCTTTTCTGGCGCCGTTGCCGGGGAGATAAGGTAAAAGGTACTCACATCCTCGTGTGTGGGTGCTTGAAGTTATTTCCTTTAGATTCTGCAATTATATCTTTTTGTTTCTTGTTTTTACTTTCACTAGTTAGGCTTAATGGAAAACAAAGAGTTTTATAGTATTTTTCTGAGTTAGGACATGAAGTGTTTGAAAAACCTTTGGAGCTTTATTCGCATAGCAATGTTATTTGTATGAATTCTTTGAACACCGTTATTGCTAACGCTATAGAAAGGTCTAAGCTTGGGGAAGCTGGTTTTGATAAGCATGATATTTTTAGTTCCCCAGCTTTAGTGGAGAAAATTCGCTCTGATGATATTTTATCTCCCATATGTGATAATTCTAATGATGTTTGTGATCCTCGTTCCTTTAAAATACCTATGAAAATTGTTGAACGTGTTATGGACAACTCCTATTTAGGGGATGGAACTGTCCATCCTGGTGATCATTTGCTCTTTATGCATGAATTATGTGAGTTGTTCAAGTGTGCAGGTATTTTGATAGGTGAAGTTAAGAGGAAGCTATTCTCTTTATCACTAAAGGGCAGAGCAGCGAAATGGTATAAGACGCTGAAGGATGGCCGATCTATTGGTTGGGAGGAAATTGTACCTCACTTTTATTCTAAATTCTATCCTTCTAGTGAGATTCATAAAGATAGGAATTATATTTATAAGTTTCATCCTCATGATGGAGAAAGCATTGCCCAAGCGTGGGGAAGATTGAAGTCACTATTGCTCAAGTGTCCCATTCATGATCTCCCTCGTAATGTTGTTATTAATAAGTTTTATGCAAGGCTTTCAGGATATTACAAGGACTATCTAGATGCCTATTTTGAGGGGTCTTTCACTAGCAAAGAGGTTGACACCAAGTGGGATCTGCTTGAAACAATTCAAAACAATATCGAAGATTGGGATAGCAACAAAGGTAATGGATCAGGTATAAATTATGAGTATGATTGCATTAAGTCTTTCGCTGAAACTGCTGATTTTCAAGAGCTTAGTGCTAAATATGGTCTTGATCCTCAAATTATGGTTGATTGCTTTAGAGTCTTTGCTTCCCATATTAATGTTCCAAAAGGAAATTGGGATGTGTATCATGAACCTTTTAAAGACACTTGCATGGAAAGTGATATTGTTATTGATGATTGCAATAAACATGCTCAAACTTCTGAAAGTACTATTTCTTATAAGCATGTTAATTTTTGTGGAGCACTTAGACCTTGTGAACAGAATCACATCAGAGAAGAATATTGTATCCACCACAGGAATGAAGAAACTAGAATGTGGGACAGAACTTTAAATGAGCTTGGTGAAAAAGGTTTGTGCCCTCTATCCTTTTATTTGTGAACTTTGCTATAAAGTGGGTCATTTTAATTTTCAATGCTCAGGCTATAATAGTATCCTTTCTAATCCAATGAGTACTACAAGTTTGTATTGTGATGACAAGATCACTCCCAATCAGCATGATGAGTTTACTTTATTTTTGGGGTGTGAAGAGTTGTGAAGAAAAATTTCTTTGGTAGATATGAGTGCTTTTGATATTAATAGCATCCTGCATGGTTGTCATCTTTATTGTGTTAAAGATTGCCTCGCAAATACTTACATACAAAATATTATAAAAGATGATGCTTTACCAAAATATGACAGGATTAATATGTGTTTTGTTCTTATTAATGAGAAGGAGGAATCCTCCAAAGTTTCTTCTATTGTTTCCATCGATAAACTAGGTTATGTGGAGAAGCTTCCTTTCAAACCTCTCCCTCCTAAAGAAGTGAAGATGAAGAAGAAGAATAAGAAGAAGAAGAGGAGTAAAAAGAGAGAGGAAACTGTATCTTCCCCTAAGCATGTTGCTCCTATTATAGTTTTTGATGAATCTGAACTCAATGATGTTCCTATGCCTGTTACCTATAGTAGTGATCATGATTGGGAAATGCACTCTATTATAGTTTTGGAGAGAGATACACTCTGTTTTTTCATTGCCAAGAACACTCTAGTTTTCACTCTTATCGTTCAACGAGTTTTTTCTTTTTCTAGTACTGCATTTAGCTTTCATTTTTTGCCTTGATTTTTGTTCAGATCTTGTTATATCCTTGCATCAAGGTGTATTTAGACCACTGGTCTATGTTGGTTTTCATCTCAAAGATTTGTTTCAAAAAGGTTGAATGGTGTTGGAAAAGAGAAAAAAGTTTCATGCCTATAGTGGTACAAATGGGAGCTTGTTTAGACTGTGGCTTAGACTTTTGCATGTCATGCTTGTTGTTATTTTGATAGTATGCTTAGTAATTTTTGCTGTAGCATGACTTGTCTTAAATGAATGAGATTGCTTAATGTGCCTTTGAAAGAATCATGCATTGTTTTTGTTATATGGGAGCATATTATTGCGGTTTTCTCCTTTGATGCTTTATTTGGGTTGACTTGGCGCATGCTTATAACATGTTTGACTCTAACAAGTCACCATAAGCCTCTATGATAATTTGGTTTTTGACTTGTGATACCACTTTATGCTTCGGTTAATGATGTTTTGTCGCTATGCATGATTATGGCCGTTATTGCTCTCTTAGTTGGTCGCTCCCAGTCTTTTGCTAGCCTTCCTTTTGTACTGAGAGGGAATACTTCTTGTGCATACAACTCCTAAAAACCAAAGTTTTCCAATGTGTCCACAATATCTACCTATTAGCAATTTGCTATTCCAAGCATATTCGTCTTGCTTTTATCTATCCTTCAAATTAAACTTTTTGTGTTATGTGAAAATTAGTCAGTAAAGCTCTCACGAACCTGGCGGCCCACTTTACTTTTCTTGCTTTTGATAAATTTGACATTGTGGCTCTCTTATGTTGACATTATGCTTGCAAGTTGTAAGTTGAAAATTAGCCCAGCCATGCCGTCATGGGGCAAGCTGTCAACATTGCACTTTTTCTCATTTAGTTGATATCATGATCTTTTGTTTATGGATACCTGCGATGTGAAATAAGTTGGAAACTTGTGAGCTCATGGAGTTTGTATATATGTTAGAGAAACGCCTGGGCCGCTAATCTAAGCCATGCATCATTCATGGTGGAAATTTACAGCATGCCCATAGTGGACATTTGATGATGCATCTCACAATAAAAAGCTATACCAATCTTATATTTACTAATTGGAGGCACCATACGGAGCTCCATGTTAATCCTAGAGATTAGAAATTTTTATCCATCCGATTAAACTATAATCTATCTAGAGCCGTTAGATGATGTTCTACTTGCGTGAGGTGGACTCCTCTTCGTATCTCCTTCCAGATATAGAAAAAACAAAGGAAAGAAATACATATACTCCACGCCTCCTACCTCCGATCGATCGGCGCCTCTGCCGTGACAGCAGCTTCCAAAAAAATTCACAATCCGACTTTAACACCGGATCGCGGAAGTGGAGTCGAATTCGGCTGTGATCTCGCTGGTCTCCACGCAATGCATTCTCTTTTTTCTAATCAGATATCCAGGATCTTCTGCGTATTACCGCATCGCGAGCTGCCTATTGATCTTACAAACCTCAGAATTAGCGTGCATGGTAGGAGCTCATATATCTTGTGCGGTAGCAGGAGAATAAGACATGGAGCTAGCTGCCCTGATTCCATGTGGACTCCCCACGACACGAATCTAGGATAAGCTTTGACGGATTGTGATTCTGGTAAGCATGCAATAGGTAACTAAGTCTCAATTTGTTCTACGCAGTTCATTTGACAATTTCTAACAGCCAGCAATAGACTACGTATTCCCTAAGAATTGAGGCATGACTGATTTTATTTCATTCGCCTTTTTTTCGTAGAAAACGGATAGTGGAAATTTCAAAATTTCTCATATCAATTTGTAGAGTTCTCGAGCTGGATTCCTATTTGACGGATTTTATTTCTTCACGCGATAGCACAGATTTTATTTTTTTGATCTTGGTGGATTCCACTGGTATCGTTTCAAACTTCCAAACAGTTCTTCATGAATCTTCTTCGCGAATTATGCAATCAGCGCATCAGGTGTATGTACTAATTAATTGTGTGAGGTTAATCCCTATCTCGACTGCTGGATTCCTTTTACATACTGTAGTGTCCTTCTGGCAGCTATCGATGTCGACATGGTTTTCCTGTGGGGGTTGATTAGGTGATGATGTGCTCTCAAGTTTACTCTTTTTTCACTAGGTGCTCAATGAAATTCCACCAAAGCAATGTTATGTTCTGCTCAAGAGAATGATGGTGGAATTCTAGGAGCGATTTATGCAGCAGTCTTGATTTCCATCATACTGTCCTGACTATTTGGAGCCCACTGATTGGTAGTAATGTATCAGTTTGAGGGACATTGATTTTGTGCAGCTAAAATTAACAAGATGTGATGATGGAGTGTGAGAGATGGCAAGGGTGTGTGGGATACATATTCTTGTGCGTGCACGAACAAAATTACATTGTCTGTTCTTGCTGCAGTTGGTTAGCTATTTGCTATGACAACACTAATATATATATGTACTTGGAGATATCCTATGTTCTTCTTGATACTGATTTTTTTAGCTAGAGAGGATAGTTTTTCTTCTTCTCAGTTTCTTTGGTATGCCCATACATCAAACCCGTCTTTCAACTTTTGATTGTTACAACTGATTGATTAAAAAGGATAATAATACACTAGGTTACCCTCTGGAATTGATTAATTATTAGAATCTTGCGGGGTTGTAGTACCTATCCAAACCATATAAAAAAGAAAAGCACAGGGAGTAGAGAGCAACTTTTGGATACTTCATAAGTTCTAAGAGCAGCCTATTACTCTAGAGTTGAAATCCTGATCCTATCTCGAGTTGTTGTTACGATGAATATCTAAAAGATAATGATCCAAATATGCCAACAAAGACTGCGATGATTTGTCTTCTACATCAGTGAATTTCCTTTTGCTGGACCGTATTTAGTAAGGATAAAACCTCTCTGGATTTGCTAACAAGCACATGTCACTGGACTAGATCGTGCACAAAGGTAAATCGTCGAAGCTGTACTGTATACAGTTGCATCTTCCCACTTCTATACTCTGGATTGCTCGTGCTCCTTTAGCTGGGCTGCTTCTCAATGAGTCCTCACATTAATTTTAATATGGTTGCAAACAAACTTGACTCCATGTGATAACCGACATCTAGATTTTGCTCATCAGTTTAGTCCGTATAGGAAAAAATAACTAACAAAACGTTATGCCCTTGCTTGCGAGAGGGGATTTGGTGCACATGAGCACCAGTGCTCTCTTCACTTTCAGAATTTTGAATTTTTCAAAATCTCACACTTTTATGTCTCCAAAAATTATAACGTTAAATATATAGATAGATATGTACAAGAGGAGTGTGTGCGAAAAAGTCCCGTTAAAAATACATTGTATTTTGAAAGATATAAAAAGACAAATTTCTGATAGTAAATAGTAGTAAAGTAGTAGTAAAATGATATATATATTTTTGTCAGAAATTTGTCTTTTTTGTATATCCTAAAATATAAAGTATTTTTAATGGGACTTTTTCAAGTATGCACCTACGGTATATATCTTTCTATATATTTAACGCCATAATTTTTAAAGACATAAAAGTTTGAAGTTTTGAAATTTTCAAAAATCTGAAACTACAGAGATCACTGGTGCCCATGTTTCAAATAAACTTTCCGCTTGCTGGAGTGCCAACTTACTTCTTAATAGCTGCATAAATATTCAAGTGTCCTTAATATCTTATATTCTCTGCGTTTGTAATTAATCATTCTGCTCTAATTTTCGTTTTCAGCTAGCTATTTAATTAGCGATATCATGTTGGGGGTTGTTTCTGTTCTAACAACACGGGTTGTCGAAATTGTATTTAGATATGACAACTCTAATGAAATTTTAAATATCAAGGCTATTTAATTAGGTTCTTTGCTAGAATAATATTTATAATTTATTTTTGTTCAACTTCATCCATGTCTATGAATGTTTGGTATGCTAAATGATATACGTGCTCAATCTATGTTTTGCAATCTTAATGATAGCAACCAAAGGTCTGGGCTACGCAAAATAGTAGCATTATGGAAGCTGTGCGCATTTGTGGAAGCAAGGTATATCGATGCTTCATTAATTATAGTCTATTACTCCCTCCGATCGAATATAAGTATCTATAATTTAATATAATTTTTTACTAAGTTAGTATAAAATAACTGATAATTATTTCCAATCAGAAGGAAAAATATATACTACATATTTAAGGATAGATAGAGTAGACATTTCTGAAATCGGTTCTTCTACATGTGGCCTGCTAATCAGGTATTAACGGTGGCATCTACAGCACTCCATCGGTGTCAGCTTCTATGAAATGCTAATTAACTCACATGGTTTAGCGCACATGTAATATTATATTCAAAATGTCAGAGGGTATTTGGATGTCAAATGGCTTATACTCACATTTACTATTGGGGTTATTACTGGTTTAGTGCACCTCTAAAATTATTACCTGTTATATTTTTATCACACAAACACAAGTATCGTGATTGAACCAAGATTGATTTGTTTCTTCAGCTTCCACAAGGTATTGTTCCAAGCATATTTTTCAAATTATACATTTTAACTGTGAAAACATTCAATCAATATCAACCAATATTTATATATTTTTCATGTGATTATAAATATGTATACTTCTAATGTTAAGTAGTTCCCTAATAACTAGCCGTGCGGTTGCACGGGTTAACGACTAGTGGTAAATAAAAGAGATGCCGAGGTGTTCATTATCTGTTTGTCTTGTCATTTTGATGTGGGCTTGTTACATGTCATCGGGCAAGAGGTACCCTGTTGGCGTTCTCGATGATACATGTATGCTTACAATGACAAGAACTTGCTTGGGACCTAAGTCGAGTAGCATGAGGTTTGGGTATTCATACTTCACGGTACACGAGATTTTCAACTTATGATTTGTTAAGCATATGATTCGTAATTGTACTTGCATTGACCTTAACCATTCAAGATTCCTATGATGGGGGCAATGAGAGCTCAAAGCTAGTAAGTATCATAATTATTGGAGGTTTATAAAAATTGCAATCACTGCTTCCCTCTACGAAGGGCCTTTCTTTTACTTTTATGTTGAGTCTCCACCTTCTACCTTTATGCACCTCTAAGAGAGCATAGTTGTCATTCTAAGTTTAATGTGCATGGTCCCAAAATTTATTATTGATTGATTCATGATTATGGTTTTGCTTGTTCTTAAATTATTTTTATCTAGTCGCCCACTTAAACTTGAAGGTGTCCTATGCATTTATGTTTTGCAATTCCATGAAGGACAAGCTGAAAACCACTTTTCTATGTTTTTCTATATGGTTGAAACACACACACTTGACTTTCAATGCTTCATTACTCATGTTCTTTTGTTTGCGTTACTTTTCATGTTATAACATGGTTGCTAAGCGAACGGGCTCTTTCCTGGGTGACCGTGGCGACGGTAAGCACCGACCGCGCGTCACCCAGAGGGGCCCACCTGGACACGCGTGAGGAACCCCTTTTCCTTATCCTCTTCAAACGCATCTTCCCGATCCAGTCTTCCTTTTCTCTCCCCGATTAACAGCTCTGTGCCGCTGCAGGCTCTAATTCCCCGCACCTCAACCGAGAGAGAGGGCTTGAGCCTCATCATCCATCGCAAGGTATACCTCACCGGAGCCGACGACGCTGCGGCTGGCCGCGGCGGAGAAGGCGACGGCGAGACTAGAGCGAGCCGCCGACGAGCCATACAACTTAGGGGGGTGGGGGTGCAGTGCGCCGACGCCGGAGACGAACGGATCAAGGCGGTGGTTAGAGGGAAGCTAGGGGCGGAGGTGGAGCTTCGAGGAGGGCAGGGTGGCAAGGCGGCCACGGGAGCACCGCCGGCCGCGGGCGGCGGTAGGCAGGCGGTCCGGCCGGCGATAGCTGCGGGGGCAGAGCATATCTCAAGCGCAGCGGTGGCGGCGGTCACCCTCTCCTCTCCGTCTTTCTTTTTCACGGTGGCTCGTTCCAATAGTGCTACAGTACCTGTCGGGAAATCGATCGTGCTGATGGGTGACCGTAAGCTAGCATTGCCCGTTGCTAAGTTTTATTGTCAAGATTGTGTCTTTTATGCCCATGTTTTAAGTACTTTCATCTCAGCACTCAATGCTTTACATTGTTTGATCAAGATTGTATTGGTGCATGTCACCTCAAAAACTATTGTTTTGTTACCACTTACCTACTCGAGGATGAGCAGGAGTTAAGCTTGGGGATGCTTGATACGTCTCAGACATATCTATAATTTTTGATGCTCCATGCTTGTTTATGCACCATTTGCTTTGTGTTTTGTTACACTTCGTGGCGTTTTTATGCATTTTCCGGAACTAACCTATTGACGAGATGCCACGGTGCCAGTTCCCTATTTTCTGCTATTTTTGTGTTTCAGAAAAGTTACACAGGAAATATTCTCGGAATTGGATGAAACGAAGCTCGAACCTCCTATTTTTCCTAGACACAAGACAAAGACCGGAGGAGAGCCGGAGGGTGGCCAGGGAGCAGACACACCAGGGGGTGGCGCGCCCCCTCCTGGCCGTGCCAAGGGGTGGTGTGGGCCCCCTGGCCGCCCTCTGACGCCGTTTCTCTGCCTATATAAAGCCAACTAACTCCGAAACCCTAAATCGATCGGTGTTTTTTGAGAAAGAGTTCTGCAGCTCAACCGCTGCCACCGATGAATTTCGAGGGATAGAAGTCTCTGTTCCAGCACCCTACCGGGACGCGAAGTGCCCCCTGAGCCATCTCCATTGACTCCATTGCCTCCAGCGCCGTCTCCATCGACTTCACCGCCATCTCCATTGATGTTGCTGTCTCCCATGATGAGGAGGGAGTAGTTCTCCCCCGGGGCTGAGGGCTCTACCGATAGCTATGTGGTTCATCTCTCTCTCACATGATGTGATCTATATGTGATCGTAAGCTTTGTATCTAGTTGAATTGGTAGATGCTATTCTTCATATATTATGCTACTCCCGTGCTTAATTATTGTAATCTCCGGAGACACCTTGTACCATGATGTGAAGGTGACAGTGTGCGCATTATGTGTGTCTCTTTGGCTAGTGTCTCTATGATTTGTTGGTGTTTGTTGGAACCATCTAGTGCGCTCAAGGTGATAGTGTGGGGCAATCTAGTTTGGGGAAATGCGAACTTTGAGGAGTGCTTCATAGCCCTACACATGATTAGTGTTCGTTATCCATTGGAGAATAGTTTAGAGTGGCATAGTGAAGATAGTTATTTATGTGTTCAATTATGTTACCTTTGTTGAGAGTGTCCACTAGTGAAAGTATGATCCCTAGGCCTTGTTTCTAAGCATTGAAACACCGTTTACATTCAGTTTTGTTACATGTTTGCTCACAGCGATATTTATTTTAGATTGCATTTACTACTTATAATCATTCATATTACTTGTATTTCACTATCTCTTCGCCGAACTAGTGCACCTATACATCTAACAAGTGTATTGGGTGTGTTGGGGACACAAGAGACTTCTTGAATCGTAATTGCAGGGTTGCTTGAGAGGGATAGCTTTGACCTCCTCCTCCCTGAGTTTGATAAAACTTGGGTGATCCACTTAAGGGAAACTTGCTGCTGTTCTACAAACCTCTACACTTGGAGGCCCAACACTGTCTACAAGGATAGAAGCGTGCGTAGACATCAGTCATATGCACTGGTGGGGTCCTGGACCTTCGAGTTCCTCCTTGCCTTGGGTTTTTGTGGTATCTTGGCGATACTGACCTAGATCGTCGGCTACTACTTCTGTGCCAAGGACTGTTGTGACGGCGTGGTGATCTAGGCTTGTGTATACCTTTGTTGCGGTATGCCTCTTCATCTTTGGCTGTTAACTTGTTACCTACCATTCTCAATCCTTGTAATGCTGCTCTATGCATATGCTCTCTTGGATCCCCTGGGCTTGGCCGCGTGGTGTATAGATATGTTTGTGCTGCCACTAGTGCTGCTTCGGGTGTCTTTGCTATAATATTGCCTTGCTCCTTGACTGACAGGAAAGATGAGTCGAGGTTTCTAGAGATGTTTCACCTATCTGAGTGCTCGAGGTTTTCAACTCTTGATCCGTGCCTGTGGTGCCTTCTGCTATTCATATATGACGCGTTGATGCACTCTACGCAAAAGCTGCGCTTGCTTCGATTGTTGAGTCCCTTCTTCTCTATATTTCACTTTTTTCTTTTTCCAGTTGCCTTGATTGTTTTCGCAGGGTGTAATGATACCCTAAGAGTACATTTTGGCTTGCATATGTTGGTATAGCTGTGCCGTGCTCAACGGCTTCTTTGATTGTGTTACATTCTTCTGCTGATAATCGAAGTTTGACTCTGTTTGCTAGAGAGTTTGCGGTGTCGCCTTCCGCCAGATTATTTGCTCCTCTTGTTACGTTTGCTAGGTTTAATACTGGGTTGTTGTTGTCATCGAATTCTTCTAAGTTGTCTCCTATGATTGCGAGTACTTGTTACTGGTTGTCAAACTTGCTGCTGCAGCTTGAGAGAGTAGTTTGATTATCCTCATGAAGCTCCAATCCTGTTTTCCATGTATCTGTAGATTTATCTGAGGTGTCGTCGCAGTAGATCATGAAGTCTTCTGATTGATCTCCTAAGTCGAGGTTGTCCATGGTTTTGTCGAGATCTTCGATTTTTCCTCCTATGTTTTCCGTTGTTGCAAAGCTGACCGGCGAGTTTACCTCACTAGAAGAGCATACCGATGATTCTGACATTGCAATTGTCGCGGTTTTGCTTGCCGACGGATCCGATTTCGTCAAATCTGAGAGGCGAATTGAACCCAAATATCTGACGCGAAATTTTAGGCTTCCGATCATCAAATCCATCTCCTGATCCAAGCTTGCGAAGACTGGCATGAGGGTTGGTGGATGAAGTTTAAAATCTACGGTCCCGAAGGATATCTAGTTTCCGTCAACTTTCAAGTTGCTGTTGGCTAGAAGTGAAAAAGCCGTCAAATTCATGATCCCAACGCCCAGAGTCCCCACGGTCGGCGCCAATTGATGAGGGTTAACTCGACAAATGTCCTAGATGAAGGACTTTGGATCGGGGGAAGAGGGCGTCGGATGAACTCGAAGGTAAAGATCAGTCAAACAAGGTGTATATCGAGAATAAGCGTAGTATTGAACTTGTCTCAATCTCAATCTGTCCCTGGTCGGCCTCTCCTGGCCCCTATATATAGGTGGCCAGGTCTCAAGGATCCGGTCGGGTTCAATACAAATTACAGTGTCCGTATACGATATCAACTCGTATTTCGACTATGTCTATGACTGGGCGTATCTTAGCGGGCCTCAGGGGTACAAAGATAACAGGCTCTATTAGCTATACCCTCGTCAAACAGAGAGCATGCAAGATCATAAATAACATAGACATGATAAATCAACAATCAACTTGACATAGTACTCAATATTCATCGGATCCCAACAAACACAACATGTAGAATTACATAACGATGATCTTGATCATGATAGGCAGCTCACAAGATCTAGACATGAAGCACATGGAGGAGAAGACAACCATCTAGCTACTGCTATGGACCCATAGTCCAAGGTAGACTACTCACGCATCACTCCGGAGGCTGGCATGGTGATAAAGAAGGCCTCCGGTGATGATTCCCCTCTCCGGCAGGGTGCCGGGAAGAGCTTCTGGACCCTCCCGATCTCGGGACTGACGACGGCGGTGGCTTGCAGTATGTTTCATGGAAAAGTGTTCGTCCCCTTAGGGTTTTCCCGTCGAAGGGAATTTATAGGCGGAAGGGCGATGTCAGGGGTTGGACCAAGAGCCCACACCACCTGGTGGCGCAGCCAGGGGTGGCCCGCGCCACCCTATGGTGCGGCTGCCTCCTGGCTCCCCTCTGTCTCTCCTTTGGACTCCGTCTTTGTGTCAGGTAAATAGGATCTTTGGCTTTTGTTTTGTCCAATTCCGAGAATATATCGTGTGTAACTTTTCTGAAACACAAAAATAGTAGATAACAGGAACTGGCACTCTGGCATCTCGTTAATTGGTTAGTTCCAGAAAATGCATAATATGCCATGAAGTGTAAACAAAACACAAAGCAATTGGTGTAAAACAAGCATGGAGCATCAAAAATTATAGATACGTTTGCGACGTATCAATAGCCACCATGGTGTAGTTGGAGGACACAACACAAGACAATCATCTTTGCTTTGCAGGTTTCTAGAAGGGAAGGAGAAAATTGCACCAATCTTTTTCTCTGAGAGTTTGATATAAACCCTAAATCACCCTTATGGGGCAAAATATATTTTCTACAACACTCTATGCATGGAGTTCCATAGAGTTGGTACACATGTGATCTATTGCTATCAAAGTCCTATGCATGTCCTGCTAGACCTTGATTTGGGCCTCTTATGTGTGATGCTCCTCACCTGAGACCAGGGCCCCTCTAGCTAAGATGCTTGGTCCACCGCATCTCTCACTAATGCCCTTGCTAGTCACTCCAGCATGGCTGGCACGAGGCCCATGCCAAGCTTCATGTTCGTTCCGGGCACCGTAGCCACCCTACATGTGTTCTACATAGCGGGTGGATCATGGGATGTGATCTAGGAAATTCCGCCATGGTCGCCCTAAACAAATCAAGATCTTTTGCCCGCTGTGCAAACGACGACCTACGACTACACGACTCTCGCTAGGAGCTTCTGGCCACATGAACCCACATCGGGTTAAGAAAATTACCCAAAGTTACTGGCAAGGGAGTAGATCTAGGAGCGTCCTTCTCCATCACCACCTAGAGGCCGCCATTATTGTTGCTATCCTCATCGAAACAATCCCCAGCAAGAACCAAAAAATGCGAGCCACATCCCTGTGTTCCCACTATCCCCGGCAAGGGGAATGGGCGCGACTATGTGTAACACCCCGAATTTACAACAAATTCAAAGTGCATGTTATGTATTCCACCACAATCCCAGAATCATTGTTGTGATATACATAACATAGTTGGTAACCAGTTCCATAGATATTACAATACGGGTGGTTCAAATACAAATGGTCATAGTGACCAAGTTCATAATACAATATAATAATAGCAGTGGAATTAACGTCTTCAGGCCCATGCCTTCACCCTACAGGCAATGCTGACTAGGAGATGATCTTAGTTCTGGTACTCCTCTTCGTATCCTTCCTCCGGATATTCTTCCTCATAGTCTGGCAAAGTTAATAGCCAGGGACAGAGCCCTGAGTACATTGGATGCACTCGCAAACCATCTTATAAGTGAAAAATAAAAGAGATATGCAAGGCTCATATAGTGGACTATGCACTAAGTTTTATTTGCACAAGGCTAATTTTCTTTCCCAAGAGAGTTCATTAAGAGGTAAGAAATATTTAATTCTCTAAGTTAAATCTTAGATGGAACATTAGGTGTCGGTCATAATCATGAATCCGGTCATTCATCAATGTCACACTTCAATTCATAGCTATTCAATTCTTTACAAAGGTCAAGTACAGCTTGCCAACTGTCCATGACCGCGGACGCGGCTATTCGAATAATTTTGACCTCTGCAGAGGGGGTACACTTTACCCACAAGATTCAATGCATCTGCCTGGAATAATCCACGGATCTTCATACACAAGTATGCGGGGTTCAGATGATCGAAAAAAATCTTTCACTTGCCTACTCTAGTATAGGATCCTTCCCTAGGAGCCCGAGACACACTACAAGAAATATGTCAGCTTGTGACCTTCTCGTAGTGACCATGAATAAAATTGTCATAGATTTATGATGATTATTCATCAATTGGTCGTTAGCTGATTGGGGGGGGGGCAAAACCCTAAAAACTTACGATAATTTTAGACAAAATCGTCATGATTTCCTGAGCCAAAATCGTCATAAAGCTTTATGACGTTTCTAGTTAGTCGATTACGACCATTTTGGATTGTCATAACGCCTATGACGTTGTTGAAACCGTCATGCGATATGATACACAGTAATGTCTAGGAGGCCACATCATGAACCTTGCCTATGTGTCTTGGTAACGTGGCATATATCCATCTCATGTCAGACTCAACTATTTGTTTGACACTCATTGACATGTGGGACCCGTTGTTAGTGAATTCGACTAATTCCATTTAACTGTTTTCAGGTTTTTTTGTTTTTTTTATCTTAAACTGTTTTTAGGTGGACCGCTACTCTAGCCCAACTTGCCCTCGCCGAAGCCCAACCCCACTAGCCCAACCCTAGCCCAACCTTGCTGGCCCAACCGCGAGCGGGCAACTAGTGTGGCAAAAATATTTTGCGGGCGCGGGGTCTTGAACCCATGACCGCTGCCTTCGCCTGTCTGCTACCGCTGAGGTGATCAAGTGTTTGTGATATCTGTATAGACAACAGGAATATAGAGGTAGTACTCTCCAGCTTTATTTCAGACAGGCTCAACCGAACAGAGCGGGGACTTAGCAAATTTTTAGAGCGGGGACTTAGCAAATTTTCAGAGCGTCGAACAGAGGGGGCGGCGGCGGCGGTGACCGGCGGAGGGGACTGCGTTGCTGGTGACCAGCAGAGGGGGCTGCGGCGGTACCGACGGAGAGGGCGGGTCTTCAGTGCCCGGCGGAGGGGGCTTGGGCGGTGGTGACCGGCGAGGGGGATTCGAGATCGGGTTCGCCTTAGGAACTAAAGCATTGGCGGGGGGCTCTCCGGCAACCTCAACCACTAGGCCTCGCCTACCGCAGGACTCACCGTCGGCGAACACCTCCAGGTCTGCACCCCTCTCCTCTCTCCCCTCTCCCCCTATCAGCCTTCTAGGGTTAGGGTTAGGGTTTGCTAGCTAGGGTCCTCCAGTATGGTTTCTTGATTGCTTGCTGATGCTCCAGTATGGTTGTGTTGCTTGATTGCTTGCTGATGCTGCAGTAGCTCTGTGGTAAAAGAATTAGTGCAAATCCTTTAGTATGGTGGTTGCTTGATTGCTTGCTGATGCTCCAGTATGGCTTTGTTGCTTGGTTTCTTTGTTGCAGCTATGATTTTGTCTCTAGTTCATGCATGCCTTTGCAATGTGTGATGTAAATATACATGGTGGATAGTAACTAGGCATGGCAATTTATTTGTTTTGTTTCTGGCCATTTTCAGTGTGTATTTAGTGAATGGTGTTTTAGAATGATGCAGATGGTATAGCTGGAATTGCTAATTAAGTTGCAACATTTCTTATGCAGATGGACAGAAGCTGGATCAGAAAAGGAGTTAGAAGAATTTCCTCTAAACATACAAGGGAGTGGAAGATTTCATGCAGTTTGTTCGCAGAAGTGTTCCACGCGACGCTAATGTTCTCTGCCCATGTTGTCACTATTTGAACCGTGAAAATCAACCTCTAGGAAAAGTATAGGATCATCTCCTTTTGTATGGCATGGCAAGCATGTATGATAGATGGATCCATCATGGAGAAGCTTTGTATGCTGAACCTGAACCAGATGCCGAGGCACATCATCATGTGGAAGATGATCCACATCATCATGTGGAAGATGATCCACAACAAGAGGATGCTGGTTTCGAGGAGGAGGATGGGTATGAAGATGATAGAGTCCCTGACCTGTTTGAGGACCTGTACAAGTCTGAGCCGCAGGGTGCTGGAGAGAGCTCAATATTTTCTGAGTTGGTGGGGGAGGTGAAGCGTGCAGCTGAGGCAGGGGGACAATTGTCAAGATTTAGGTTCACCGTTAGGTTACTCCACATCAAGTCTTTTTACCGGATCAGCAATGCGGCAATCAATCAAATACTTGGTCTTATGGCCTTGCAATACCCTAACAGTGAAATCCCCAAAACTTATGATGAAGCATTAGGTGTAATTGGCAGATTGGGGCTTGGATATGAGTCAATACACGTGTGCCCGAACAATTGTGTTTTGTTTCGGAAGGATAATGCGAAACATGACCACTGCCCTAAATGCAATGCCTCGAGGTGGACGGATGTGGATGGGAAAAGGCGGGTACCGGAGAAGGTGTTGAGACACTTTCCATTGATTCCTAGGCTGCAGAGAATGTTCATTTCGAAGAACCAGTCAGCGGAGGTACAGTGGCACAAACTCAAGTGGAAACCCGTGGATAATGAACTCAGCCATCCGGTCGATGGAGAGGCATGGAAAGACTTCGACAGGGAACATCCAGATTTTGTCACTGATGCAAGAAACATAAGACTCGAGCTTGCCATGGATGGTTTCAATCCGTTTGGAAACATGAGTCAGTCATATAGCATTTGGCCAGTATCTGTGGTGCCCTACAACCTTCCACCATGGGCATGTATGGATCAGTCCAACTTCATGATGGCGTTGCTTATCCTGGGTCCAATGTCTCCAGGAAAGGATTTTGATGTGTTTATGGAGCCACTTGTTGAAGATCTGCTCATGCTCTGGAATGGTGTATCCATGTACGATGCCCTGAGCCCCGATAAGTTTGATCTACGTGTTGCGGTCATATTTTGTATTCATGATTTCCCGGCACTACACACTTTGTCGGGGAGGATCACAGCAGGTTATTAGGCTTGTGTGCGCTATGACAAAGACCCTTGCTCAAAGAGAATAAGGAACAAGATCTGCTTTATTGGGCACCGCCGGTTTCTTACTCAAAACCATCGTTGGCGCAAAAGCAATGATTTTAATGGCGAGATTGAAACCCACAACAAGCCAGCGGAATTCACTAAAGCAGAGCTGCAGCAGCACCTTGAGAAGGTGAAGGATGTGAGACCAGGAAAGCTTCAAAGGAAAAGAAAGTGTGAGGACAGTCAATGTTGGAGCCAAAGGTCTGTTCTGTGGGACCTGCCATACTGGGCAGATCTCAAAGAGGAATAATATCGATGTAATGCACATCGAGAAGAACATATGTGACAATCTGCTTGGGACATTTCTGAACATTGAAGGGAAGTCAAAGGACACATTAAATTCTAGGCTTGATTTGGAAGACATGGGTATAAGAGAAGATTTGCATCTACAACCTGTTGGAGGTGAAGATTCTTTTGAAATGCCAGAAGCATGGTATACAATGAGTAAAGAACAGAAGCTTGAGTTCTGTGAATTTATAAGAGAGGTGAGGTTTCCAGATGGGTACGCTACTAACCTAGCAAAATGCATTTCTTCTGATAAATGCAAGCTTCAAGGTCTGAAAACCCATGATTGTCACATCATGCTCCAAAGGATTTTACCGGCAGGCCTGCGTGGATTCATGCATAATGGTGAATTCATGGACAAGGATATATGTGAGGCGGTTGCTGAACAGGGCAATTTCTTTAGGGAACTTTGCTGCAAAACACAGAAGTCAGATGTTCTGAGAAGACTTGAAGCTAAAATTCCAATCATTCTGTGCAAACTTGAGAAGATTCCCCCCCCCCGCTTTCTTCGATGTGATGGTACATTTGGTCGTCCATTTACCGAAAGAGGCAATGCTTAGAGGCCCTGTGCAGTATGGTTGGATGTACCCAATCGAAAGAAGGCTGCTTACACTTAAGCGTTATGTGCAGAACACGGCCAGGCCCGAGGGATCAATTGTTGAAGCTTATGTTGTTGATGAATGTTTGACATTTTGCTCGAGGTACTTTGACGATGTGGAAACAAGATTTAATCGGCCGGCCAGAAATAAAGAGCGGGATGATTCGCACATAGGTGATGTCTCGGTTTTCAACCATGGTGTGCAGTTTGTTGGGGGTCAGAATACTTGGAGGCTGGTGAAGAATATGATAAGATGGTTTGGTGTGTGCTCCGAAGTTGCCCGGAGATTCAACCATTCATCGAGTATGTCATCACTTGTGCGCACTAGTATTAGTTGGAAGAAACCCATTTTGTATTTCCTGATGTTTTAATTCACCTTTTTTGTTGGCATTGCAGGCAGTGCAAGGAAGAGTTGAAGCAGCAAGATGGTCTTGTCAATATTGATAAATGGCTTGCTAAGAGATTTGCTCAATGGTTTGAGACTCATGTGAGATCTTTAGCCTTGGATCAATTGACTAAATGATTTTCTATGTGTGTTATTCACCATTGTTTTGTTTTGTTTTGCAGATTGGAAAATTGTATGGGAGAAGAAGGTGAGTGTTGATCTGTTTGCTTTGGCATGCAAACCGGATAAAAGAGTGAGAATATATTCTGCATGTGTTGTTGACGAAGTCCGGTAGCATACCCTTGACTGCGAGAAGTACATGAAGACACAAAATAGTGGTATTGTTTCTGAGGGAGAACATGATGGTGAAGATATTGACTTCTACGGTCAGCTCAGAAGGATCATAAAGTTGCAGTACAATTCCAATGGTGGCATCCACCGTCCGGTCATCTTATTTCGATGTGATTGGTTTGATCTCGGTGGCAAGAAGACGAGTGTCAAAGATGATGGATACTTCAAAAGTATCAACACTGGAATAGGTTGGTACAAGAATGATCCATTTATTCTCACAACGCAAGAATCCAAGGTTTTCTATGTGCCCGACACTGGCTTACGTAGAAATTAGCAAGTTGTGCAGAAATTCTAGCATAGGCATTTATGGAGTGTGACCGAAACTGATATCAAGAAGGGTCCTGGTGGTGGTGGTGGACTGACCTACCAAGATGAGGACTCTGAGCAAGTTCCGGTGCAGGCTAAAGAAGGCAGTGTTCGAAGCAGATTGCAAAGGGATAGGGAATGTGTCTTAGTTGATGTTACAACTGTAGAAAAAATAAAGAAAAGGAGGAAGGCTGTAGCAGGAGCGGTTGGGGATGATGATGATGAACAAATCAGGGTTGATGATACCGAAATGTAGTATCATAGCGATCCTAAAAATAACAGGGCTGGTTTTGGTATCGAGGATGACGAGTACTAAGGTAAATTCTATCTTCCATGGGTATCTTGCATATTACTAGGAGCTGGAGTAGCCTCATTTGCTATGTATCTTGTTTCTATGCCTAGCAGTAGTCATAACTTTGTGTCTGTAATATGTTGATATCGGAATTTGCATTCCCGTTATTTATTTTGACAGTAGGAGCTGGAGTATCAGTGGCACACAGTCAGGTGCTCACCTTTGCTGAAGTTGATGAACTAGTCAAGCTGGAGTATCAATGCACAGTCAGGTGCTCACCTTTGCTGATGTTGCTGAAGTAGTCAAGCTGGAGTACATGTGTCATGTGGAGCTCATATTTGCTTGTGTTGGTGATGTAATTTTTGCTTTAGTACCAGGGTGTGTGTGAAACTTGAATGTAAGCTGGAAACTCTATGGAGTAGTTTATTTGTCTCTGTATGGATGTAAACTTTATGTTTATGAAACTTTAATGCAAGCTGGAAACATTACATTATCTTTATCTAGAATTTTAAGTGTTCTGGTGTTATTGATCTAGAGCTGGAGTATCTAGAATTTTAAGTGATCAGGTGTTAATCTGTTGTGTCTACTAGAGTAACTAATTGATCTCACACACTATCAGTGCAGTTTATTTCTTCACTGAAAAGAAGAATACATACGAGATGATTAACTTTGTAACAAATTGATCAGATAATGGTCATTGGACAGGTAAGGCAAATTGCATAACTGCCTAACTGTTGCATCAGGTTAACAATGGTTTGATGATGCCAACCATGAAGATAAGAAGGGACAAGTGGAAGAGTAGCATCAGGTTGCTTGGTTAACTCATTTAATCAAAGCAGTGATCATAACATTCAGAACATTGCTAGGTAGCAAGACTAATACAAGATAAACATACAGCAAACCATCCAAACCATCTCGAACCAAAGCAGTGATCATAACATTCAAAAGATTTACTCCACCAAAAGCTTCACTAGCTTAGATAGTTCAACACGAACATTCACAAGGTCTACTAAAAGCTTCACTAGCTTAGATAGTTCAACACAAACATTCACAGAACTAAATTAACCTAGATGACTCCACCAAAAGTATCCACATATCTCTGTGCCCATCAAAGTTCTTCTCCAGCTAAACCGAGACTACCTAAGACTCCACCAAAAGCAACCACATTCTCTGTGCCCACCATCAACACACACTCCTAGCAGCTACTGCCAAACTTTTTTGATGATCAACTTGATACCACCTTCAGCAGCACAGCAGAACCAGAAGAGGAAGATATGGTCCTTCTTCATCTCAATGGCCTTCACCACATCCTTCCAGCCAGCCAGATGTTATCATGGCGCATTTGCCCTTCCCCTTATTAATCTTCATCCAGACATTAAGAGTATCACAGTGCTTGTTGAAGACTTCTACATTGCTTCCATGGGCAAGATACTTGTTGAGGTAGGTCCTGCTGAAGCTCTTGGAACAGTACTGCATTGATATCAAAAGAGATGTGAGTAGTCATTTTTACAATATTATCAAGACTAGAAACTATACATACATAGAAGTCATGTTTTTACCATTTTGCCTTTTTTGTCGTCGATGTTTGATTCGAGCATCCTGCACACATAGAATGGTATCCTCGGTTCATGCCTATCAGTTTGGTACTCTAGAAATGCAACTTGTGATTCATCCAAACCAATAAGGTTGGCATACACATAGTGGGCATCATACGGTTTTACTCCAAGTATGTCGGGACCTTCATCTAAGGAATAACATAAGAGAACTAGTATATCCCAGGAGCAAGCTAGTATATAGTAGCAGCAGCAAAGCACGATTACCTCGCATGGTAAGCGCAGGAGGATGCCTAGCAGCAGCACCGCCACCACGCCTGGCAGTAGCAGCACCGCCACCACGTCTGGCAGTAGCAGCACCGCCACCACGCCTGGCAGTAGCAGCACCGCCACCACGCCTGGCAGTAGCAGCACCGCCACCACGCCTGGCGCCAGAAGCACCACCACCATGGCTAGCGGCAGAAGCACCACCGTGACCACGCCTGGCAGCACCAGCACCACCGCCACCACACCTGGCAGCAGCAGCACCACCACCACCACCATAGCTAGCAACAGCAGCACCACCACGCCGGGCGGCAACAGCATCCCCATCATTAGAGCTAACATCCATGACTTCAACCGGCTGCTTGCCCCTGACGATGATGGCAACATTGTCCTCCATGGTCACCTGATAAACATGACATAAGGTAACTCATAAGACTACATATGTTTAAGAGTGAAATTTTGGCGCAGTGTGATGTACTAGTTGCATTCACAGAATCCATTGGCAGTTTGGAACTATAGGTAACAAGCATTATGTATATTTACAAATAGATCATGTCTAGCAAGGGGCAAAAGCATTTCAGTTATCCACTACCAAAATCACTTTTAATGAGTCGACCACCAAAATCACTGACTGGATACCTCCTACAGATACATCAGTCGGCCCAACCGTCACCTTCTTTAACCGAATCTAAGAACAGCAAGGCATTCAATTTCTTGCAAAAGAGAAAATCATTCATCTTTACCCATCCGCTAATCGGGTTAGAAAAAAGAAGAGGAAAAACTACCCAGGCAAACCATGCTTCCTTGAAAGATTCTAATCCTAAACTACCAAGACAATCAAGAGCTCCGTGGCTAGCCTCCAATTGAATCGCGGCTGACCAGGAAGATGATCCGCAAAATGAGATCGAGGCGCGCGCATGCAGAGAGGCGGGATTTGGCACTTACTCGAGCGGGGATGCAGCCGCGCCGCGCACCACTAGCAGCAGCCACAAACCCACCAGATGCAGCGGCGGCGGCGTGGTGGAGCATCTCCTATAGAGTGGCGGCGGAGTGGGGGAGACGAAGTGGGGGAGGCGAAGTGGAGGAGACGAAGTAAATCGGAAGTGGGGGAGACTGACATGTGGGTCCAGCAGGGTTGGTGGACAGTAAATGTAAGTGGAGGGAGGGACACTGACATGTGGGACCAGTTGGGTTGGTGTGTTGTCTTTAACTGCAGGAATGTGATAAAAATCAGATTTCCATATATGTGCAAATTACTTTTTCAAGAAAATTCTCGCAGTGAAGGTTTATTATTTTTTTCTAGGTGGTATGTCACATAAGATAACTCCACGCGAAGGTTTCATATTTATTTGATTTTTTTAATTTGTTATGCCTATTTCAAAACGCATCCAAAACGGCCGGCGTTACCGTTCTTGGCTAGGGGTGGAATCTTGCAAAAAAAAATTGTGGATCTACAATGAAATAGGACCTTGGGAACCTAAAAGTGATTTTTCCAAAAAAACATAAGCAAACTATGAAGCACCTGTAGTTCAAATCAGGCCCACTTCCTGCTAAATTTTCAAAAACCCGTCTAATTTGTTAAAATACCTAGAAATGCTATTTTTCTTGATCAATAGGTGAATTGAACATATATAGTGGCCTAATTTTTTTGGAGTCTGGGTTGGCCCAGTCATCAAAGTGAAGCGCGGTAGCTGCTTCACAAAAAAATCTTTTTTCGGCACTCCAAAAATGTGAAATGAATTTTTTGTGCAAAGACAATAAAAATTTCTATACCAACATTCTTCCCTATTACAAGTCGCATGGATTTGTGCAATATAGGATCATTCAAACAAACTATTACATAAATATAGCCATAGCTCTCATCATTCTTCTTGAATGTCAAGAAACTTCGTACACGATAGCTCTTTTGTGAGAATACTTTTTCAAGAAAATCCTCGTAGTGAAGGTTTATTATTTTTCCTAGGTGGTATGTCACATAAGATGACTCCACGCGAAGTTTTCATATTTATTTGATTTTTCCTGAATTTGTTATGCCTGTTTCAAAACGCATCCAAAACGGTCGGTGTTACCTTTCTTGGCTAGGGGTGGAATCTTGCAAAAGTTTTTGTGGATCTACAATGAAATAGGACCTTGGGAACCAAAAAGTGATTTTTCCAAAAAAACATAAGCAAACTATGAAGCACCTGTAGTTCAAATCGGGCCCACTTCCTGCTAAATTTGCAAAAACACGGTCTAATTTGTTAAAAATGCCTAGAAATGCTATTTTTCTTGATCAATAGGTGAATTGAACATATATAGTGGTCTACTTTTTTTGGATTCTGGGTTGGCCCAGTCATCAAAGTGAAGCGCGGTAGCTGCTTCAAAAAAAACTCTTTCCGGCACTCCGAAAATGTGAAATGATTTTTTTGTGCAAAGACAATAAAAACTTTCTATACCAACATTCTTCCCTATTACAAGTCGCACGCATTTGTGCAATATAGGATCATTCAAACAAACTATTACATAAATATAGTCATAGCTCTCATCATTATGGGATCATTCAATTTAAGAAATATTTATCGAAAATAACACTCCTTATATTTTTGGTGAAAACTTTATTACCTAAAAATTAAGTAATTGTGTATTTCCAAAATATTTTGTGCTATGTCAAATTATACACTACATATTAGTGCATAATTTAGCAGCAGTTAATTTAATTTAAAATACTAGTGCTAATATTTCCCTCCCCCTAATTCAAAATGGCAACAGTACTCCCGCCAAAATACCAAAATTTTCCCTCCCCTCCACTTTCACCTGAAAAGACCAAAATACCACCCCACCAACCCCACCCATTCACTTTTGCAGGGCTATTTCGGACATTTCCATCCCACCCATGCTCACAGCCACACACCCACCCCAGTCGATCCAATCCTCATCCCCACCCACCCACTCGATCCAATCCCCATCGAAGGCGAGCGGCGACGGGAGGGAGACCGGCGAGCGGCGACGGCCACATGAGGGAGACCGTCGCGTCGACGGCCACGCGCGGCACACGGAGCGCGGCGCGCGGCGAGTGGTGAGCGGCTACTCTCTGTGAACGGCGATGGCTACTCTCGGCTAGTCTCAGGTCACTTCTTTCGCCTCTATCTCCTTCCCTGCCTTGTTGTTATTCTTTCAGGGTTAGGGTTCCTCTTCCTCGTTGTTCTGCTTCTAGGGTTAGGGTTTCCCTGCATGCTTGCTCCCCTGCCTTGTCGGTCCTCATGGCCTGTTCTGCTTCTAGTGGCAGGGTCCTCTAGATTCACGTGTTAGTATGCATAATCCTCCTTGGGGTTGCTATGTGCTAATAGAATTAGAGGATAATCTGCTGTCTTGGGGTTGCTTGCTTGCTGAAAACCTGCTATCTTGCGGTTAGTTTTACTGATGCTATAGTTGTGTTGCTTGCCCGCTTGTTGAAGCTACTATGACAGTCAACTGGTGCTATGGATGCTTGTCTCTAGTTCATCCAGGTCTCTGTAATGTATTGATATAAATAATACTGCATACACTCTTGCCACTGTGACAGTTAACTGGTGTTGTGGATGCTTATAATGAATGGTGAAATCAGTATGCATGATGGATAGGACAGTGACATAAAGAACTAGTATTTGTGCATGATGATATGATGATAATTAACTAGTGGTAAATTTAATAGAGTTTAAACACACTCTTGCTTATAATTAACTAGTGGTAAAATGAAGAGTTTAAACATACTCTTGGCATGGCAATTTATCTGTTTACTATCTTGCATGCTGATATGATGTATAGATTCAGTGCATGCTTGTGATGCTTTCCTTGTTCTTTGTGACTCAACTATAGCCACATGCTTGCGAGCTATAGCACTTGCGGCACTATTATCTAACCACATGTTTCTTCCAGGAAATTGGCAAGGGATTTCACAAGTTAACTAGAGCGAATCAGAGCCGAGCAGCCAAGAGGAAGCAGTGGCATAAAGAAGAGGGTTGATGTTGTCGATGGATTTCGTGTCGCAAGAACACGGGGTACCACGCGACGGACCCAAAGATTCGAATGCAGGGGGCTGAACGTGTGAGATCTAGGATCGCAACGAAACACGGTGACGGAAGCCTCGAGCGGTCGAACGCACTACGCACTGCAGAGAGAGACGCCGAGCTTTACCCAGGTTCAGGGCCCTCGTGGTGAGGTAAAACCCCTACTTCCTGCCTTCTTGTATTGCAACGCGACACCTCGCGAGGAGTACAAGGTCTTGGTTACAAAGCTCTAGCTGGCCAGAGGTTGAAGAACCTGCGTGCCCAGCTAGCAGCCTGAAGAAGATGAAGATCCGATCCCCTCTAAGGGGTGGCCTCCCCCCCCCCTTTTATAGCGCCAAGGTCCTCCTTCCCCTTATCTTCTTGGGGAAGGGGTTGCCACACACGGCCAAGGAGGGAGGACAGCTGTAGACTCTATACTTCTGTGGACGTAGTCTTCATAGATTAGTGGCGCCGGTCCACCGGAGTGGGTGGAGGAAGCTGACGTCTTCCTCTGGTGCCCTGCACCGTCCACGCTATTTTTAGGGGGGTGGCCAACAACCACTGTGCCGCTTTGGGCAGGCACAGCGAAAGTTGGTCTCCTCCCTGTCGGGGGTAGCATGGGCGGTACGCGGTCTTCTGCCCGTTATCTTCTTGCTCTGCACGCAAACGTGCTGAGCTGACGTGGGTGTGCCTCCTCTCCTCACCAGCAGGGGCTCGTGAGGAGGTCTTCTGGTCCTTAGCAGTTTTGGTCGTCGTTCTCCTCACGAGGCGCCTCCTCGTGAGGGTCTTCTCCGCAGCCTGGGTCGTTGTCCTTCCCCTGGGCTGAAGATGGGCCGATGACGGGGCCCAGGAGTAGGTGGACCGGGATACCCCGGTATCCAGAACATCGACAGTAGCCCCCGGGAGCCCGGCCCGCGAACGCGCCCTCTCGAGGGAGCGAAGGGCCAGGGGCCCCAGAAGCTGCTGGGCCCTCCAACGGCACGCGTCAGCTGCGCGGTCAGAGGACCATGCGAAGAAGCGGAGGTCGTGGGCACGTGGCACCCTTGTAGTTGGCGGAGCGAAGCGGCGTGGAGGTCGTGCGCAGTGGGTGGGGTAACGGGCGTTTTTCGAACCGTCGCATCAAGGGCGACGCTTCGGAAACTGCACCCTGGCCGCCCCCTTAAAAGCTTGGCAGAGAAGGCTCCTTCCTCTTTCCCACAGCACACCACCGCCGCCACTTCCCTTCCGAAGATCTTGCGCATCCAATCCCCCCTAGCTTCCAATCTTCCCACTGCAACTCGCCCCCGCCCGGATCTATGGCACCGCGCCGGGCCGTCGGAGCAGCGAGGTCTTCTGGAGCGACGCCGCAACCAGCGGCGCCCCTGCTCGAGTCCCGCATCAAGAGCAGCCGCGAGCTCCAGACCGTCCGAGAGATGGTCGGGAGCAACAACAACGAATGGGGCGCCACCCGCATCTGGCACGGCCGCGCGCCACGGGACACTCTGCCCGTGACGGCACAGCCCTTCTTTCTCTTCTCCGTCTTCGCCGGCCTGGTGCCGCCGTTCTCCCCCTTCTTCCTGGCGATCCTGGAGACTTACGGGATCCAGGCCATCCACCTGCATCCCAAGTCCGTCACCTTGCTGGCGGTCTTTGCCTATGCCTGCGAGGCATGGATCGGCATCAAGCCGTCGGTGGCGTACTTCCGCCACCTCTTCTCTCTCCGGTCCTCTGGGCTGAACCAGAGTTCCGGGTGCGTCTCCTTCATCGCCACCCCTGGGACGGAGGGCGACTTCATCGACTTGAAGTGGATGAAGAAAGTCGAGGACTTCCGGAGCCGCTGGTTCTTCGTTGACATCCTCGAAGAATCGGAGCTCTTCCTCGTGACTGGAATCCCTCCCGTCAAGCTCACCACCTGGGCCAGCGAGGCCCTTCCTGAGGAAGCCCTGAAGACGCTCCGCCCGCGGATCCGAGATCTCCGTAGGGCCGGTGTTACGGGGACCATGGTCGGGGTGGAGTTCGTCACCCGACGCATTGCCCCCCTGCAGGACCACCGTCGGGAGATCTGGAGGCACAGGTCCGGGGACGACCTCAGGCTCCACGTCAGTGAGCTCAATGCCGACGCTCGGGAGGAGGTAATAAGAGCCTTCTTCTCTTCCGCTGCCATCCCCGCCATTCCGCGCAATGCCCTCCCGATTTACAGCCTGGGCGCTCGGGAGACCAGTCGCGCTACGGCGGGGGTCTTGAAGTTCAACGCCTGGGGCCCGTTCCTCGCCGACGGCATTGTGCCTGGCCCCCTCCCGAGCGCACCAGCGGCAAGCTCGGAGCAGGACTCGGCAGCTAGGGGAGCGGGGCCCTCGGCTTCTGGAGATCTTGACGACGATGATGCGGAGTTCGGCGAGCAGCTGGTCCGTCGAAGGAGCCCCGAGGGCACAGTGGTGCTCTCGAATTCCTCCGATGATGACTCCTCCTCGCCGGACCAGCCCACCGGGGGAGATGTCGACGCGTCCTCCTCGCGAGACTTGGAGGAGGAGGGGCGCCAAGCCCGCCTGGAGGCGGAGCGCCGCTCCAAGTTCAACGACGAGCGCGCCAGCCGGCGACCTGAGGCCGGGGTCTCCCACGGCAAGAAGCCGGCGGACGAATCCTCCGCACCACCACCGGCATCCTCTGGCCTCCCGGGCAAAAGAGGATGGGTAGAGCGAGACGCCTCGTGAGTGTCCCTGCACAGAAAACTCCTTTCTTTGACTTACCTTTTTTCCTCATCTCTCTTCCCCCTGCTCTCTCCAGGGACGCCGAGGAGAAGAAGGAAGAGAAGAAGAAGAGGAAGAGGAGGAAGACCGGGCAGACCACGCCGTGCCCCAACCCGGCAACCGCTGCCACCCCGGCGACGCCGCCGCGCGCCGCCGGAGAAGAAGAAGATCGCGCGTCCACGGACGTGCAGCCCGCCCCGGGAGCCACTACAGCTCCCAGCGCGACCGAGCCCCCTAGCGCGGGGGGCACACCGGAGACGATGGGGGCAGCTCCTGCTGCCCCCTTTGTAGCCAGCATCACCACCACCCCGGAGGAACCTCCGGCAAGAACCGCCGCACCGCCCAGCTCAGGGACGGCCCCCGAGCCCAGCGGCAAGAGGGGGACGACCTCCACCGAGCCGGGGCCCTCCAGGGCTACATCGCCTCCCCTGCCGGAGATACTGGGGAGGCCCACGAGGATCGCCGCCGAACCCCACGCCGCCGACCCATGGGCGAGGGTGCTCGCGGCCGTGACCGGCGCCTTCCGTGATGAGGTCAGCAGGGCGCGCACTGCCAAGGAGGCGCGCATCGACGAAGGCTGGGCCCTCCTACACCAAGCCACGGAGAGGTGCCGCCTCCTAGACCAGCGCGCCGCCGAGCGCCGCGAGCAGGCGAGGAAGGAGGCGGAGGAGATCCGCGCCAGCGCGGTCGAGGAGGCCGAAGAAGCTCTGGCGAACGCCAGGGAGTCGGCGAGGGGAGTCCTGGCCAGGGCGCACCAAGAGGCCATGGAGATCATCTCCGAGGTGCGCCAGAAGATTCCCCCCACCATCGGGGCTCCCAACCCAGCCTTGGCTGGGGAGGAGGCCAAGCGGGCAGCTCAGCACCTCCTGGACGAAGCCAGGGTGAATGCCGATGGCCTTCTCACCAACGCCCAGCAGACGCTGGACGAGGTCGAAGATCGGGAGGCCCTCCTCCATGCCCGCGAGGAGAGCGCTGATTCCCGGGCGGAGAGCCTGAGCCTGCAAGAGGCTGGGCTCACTGTCCGAGAAGAAGAGGCTCGCGAGCGCGAGCAGGGACTTCGCCTCCGAGAGGAGCAGCTCCATGCCCTCGAGGACCGGCTCAACAGGGAGCGAGAGGCCCTCGAGAGTCGGGAGGCAATGGCCAGCCGGTCCAACGATGAGCTGACTCGGCGCCAAGAAGCGCTGAACCAGCGCGAGGCTTCCCTCCAGGCGAAGATGGACCACATGCTGAACCAGCGACGGATCAGCATGGAGCAGGAGTTCGAGCGGAGACGCGTCAAGATCACCGAGGCGTGCCGCGCGGACTTCTGCTCCAAAACCGACGCCGCCAGGGACAGGTTCAAGCAGGGGCGCGAGACCCTGGAGCGCCAGGTCCGCGACCTAGAGGCCGAGCTGAGGGGAGCGCATGAGGTGCGCCGGGGCGCGGAGCGCGCCTTGGCCGAAGCTGACGCCACCATCGCCTCGCTCCGGCGCGACGTGCAGAGGCTTGAGGAGGAGAACCTGGCGTCGGTCCTGCAGGGCGTGGAGACCTCCAAGGAGCTCCAGGAGGCTAGGGACTCCAAAGAGGAGGCGCGCATGCTGCGAAGGCCGCGAGTGCAGATGTTCCACGGGTTCTCGGCCCGCATCATGGCGGCGGCGCACCACCTGGGCATCCACGGGCTGAACCTGCCCACCGTCCCCGAGGACAACGGGTCGATCTTGCTCTTCTTCAGCCAGCTGGCTGAAGAGCTAGACGGCGCGTCGGCGAAGATCTTGGAGCTCATCGACACCGAGTGCCGGGAGCTGCTGGGGCTCGCGGGGACGAGGATCTTCTCCAACATCCAACGCCTTCGCCCCAACCTCAACCTGGAAGAGGTGCTGTAGAGGCCGTCGCCTCCTCCACCAGGAACTCCTGACCGCGCAGCTGTGGCCAGGGCAGGGCGTCTGGACATCGCCCTGCGACAGTTGCAGGCCATCTACGCCCGCCCTGGAGCACCCGCACCAGAGAGCTCCTCCAGCGGCGACACCTCCGGCTCCGGAGAGTCTGGCAGCGAGGAGGCTGGGGAGGAAGACGACGGATCGTCAGAGTCCAGCGGAGAGGCGTCCTCAGGCTCCAGCCAAGGCACCGGCGATGGCGAGGGCGAAGCAGCGGTCACCCAGTAAGCTCCTCCTAGACCTCCTCCAGAAGAACTAAGTTAGCTGCACACTTGGCAGCCATCAGACATTGCCCTACTGGGCCAGTTTAAGTTGTAATCGTACTTAAGGCGTCGTTCGCCAAATTGTCCTCATTTGCACCCTTGCACATTTTTCCTTGTCTCGTCTTTGTCTGGGGAATGCTCTACGCCGTTCAGGGGCCAGCCTCCGAGCGGGACAGCAGCCTAACGCTTAGTATGCAGCTCATGGTGCAAGGCTAGCGGGCACTGGCGCTCCAGAGGTGACTGTAATGGCATACAGGACTATCTCCCTGCAGCCCCCCAGGCGTCCAAACACAACAAAGGCGATTCCAGGAGAAGAAACACAAGGCCGCAGACAAGGACAACAGACGACTTGGAGAAATCTACACGAATTGTGCGACTCTCGCGCGCTCATGCGCCTTCATTCAAGTGTCGCTCGAGAGGAGAGAGCACCATAGATCGTATGAGGTGACTGTAGCAGGTCCCTTCCCTACTCAGAGCTCGATCCGTTCTGGGTTTTGCGGGCCTGCTGTTTTCCGGGCGAAGGCCCCAGCGCGGACACCGTGCTCCGGCTCTTTCTCGAAAGGCAGTCGAGCGAAAACTCACGTTCGCGTTAAGCCGCAGTTAGCTGAAATTGCGAGGCTGGTGAAGCCAAAACTCACGATCCCAGGCAGTTTCTATAGATTAGAAAAGATTAATGGCGAGTGAGACTGCCGTTACACTTTCTCCTTGCATAGACGAAGAGTTCCGTTTCCTCAGTCGAAGGCAAGGGGGTGAGTCCCTTAAGCCCCCCTGCCCAATCTTCAAGCACCTGGGGACGGGGCCATCGAGGACGGCGCAAGCCTACGCGTCCTCTGGCTCAGATCCCAGGGATGCGTATCTGTTGAGGAAGCGCTCGCAGAGGTCCCTCCAGGACGAGATGGATCTTGGCGGTAGCCCGTAGAGCCACTGGCGAGGCTCTCCTTTTGTGGCCATCATGAACCAACTGGCCATGACACGCCCGTCGCCTCTCGCCGACCGTATGGCGGCCGCGTAATGCTGCAAGAACTCCACGGGATCGGAGGTCCCGTCGTAACGCGCACCGACCTCCGGCCGGAAGCGAGACGGCCACGTCGCGCGGCGAAGTGGCCCGTCGAGCGTCGTGAAGCCCTCGAAGCCAAGGTCGCCGGGAGCCGGCGCGCCCTCTCCAATGGCCTCCAGGCCATCAAGGACCTGACGACGATCTCGGCGACGGCTCGCGTAGACAGCGCGAAGGTGAAGACGACGACGACGATCGTCACTCATGTCGAAGCAGATCTGGAAGGAGTCACACCACAGCCCCCTACCTGGCGCGCCAAATGTCGATGGATTTCGTGTCGCAAGAACACGGGGTACCACGCGACGGACCCAAAGATTCGAACGCAGGGGGCTGAACGTGTGAGATCTAGGATCGCAACGAAACACGGTGACGGAAGCCTCGAGCGGTCGAACGCACTACGCACTGCAGAGAGAGACGCCGAGCTTTACCCACGTTCAGGGCCCTCGTGGTGAGGTAAAACCCCTACTTCCTGCCTTCTTGTATTGCAACGCGACACCTCACGAGGAGTACAAGGTCTTGGTTACAAAGCTCTAGCTGGCCAGAGGTTGAAGAACCTGCGTGCCTAGCTAGCAGCCTGAAGAAGATGAAGATCCGATCCCCTCTAAGGGGTGGCCTCCCCCCCCCTTTTATAGCGCCAAGGTCCTCCTTCCCCTTATCTTCTTGGGGAAGGGGTTGCCACACACGGCCAAGGAGGGAGGACAGCTGTAGACTCTATTCTTCTGTGGACGTAGTCTTCGTATAGTAGTGGCGCCGGTCCACCGGAGTGGGTGGAGGAAGCTGACGTCTTCCTCTGGCGCCCTGCACCATCCACGCTATTTTTAGGGGGGTGGCCAACAACCACTGTGCCGCTTTGGGCAGGCACAGCGAAAGTTGGTCTCCTCCTTGTCGGGGGTAGCGTGGGCGGTACGCGGTCTTCTGCACGTTATCTTCTTGCTCTGCACGCAAACGTGCTGAGCTGACGTGGGCGTGCCTCCTCTCCTCACCAGCAGGGGCTCGTGAGGAGGTCTTCTGGTCCTTAGCAGTTTTGGTCGTTGTTCTCCTCACGAGGCGCCTCCTCGTGAGGGTCTTCTCCGCAGCCTGGGTCGTTGTCCTTCCCCTGGAGCCTCGTGAAGATGGGCCGATGACGGGGCCCAGGAGCAGGTGGATCGGGATACCCCGGTATCCAGAACACCGACAGATGTAGTGAAGATAGGCATTTTTCTAGAGGTGGGTTACTTGTGTTTGTGCATGTTGTCCTGCTCCATGCATCCAAATTGTTTTTAATTCATGTTTATTCTATTTTGCAAGCTATTAGGGCAACTGGACACCATCAACCTAACCAGCACAGCTACAACCACTCCAGATCAGCCATGATAGGGAAGAAGCAGTTGGCTGGTGTGCAACTTTATCCTTCGTTGTATTATGCTATTTTGTCTTTGGTTTGTGTCTTACATGGTAATTGCAATGGTTTGTTGTAGTGTGAATCTTTAAATTGTAGTTTGCTTGTGCTGTTAATCCACTATGATTAAATGAAATATGTTTCTAGTTTGTCTTAGGATATCTGTATAACGCTGTAATTAAAATGGATTGTTATAGTCTGAACTTGGATTGAATGAAAATATAACCTGATAGGATATCTTACCACCTTAGTTGTTTGTGTTGTCTTGCCTCTTATGCATTTCAACCATTCATCTAATTGTGTTCTCTTATTCAGTTATAGAAGCGCCACTCACCGAGTACGAGAAGGTTAGGGCTAGAACCATGATGAGGAATAATCGTATATTCCAGTCGCTAGGCATTGGAGCAATAGTTTCAATGCTTAGGAAGTCAAATGATGGAGAAGAAGGTAGTGCACTTAACACAAATGATTCAGCATCTGCCATAACACAACGAGAAAGCTCTGACTACAATCCAAAAGATGATGAAGATATTGATGATGAGGAAGTTGATGACAGTGTAGTGAGCCAGAATGTTAAGGTGCAAACTCGAAACTTTGTTTGGAGGGGTGGGATTACTTGTTTTTGCTGTGTGCTTTTTAGTTTATCTTGCATTCTACAATTTACTTGTGATCTAATGCCATTTTCCTTGCTGTTTATACAAGGTCTTGAGGGTTTCTAGGAAGAAGTGTTGTGCTAGGAAGATAAAAACAAGATCGCAGAGCTCAGAAACAGCTACTGCAATGGCTCCAGGAAGTGTGTTGGCTATACCTCCTGGTGGATCAAAGGGAATTCTGCAAGGTTCAGAAACTGAAGATGCTGCTGCAGCAAGAACCACAAGGAAGAAAACAAAGCATATGCCAGTAATCAATGATGAAGAAAGCCCTATGCGCAGGGATCAAGGAAGCTCGGTGGAAAGGGATGCTGAGTTGCATTCCACAGATGAAGGAAGCACTGCATGCATGGAGCTCAGTCCTGTTGTGCCTACTGTGTCTAGGTCTCGGCGGTTTGAATCATCTGCTGACTTTGACAATGATACTGAGCAGCATATCAGTGATGAAGGCAAGTTTATCTACTACTGTTCTCTTCTACTGTTCCATTTTTCTACATGTTACCATATTCTGTATGCATGTCTGTTTGGTAGAATCATCTTTCTCATTATGATGCCAGTATTATTTTAACAGTGGTATTGTGAATATCATGACTAACTTGATGTTTGTGTCTGCCCTATTCTGAAACAGCTTGTGTGTTGAAGCGTAATAGGAAAGGTACAGGACTGGAGAAGATTACAAAAGGGTCTCAGCGGTTTGAATCATCTGATGACTTTGACAATGATATGCAGACAGTCCTTGTGCGTGGTGGATAACCAGCCCGTTGGGAACCCCAAGAGGAAGGTATGATGAGTATAGCAGCGAGTTTTCCCTCAGTTAAGATACCAAGGTTTATCGATCAGGAGAGGAGAGACAATGACGACTGAAGGTGATGCGGAACCTGCACACACACAAACAAATACTTTGTTCCCAACTTGCGATGAGGTTGTCAATCTCACCGGTTTGCTTGAAACAAAGGTTATGAGCGTATCGAGTGGAAAACAGTAGAGTATGCGAGTAAAGTAAACAGTACGAGTAAAGTAAATAGGTGATAGCAATATGATGTAAATAGGACCGGGGTCCACAGTTCACTAGTGGTGTCTCTCCATAGATAAAATAACACATGCTGGGTAAACAAATTACAGTTGGGCAATTGATAGAATAAAGATAACGTGATATGTCAAGAAGATCACTATGAGATTTACTCTGGGCATTACAACAAAATACATAGACCGCCATCCAACTGCATCTATGACTAATAATCCACTCCCTGGGATATCAATCCGAACACCCTAGAAGTATTAAGTTGCGAACAACAGATAATTGCATTAAGCAAAGTGTGTAATGTAAACAAAGCATATGCCCTTGAGCATATGAATGTTGTTTTCTCCCTAGTAGCAACAGCACATCTACCACCTTAGAGGTTTCTGTCACTCCCCCAGGTGAAATAGAGGCATGAACCCACTATCGAGCATAAATACCCCCTCTTGGAGTCACTAGCAACTACTCGGCCAAGATAGCTACTAACAACGGAGAGCATGCAAGATCATAAACAACATAGAGATAACAAAAGATATAATTCAGTACAGCAACTTAATCATAAACACCAATATTCATCGGATCCCAACAAACCAAACATGTAGAATTACATAACGGTGATCTCAATCATGTAGGGCAGCTCATGAGATCTAAACATGAAGCACATGGTGGAGAAGACAACCATCTAGCTACTGCTATGGACCCATAGTCCAAGGTAGACTACTCACTCATCGCTCCGGAGGCAAGCATGGCGATGAAGAAGACCTCCGGTGGCGATTCCCCTCTCCGGCAGGGTGCCGGGAAGAGCTTCTGGACCCTCCCGATCTTCGGGTCGACGGCGGCGGCGGATCGCGATGTGTTCTGGAAATCTGATCGGGTACTTAGGTTTTTTCCGTCGGGGGGTCTTTATAGGCGAAGGGACGTCGTCAGAGATGGGGCCAGGTGGCCTCACATGGTGGTGGCGCGGGCCAGGGGCTGGCCGCGCCACCCCTGTGTGTGGGCCCCTGGTGGCCCCCCTCCTACTCCTCTTCGGATCTCTGGAAGCTTCCGGGTAAAATAAGACTTCAGGAACTTGTTTCGTCCAATTCCGAGAATATTTCCTGTGTATCACTTCTGAAACACAAAAACAGCAGAAAACAGGAAACTGGCACTGTGGCACTTCGTTAATAGGTTAGTTCCGGAAAATGCATAAAAGTGCCACTAAGTGTAACGAAACAATAGGCAAATGGTGTAAAAACAAGCATGGAGCATCAAAAATTATAGATACGTTTGAGACGTATCAAGCAGCATATCAGTGATGAAGCAAAGTTCATCTACTACTGTTCTCTTCTACTGTTCCATTTTTTTACATGTTACCAGATTATGTATGCGTGTCTGTAGAATCATCTTTCTCATTATGATGCCAGTATTATTTTAACAGTGGTATTGTGAATATCATGACTAACTTGATGTTTGTGTCTGCCCTATTCAGAAACAGCTGTTGTGTTGAAGCGTAATAGGAAGGGCACAAGACTGGAGAAGATTACAAAAGGGTTGGGAAGTAAGGTGATGATTGAAATCCCGGAAGGGTTGAAACGTCCCATGAAACATGTCTAGGCTGCAAAGTTTGCATCAGAAGGTGGAATGATTGCAAGAAGCTTCATGCCGATTTTTCCGCATTTCAAGGAGTACAAAAAAACAAAACTCTTGTGGACAACTACATTGGCAAAATTGCTGTAAGCCCATGATTTCTTAGCTGAGTCATTCTTTTCTTCTCTGTTTTAGCTGCCATTTGATCACTAAGCTTGTGCTTGTTTTGTTTACTTCCTCTTTAGGCAAATTTCGAGATGGACACCGAGTCAAAGACCATCAAGGATGCGTGCATGGATCTCCTGAAAAACATGTCGAAGAATCGTCGCCATTTCCTCAAAAAGGAATATTTTGACAAGCTCCAAGCAAATGAAGTCAGCTTCAAATCCCCGGTTACATACCTCACTGATGAGCAATGGCAAGCGCTGGTAAAGTTGTGGTCAAGCCCAAAACACAGGGTATGTTAACCTTTTATTACTTGCTGTCTATTCGGTCTTCGATTTCTGTGAGTATTAGCAGTCGCTAGGTTGATCTGTAGTGGCTGATGTGTGCAAGCTTTGTCTCCTATTCTTTCTTCAGCATGCGCAAGGTTGATCTATAGTGGCCGAAGTGCTTTGCTGAATTTGTATCTTGTGAATGAATGCTTTTCATATGTAAGAGTGCTTGTTGTTCTCGAAAGAATGTTAATAGTATGCAGATGTTTGTAGATATCTGATAGAAATTACTCATTTGTAGGATACCTGTGTGAAGAACAAGCTAAACCGGAAAAAGTCAAGTTTCAGCAGAAAACTGGTTCGCGGTGCTATATTGCTCATGTACAAGCAACTGTAAGAATATTTGCATTTCTCTTTAGGCTTAATTAAGTTTTGTTCTAATTAGCTGATGGTCTGATACTTGTTGAATAAATTTTAGAGGGATGAACACAAGGGTGAAGATCTTACCGCAGTTGACCTCTTTAAGGCCACCCACAACAGCAGCAAAAATGGTTTTTCAGAAGCCGCTAAAGATGCAATAGTAAGTCAAACTTTTTTATCTACAGAAGTTGTCCAATATAGCATATTTGCTGCTGCTATTCTACATCATTACATTAATTTGTTTGCATGCCTCGCGTTTGTTGCAGCCTGCATGATGAAATTTTGTCCTTTTTGTGCTGCTGTGCTTTGTTTCCTAATCTTGCATTTTCTTTGAATCTGATCACCATGTGCCAGGCTAAAATGGAAGCAGAGTTGGCTTTGCCGGTACCAGAAGGTCAAGAGCCAAAGTCCACTTTGGAAGTTGTGGCCAAAGTTCTGACCAAGGAATGCCCTTCAAGCACATTCCTGAAGAATGTTGGCCTCCAATCTGGTTCCAAGACCAAGTTTAGCAAGTCAAATGCGGAGGTATTTGCTCAGGTGGTTGATCTGGAAGAGAAGCTGCAGAAGTCACAGCAGCAAACCGAAGAGATGCGTGAAGAAATGGCTGCCATCAAGAAGAAGGCTCAGGAAGCTGAAGCTGTGTAAGCGCAACGCGACAAAGAGTACCAGCTATTACTGAAGAGGGCAGAGGAAAATGATGCTAGGGTTGCTCACATGTTGAGTTTGCTTGGAGGTAAAAGTCTGTAGATGGAACTTGCTGGATGCATTTGTGCTCTAGGAAACTTGCTGGAACATGTTGGTAGATGGTAGCTTTTTGGTGAACTAGCAACATTTTGGTAGATGATAACTTGTGAATGCACCTGCTGGATGTGTGCACCTTTCAACTTTGCAGCCATGATGGTAGCTGATACCATTTTGGTGAACTTAACTGCAATTTCTGGATGTGTTAACTTTTGTACTTTCTGGATATGGTGCTATTTATTTTTTGATGTAATGATGAAATTCCTGGGAATTTGAATTCTAACTTCATTTGTGATTCAAAATTTGATGTGATGATGAAATTCCTTGGAATTTGAATTCTAAATACATTTCTGATTCAAAAGATTTAAGCCCATTTATGGTAGTTTGAATGTGGGCTGAGTTCATCTGTAAAAAAGGCCAAAGCCCAAAAAAGTCAAAGTAACCTCGAATTGAAAGTTTAAAATGGTAAAGTTGGACAATGTTGTATTTGGGCTTTCAAAAGGCTTCGGCCCATTAAAATATGGATCAGATTGTTGTACCTTTTAAATATAAAAGAAGAAAAAAATATATTAAAAGGCCAAGGGTAGAAAGTTAAATGGACTGAAAAAGACAGAACATGGACTATGTTAAAAGGCCAAAGCCCAAAACAAATAGACAGCAAATAGCGAATTAATGGGCTCGGCCCAAACGAAACGAACGCAACGGACCGGGCTTAATTTGGACCATGACGATCTCGTTTCGTCATAATCCTTGCCACGCTGGCAATCCGACGTGGCCTGGCCGGAGGGCTAATGACGATACTATATCGTCATAACCCTTATGACGATCCAGAATTGTCATAACTGGTTATGACGATTTTAGAAAAATCGTCGTTATAGTTTGTTTGCGACGCTTAGCTTTTGACCATCCTAAAAACGTCATAAGATCGTCATAAACGACTTATTATGATGATTTTGTGACGAAATTGGAGGGTCATAAGTTAGCATTTTCCTTGTAGTGACACGGCTTTCTCTGTTCCCGCACCCCTAGTTTTGCCCGCTACAGGGTGTTGTTTAAATGGATGAGACCACTCAGTTTGGAAGTATAAAGCACAATGTGCACTTCTATAAAGGATGATGCAAGGTATCCCATACTAAAGCAAACAAGCTATGGACTAAGCCCCTTCCCATTTAGGGGTAATGTGGTCGTACGGTATGGTTGGCTCACATAGTACCTCACTCATCATCATTTCAAAAATTCATTTGATAGTCCTTAGTCATTATTATTCCTTTTCAGAAACTCAACTTGGATGAACAATCTTCAGCCAAGGTTTTGTAGTTCAATCCATAACTTCCAGTAGGGTTCCCATCCAGATTACTTCATTTTTACTAGCGGCTAAGCAAGCTACTTTGAGTGATGCTACAACTAAGGCAGTGTTGGATAAACTCAGTTTCATGCTCTTGTTAAGCATGACATCACTGCACATTTTTATTCTACTCTAGCAATTCAATCATGCAATTTAATTTGAAAACAAGTAAATATGCAATTTGGAAGTCTAGGTATTAGGGTATGAGTCAAAAGATGGCTTGCCTTGGTCGGCAAAGTGTCTGAGGTAGTCTTCTTCTTCTTCTTGGTAGTGTCCTTCCCCGGGCAGCTCTCCGACAACACTAGCGTCTATTATCGATACACAGATAATACACACAATCAACAATCATGTTCAAACATCACTCCAAGAATTCACACAAGTCCTAAACAAAGAAAACTATTATTGGACACTACTTTGGTTAGGTTTCACTTATTTGGATTTTACTCTGAGTTATGGGTGTAAGTTGAGGTGCACAAAAGGGCTACTATTTAATATTTGATTTTCAAATATCTCCTGTAAGTTTAAACTTGAACAAGGTAAAGTCTTACTCATGGGTATTTGAATTTGTAGTCTAGCACTAGAGGATTCATAAATTTTCTATCTATAGAACTTAATTCTATCCATTTCCTAAGTTAGGAAAAGGCTTAATTATCTACGGTAACTAGCATTTCCTCTAAAAGGTTCAAATTTGAAAACTAATGGTACCAAAATATAGATATTACTATTTGTGAATTTTGAGAGTTGGTTTCACATTCTTATATATTTTTACTAATTGGAGGCACCAAACGAGCCTCCACGTTAATCCTCATGGAAAGATAATAATATCCGTTTGATCTGGCGATCGCTCCATCTAAAACCGTTCGATAAAGTAGCGTGCGGCCCGTCGCCTCTTCCCACGAGTACGACCTGTCCTACTGCTTCCCCTAACAAAAAAGGACTCAACCGATCGGTATAAACCATCGTGCACTATCAGGGTAAAGAAAAAACAATCCACTCATGGCGCCGTCTTCCATGGCTTTAGCTGTTGTCGCCACGTACAAGCGTTGGCCGCCTGTTTTTTGGAAAAACTTTTTCCCCCCAACCACATTTGGCATTGAAACGATAGAGACTTCTCCATGCTTGCTGAAACGATAGGAGGCTTTGGATGGGGCATGGTGGTTACAAGCATGTGTATCAGAAGGGAACGTCTCTAGCTAATCTTGGAAGTGATTTCTTAGTCTATTTCTTGATCGATTTGTATGCATCAGGATAACCCTAATTAGGTTAATCTGGCCAGGTTTTGTACTTCAGTTTTTTTTCTCAGAGATAGAATAAATCGTGCAGAAGGTTATTCGTTCCTGATTTGATTGGACGATGTTAATGTCCTGGCTAGGCCTGAAACCAAGAATTGACATGGTAAACTATTGCTTAACTTGCGGATGTGACGTAAGGTTGCTGGAAGTTGCATATTACAGGAACAAACTTCTCTTCCATACTATCTGAAACCTTCACTTAAACATCGTCTATTTTGATAGCAGTTTTTCCGTATCACATGATTTCTGTCCTTCTTAAAGTTGTTTCGTGGTGTATGCGCCTAACCTTAAAATAAATAGGCTTATGTTGATATTTCCCTTTATTACTACTTATGCATATGGGATTTAATTAGCTAGATGGATGCGATTCAGTTATAGGAATCTCATGCCTTCAATCGTGATAACATTGTTTGGTGTTTTATAATGGTCCATAAATATCTACACGGCATACCTATATGAGAAGATTATTTCGAAAAAATCACATAAGATATACAAGCAATGTTGTGCAGTTGCAGCGGAAGGATGACAGGCGAATGGTGCGATTAACATATGCCAAAGCAATAAGCAGTAATGCACAGTTGCACCAGCAGACTGACCGACAAATGGTCCAACATGGTCCTAGCGGAAAGCCAAGGGAAGGTCGTCTGATGCAAGTCTTCCATCCATGTTGTCCTATGCAAGAATTTTGGAGTGTGAATTTGTGATTAAGTGGCCTACAGATTTGAAGAGATAACTGAGCGTATAGCAAGTAGCGACATACTACTGTAGATTTAATATATTGGCTGATATATTGGCTGTAAGAACAAATTTTATGGTGCACTTCATTATCAACTACTATTAACTTGGCACACTAGGAGAACTTATTTAGATTTCATTATAGAATTCATCTAAATATTTATATTTTTACATATTATTAAGGTGAAAATTAACAGCCAGGGCTTATCATTTGTAGGACCATTTTGCTGATCGAGATATTCATTGATACCCTTTCTTGGAATAATGTACATCAATAAATATCTGATATGTATAATAATAAACTCATCTGCTGAAAAATATGATTTAATATTTAGTAAATGTAAAAAATGTTTCAGTAATATTTGATTGCCAAAACTTAACTAGCCCATGCAGGTGCACGGGTTGATGACTAGTTTTATTAATTTTCTTTGATTTGATATAATTTTTCTAAGGCGAAAAATTTCATGTTTTGTTATTTTTGCTGGATTAAAACTATTATTCTAAATGGGTTGAAGTCACTTTCATTGGATAGATAAGTTTCTTAGCTTTCCAAAGAGTATTCATTTGCTATTTATGGAAGTCTAAAACTCCGGGAATCTAAATTTTAAAACAGGGTCAGATTCAAATATTATAGTCCTACACCCCTTTTTTTCTTATTGACTGAGAACGGGCCGCGGATGAAACATTATCGGGTCAGCCCAACTAGGGGAAACCGGGTGCGGCAAAGAAGAAAAGAAGACCGCTGACAGGCGGGGCCCGCCTGTCAGGGCGTTTAAGTGAGCGAAGGGGTACGGGGCTTCCTGGTCCGTCCGATTAGATCGCGATTGGACGGCCGGGGCTGGTCTTCTCCGTCCCGATGGGAGACCCAGAGAGAGAGGGCCGGGAGGCGATGGTGGTTGGGGAGGCTCACCGGAGTGGAGGCGGGCGGCGGTGAGGTGTCCCGGCGGCGGAGGGAGGTCGACTCGTCCGCCTGGGGATGGAAGGAGGTCGGTGGAGAGCCGGGTGCACCGGGAACGGGCGGTCGCCACGGCGGTGGTCTGCGGAGCGGCGAGGTCGCCGAGCTCAGCCTAGGGCACGGGAGAGAGGGAGATATTGTCTAGGAGGTTTCTGTGAGTGAGGCGAGTGAGACGGAGGAGTCGGGAACGCCTTTTATAGGCCAGACAGGTGGTACGGGAGGGTGGCCTGGGGCGGCGGAGCACCATGTCTTCGGGTAAAGAGGTGGAAAGGGGAGGATCGTTGGGGGTGGTCTCGAGCTGCGGGGAACCTATAAAGCCTTTCGGCGTGTCAGGATAAGGCGGGCGCAGGGATTCACATGGGAGCCTGCGGCTGCTCTTCCTCGTTTCTCCGGCCAGATTACGGTGAGGGGAGGTAAATGTCGTCGTGGTGAAACAACATATGCCATAGGATGGCTTAAATGGGGGCCGACTAGATGCTGGAGGATTCGGGAGAGGGGAACGAGCTAAAAAGCACGACAGAAAGAGACACTGATCTACCCAGGTTCGGGGCTCTCGTAAGGAGATAACACCCCTACTCCTGCTCTACTGATTGTATATATGGATCGATGTAGTACACCACAATGGTGCTTCCAAGCTCTCTGCTAGAGAAGGAAGATGAACTGCTAAGTGTAGAAACCTTCAACCTTCTAACCTTCTTCCAGCTACCAACCTTCTACCTTCCAACCTTCCAACCAACGTTCAACCCTTTACCAGGGCTCCCTATGCCACCTTATATAGTGGTGGCCAGGGTTACAACGGTCATACAAGACCACAAGACAAGGGCTACACTCCAAACAGGAGCTGGTGGCGATGGCAGAGACCCTTGACTTCGCCCCTGATTGCTCTCGATGGGACGCCATATCCCTGTACCTTGTACCTCTTGAACTGTGGCCTTACCTCTGTGCGGTAAGCTCGTACTTGTGCACAGTGAGGGTAGGTAACCTCCACTGTGCACCCTGTCATCTTACTCTGCTACCATGCTTGGATGTTTTCTTCCTTGATTGTAGGGATGTGACACCTTGGTTGACTTAAGTATCCCGGATATGACCGTTGGCCATACCCAGGATTTATATACCGGACCAACGACCTACGAGGGTCGGGTAATCCGGCCTCCCCTGCTCCTGCACAACACACCAAATGGTTAGGCCGGCATATCTAAGTATATGCCGGCACACTTTTATAAGTATTCCGGCTATGCCGGCATATCCAAGTATCAGCCGGGATACACATTATATGCCGGCCTGGCCGATGCTCTTATATTCCGGCCAGGCCCTTCCTTGTTAACCCGGCATAAAGTCAATCATAGACCTTGTGTCTTTCTACTCTCTTGACCCTACCGGGGGTCATCCCCCCGACACTAGTCCCCGAAGCTGCCGAGGTTCCCCAGTCATAACTGTGGAGCCTTGACAGGTTCAACATACCTTTCTTCATTATGCCCCGGCGATCAGATTTATATGCCGGCACATCTGCACATATCCCGGCCTCTGTTCCTGTTCCAAAACTTATTCCGGCCGGTCCCGAGGGTATTCCGGACGGAACATATACATCGGGCAATTAGTCCGACATATAGACGAGCCTTCCTCGAGAAGCCATGTCTGACAGCTTTGCATCGAAACTTGTAACTGCCCTGCCACCTCGAACGGTCACCCACGATGTGACGGTTCACAGTGCAGCAGTTACTTCTCGCCATCATTGCGTCATGGCACGGTTACAGGAACAACCGCCCCACTCCGTGCCGCCACGTGGCGCCTCGCCGCAGAAACGGTCGGGGGAGTGGAACACTCCCACGATCCCCACGACCCTGCCTCTTCGCTATAAATAGGGCGGCGGGGGTAAACTTATCTTTTTACCCCCACCATCGTCTTCCTCGCCTGCTCCTTTGCCTCCTGCGCTCCGCCGCCGGACCAAGAAACCGAGAAGGGAAGCTGTCGCCGTCGTCCACCTGCACGCCGGCGCCTCCGCTTGCCGACGTCCGGCGTCATCGTCGACGACGCCACCGCCGCCTCTTCTCCCCGCAGCCTTGCAGGGAGATTGGATCTTCCTCTGCACACTTTCCGCCGCCGCTCCATCGCCGTAGGCCAAGCTCCGGTGAGTTCCTCTTCCTCTGTTCTTCCTTTCCCTGCTCTTCTGCAACTAGGCTGCGGTAGCCTCACTGGTTTGTATCCATGGTAGTTCCTTTGCTGGATATTTCGTTGCTTCGATTAGCATTGCTAGCAGTGTTTCGTAACAGCTCACAGGTGTTCTTCCGCAGAAATTATATCCCTGATTATTTCCGATTTTAACTGCCTCGGTAGATCTTCTATTCCTGCTAACATCTGTGAGAGTGGTATGCCGGAGAGACTAACCTCCCTCTTTTCTCCGGCCTTGATAGGAATAACATCACGGGACTCCGGCTCTCACGCCTTATCCCGGCCACTAAGATGGTATCTTCAAGCATGACGGCTACCTCGGCCTCTGAGGAAGATACCTCGGCCCGAGCTCAAGGACGCTCCGGCTGGGAGGGGTTGGAGGTCACTCCGGCCGAGATATCCTGGGTCACCTCCACCAGGAGAGTCCCGGAGGGCGTAGCATGCCGGCTACCAGCAGGAGAAACTGTGCCGGCACCTGAACCTGGCGAACGCGTCGTCTTCATCGCCCACTTCGAGCGTGGCTTCGGCCTGCCGGCATCGGACTTCTTCCGGGACTTCCTCAACACCTACGAGCTACAACCTCATCATATCCCGGCCAATGCCGTGATGATCCTCTCCGCCTTCGCTGCTTTTTGCGAGGGCTATGCCGGCATAGAGGCCCTTACTCAAGGCTGGGCGAAGTACTTCCAACTGCGGAAGCAAGTCGTCCAAGAGCCGCCCCGGAGCAAGGACGACCCGCCGGAGACGGCCCAGGAAAAGAAGGACCGCCCCATGACCCTCTGCGGCGCGGCCACCATCATGTCCCGAAAGGGCTCGGACTTCCCCAAGGTGGAGCTCCTGGAATCTTGCAAGAAGTGGCAGAAGAGCTTCTTCTACGTCAAGAACACCACCGACGAGGATCTGCTCAACCTGCCGCCATTTGTGGACGAGCCACCCTTGGCCATGACGAACTGGACCTACAACCCGAAGAACTCGGTGATGCCGGTGAATGCGCTTCACCGGGTTAAGGGCGAGCTCCTGGATGCCGGTCTTACTCCTCAAGACCTGGTGGCCTGCTATATAAGCCGGCGCGTCTCCCCTCTGCAGCGCCGGTCGCACAAGATCTGCCAGATGAGCGGGCCAATGGACCCCACCCGGCACTCCACACACGAGCTGACTCCGGCCGACATTCTCCGCCGGATTAAGGATGTCTGCAAGTCCTCTCAGGCCACTTTTGCCTGGGGGCTAGAACCATACAGCCGGGATAGGCCCGCCCCAACGGTAAACCATCTTATCCGATACATAAAGTCCATGTCCGGCACATAGATACTTAAGCCGACACATGCCTGTTTGCCGACACATATCATATTGATCCGACATACCTCTTCCACCGGCATATTTCCTTGTCTGAATACTTGACTTTGCTGTTTATACAGAAATTCAGCTTCCAAACCATGGAGAACTCCCGGATCAAGATCGCGGCGGACCGCACCGTTGCGGATGTTGAAGATCCGGATCATTGGGATAAGCTTCCCAGGAGCACCCGTGCTGCAGCTGCCATGGGTAAGGGCTCTTCATCCCGGCATTATACTCAAGACCGGAGTGAGATTGATTCTGACGAGGAGATCCTGATGTACTATGACCCGACGCCACTTGCGTACGCCTTTCCAGAAACCCCTATTGCTTACGAGTTTCCAATGCCGTCCTCAGCTATCCCGGACGATATCGTTATCGACGCCGCCCCTCTGAACCAGGGACCTCCTTCCACCGGCGGACATGCCGGCCGGAAGCGAGGTGTGAAGCCCCCGTCCGACATACCTCAGAGGTCGAAAAGGCAGAAGGTCTGCGTGCCCAAACAGAAGAAACAGAGGCCTGTTGCCTCGGGGTAAATTTCCTTTTCTTTGCATTTCCTCCGACATATCTCTTGTTTGTATTACTGACTTGGTGTTTTCTCTCTTTCAGTGCTCCTCTTGAGCCGGAACAAGCTTCTGGCTTGAGTGGCGACCCGAAGGTTACCAAGCCCGCTGCCCCTGCTACCTCCGACATTCCCTCTGCCAGTCACACGACATCACCGGCGCCGGCATCTTCGCCTGCGCCCGACAAGACCACCTCCTCGGCGAAGGACGCCCCTCCGCCGGCACAAGACACCTCTGCCCCCGACGTCCACATGGACTCGGGGGCTCAACAGGAACCTCCGGCTCCTGATGTCCACATGGACACAGGAGCCCATCAAGAAGCCCCAGACTCCGGCGCGCCCACCAGCGACGCCGGCACAACTGACGACGCCGGCGCAAGCGACAAGAGCGCCGGCACAGACATCAAGGGCAAAGGCCCTTTAGTGCCGGAAGTCCGGACTTTTCCGGATCCTGCTCCCGCTGGCCAAGAAGCACCGGCCGCGCCGGAACAGCCCGCACCCGAGACTCCTTCAGCTGACAAGACCCCAGCACCGGCCAAGACCACTGCACCGGCCAAGACCACTGCACCGGCCAAGTCCACTGCCCCGGCCAAGACCACTGCACCGGCCCAGACCGGCACGTTGAAGATTCAGCCGGCCAAGTCCGGCACACCATCTGCCGCAACTGCTCCTCCTAAGGCAGCGTCCCGGACCAGCTCTGCTCTGGCCCTGCATCTTGGCAGGGCAGCAGCCCGGCCGGGGTACCGGAAAAGCTTCTTCGACACCCCAGAACTCGAGGGCCTCGTCCCTCTTGCGACGAAAAGTGATGAGAGCCTCGGCTCTCTTAAGGAGCAGTGCATCAAGTGGAACGACGCCAGCAACATGGACACTGCGGACTCAAGGAGCAAGAAGCTGGCCAAAGCCAAGACCAGTGGCGACCCAAGCGACTTCCTGGCAGCGAAGCCCATACCGATCGCCAGCGAGCTCCTCAGCATCCAGCAAAGACTTCACAAGTTGGCCTCTGCCACCAACGTAAGTCCTCTCTATTTACACACATATCCCCAGTCCCCGAAAATGTCGGCTGTCCGGGATATGGACATCCGGGATTTTCTCATAGTCCTTTAGCTAGCTTCTTTTGAATTAACTGCCGACATATGAGCTCGATCCGAGCTTCAAATCCTAGTCACCGAGGGCCGGGATAGGTGCGCAGCACCTGTGCCGGGTCTCTAACAATTTCACATCTCTATTATCTTTCAAATCCTCTTGACCGGGATATAAGCTCGATTCGAGCTTCAAATCCTAGTCACCGAGAGCCGGGATAGGTGCGCAGCACCTGTGCCGAGTCTTTAAAAGAATGATCACTTGATAAAATCTTCACTTTAATTATCATGTCAAATTTCTCTGCTGACATTTCAAATCCCGGCATTTTTGCAGCTAATGAACAACACCCGGGCCGACATGTTCCATGAGTTGGTGTGCGAGCACCGGAAGCTATCTGACGCACACAGCAAGCTTCAGCAGGAGCTGTCCCAGAAAGGTAATCTTTGCCGACATACTGCTGTATGCCGGATATCTTTCCTCTCTTTACTATGCAATGCTTACTCTTGCCGACACGTAACCTTGTGCCGACATTCTTCAGCTGGTGCCGAAGCGCAAGTCACCGAGCTTCTCAAGAGGGTGAAAGAGCTTACTGGTATGCCGGATCCTGCTGTTACCCGGATAGCTACTTTATACTTCAAATCCTTTACTCTTTGTCACTGTTTTCTTTCTTCAAATCCTTTTAACTTGAAATCTTTGCAGATGAGAAGGCTGCACTGGAGGCACGCCACCAGGATTGTGTGTCCTCGGTGGATGTGGCCAAGCAACTGGACGACCGGGATGCCGGTCACAAGGCCGAGGTTGAGCAGCTGAAGGGCCGGATCACCGAGCTGCTGGACGAAAAGGAACAGAGGGAGGGCCTACTGAAGAAAACCCACACCCTGCTTGTTACCTCCGAGACTGATGCCGCCAACGCCCACGCTGAACTGGATAGCCTGAAGGAGCAGGCCACCAAATGGGAGGTTACAGTTGCCCAGCTGAATGCCGACCTTGCCCGTAAGCTTCAAATCCTTTCCCCTTTTATCCTTTCCGACATAGTGTAATCTTTTTCGGCATAGCATCTATGCCGACATATTTTCCTTTTGCTAACATTGTTTCTATTCTGCAGGCATGTTTCCCGCTTCCGTCGCTGACGTTGAGAGGGCTTTGCAGTTGGACCGAGAAAACCGGGGTGTTCCGGTTGACTCGCCCAACTGGGACATGTCGGAGCAGCTGCTGGCCCTGCAGTCCCGGAAGGAGGCCATGACCCTTTACACTGAAGAGCTCTTCTACGGCGCCCAGGAGGCATTCTCTGCCCTCTGGCCGGGACAAAGGACTCCCACTGACCCGGTTGACCTCGGCAACGACCTGCAGCTTGCCAAGGTTCGCCTCCAGGAGTGGCGAGATTCCGGCGCGAGGGTTGGAGCTGACGAAGCCCTCAGCTACTTCTTGTCTTGGTATGAAAAGGCAGACTTGGAGACTTTGCGCACCGTGCGCGAAGGATCCATCTGGACCACGGATCCGGAACATATCCGGCGCCGGCGAGAGTTGGCCCACAGCTATGTGGACTATGCCGACACCGACGCCTTCGTTCGGGATATCCGTGAGCCGGAGAAGAAGGACGATGCCGGGACATCCGCCGCTGCTGAGGGTTCCGACTCCAGCCAAGATGAAGATGAAGCTGAGGAAGCCGACACTGAAGCTCCGGAACAGGCATCTGCCCCGGGCGGAGGCGACGGCTCCATTCCATCTGCTGGGTCCGGCACACCTGAGGCCGACACTTCCACTGCTACCGCTCCACCTGCTGGCGGCCCCGCGCCTGCCCCTTGAATCTTTGCACCAAAAACACTTTAAGCTTTATCAGATCCCCGGTATGCCGGGTGCAGTTGTAATATACACGTTTAATTTCCTTTGGTTTGCTACCTGAACAAGTTTTATCTTGGTTTGCTTGTTACTAATGTCGGATCATCTTTTGGCTAAGTCACCGAGTTGTTTTCCTGTTTCCTCAATTTCACAACCTTGGCTGCTTGTCTACCTTATTTGGCTTTCGACGTATGAGTCTCAAGGTTGCTTCATCGAACATACAGTACTTTAACTTTGAAACTTAGACTTCAAATCATCCGACACTTCCAATTTTAACTTTAACTTTAACGAAAATGTCGGTTCGCTTGCTTTACATTTCCTTAGCCGTTTTCCATGTGTAGACAATCTCCGGCATCTACTCTTGCTAGCCATGAAGCCGGGTTTCGGACAGCAGCTGAGTCGAAGAGTGGCCTTTGGTGCCGACACATTACTAGGCCGACATAGGAAACATTCAAATAAAGCCAGCCGGCATATAACAAAAAACTGTAAATAAACAACAAATATACCTCAGAGCTAGTTACCCGGCTTCTTCGGGATGCCGGTATTTCATTCATTAGTCTTGTGCCGGCACAACACGCCGGCATACAAAGGAAAATATGGAAATACATACATTGTGTTGCTCAGGAGTAAAAGGGGCGCAGTAGAGCTATGTTCCATGGCCTCTTGGTTTCTTCTCCGGACCTGTCCACCTTATTCTTCTTGGGGTCCTACGCATCTATAAGATAATAGGCATCATTGTGCAGAGCTCTGCTCACAATGAATGGCCCCTCCCATGGAGGAGTTAACTTATGCCGGCCTTCTGTTCCTTGCTTTAGCCGGAGTACTAGATCTCCCTCTTGAAATCTCCTTGGATTTACCTTCTGCGCATGATAGCGTCTGAGGTTCTGCTGATATACTGCTGTTCTTGACAGAGTTATTTCCCTTGCTTCCTCTAGCAGATCAACATCATTTTCTCTGGCTTCTTTAGCCTCTTCCTCAGTATATAGCACTATTCTTGGTGCATCATGTATTACATCTGTTGGAAGCACAGCTTCTGCTCCATACACCAGAAAAAATGGTGTGTAGCCTGTTGATCTATTCGGAGTTGTTCTTAAACTCCACAGCACTGCTGGCAGCTCATCTAGCCAACATCCCGGAGTTTTCTCCAGGGGCTCTATCAGCCGGGGTTTTATGCCGGATAATACTAGCCCATTCGATCTCTCTACTTGGCCATTGGCACAAGGGTGGGCAACCGACGCAACGTCCAGCCGGATTCCCACCTCCTCACAAAATCTGGCAAATGGCCCTTGGGCAAAGTTTGACCCATTGTTAGTGATGATGCTATGAGGAACACCATATCTCAAGATTATGTCCTTTAAGAATTTCACTGCTGTGTGACCATCACACTTGCTTATGGGCTTCACTTCAATCCACTTGGTGAACTTGTCCACCATGACCAGGATATGGGTCATTTTCCCTCTGGCCGGCTTAAAAGCCCCGACCATATCCAGGCCCCAAACAGCAAAGGGCCAGGTTATTGGGATAGTTTTCAGGGCAGATGCCGGCTGATGAATCTGGTGGGCATATCTTTGACACCCATTACATTTCCGGACCAAGTTTTCTGCCTCTTGCAGTGCCGTTGGCCAATAGAAGCCATGCCGGAATACCTTTGCCACCAATGCCCTGGACGAAGCGTGGTGACCACACTCCCCCTGGTGAATTTCCCGGAGCATCTCCAGACCCTCCGCAGATTCGACACATCTCTGCAATACTCCGGTGGTACTTCTCTTGTATATTTCTTTGTTGATGATGGTATACGCTTTGGATCTCCTTATAACCCGGCGGGCCTCGGTTTCATCCGCCGGCACTTGACCATCCACCATGAAGTTCATGATAGGACGTGCCCATGAGGGTACTTCCCTGACAGTGAACACGCCCTGATCTATTTCCATCATTTCGACCGACACATAATCGATCTCCATGGGCTGCGAAGTCCCCGGGACTGAAGAATCAGTCCCCGGGTATGCCGGAGCAGTCCCCGGGTATACCGGCACAACCTCTTGGCACATTTTACCCTTGCCTTTAGTTTTGCTCCGGAATACTGTACTAACAGCATATGCCGGCCCAGTCCCCGGGACTGAGGAAACAGTCCCCGGGTTATCCGTCCTGGCTCCGGCATCTATCTCCATTGGAACTGCTTCGTCTGGACCTGGCGGGACATAAATGGAGGATGACTCCGGCGAGGGTTTGATCGATGGCTTCCTCAGATGCTCCAGCGAAATGCCGGGCGGGATTGAATCTCGGGAAGACCCCAGCTTGGATAATGCATCGGCTGCATCGTTCTGAGCCCGGAGAACGTGCCGGAACTCACAACCTTCAAAGTAACCACTTAACTGCTGCACTAGGAAACGGTATGATGCCATGTTAGCATCATGCGCGTCCCATATGCCGGAACACTGCTGAATCACTAAGTCAGAATCCCCGAAGCACATAATCCGGCGAATTCCTATGTCCTTAGACACCTTCAGGCCATGCACAAGTGCCTCATATTCCGCCACATTATTTGATGCTGCAAAGTGAATCTGCAGGACGTATCTCAGCTGGTCATTCTTTGGTGAACTGAGAACTATGCCGGCACCCAAGCCATGGATTGTCTTGGACCCATCGAAATGCATCCTCCAATAATTGGCATCTGGCAATGGTGGCTCATACTGTATCTCGGCCCAGTCAATAAAGAAATCAGCCAAGACCTGGGACTTGATTGTATCCCTCTTATCGTACTGCGGTGTATATGGTGAAAGCTCTATTGCCCACTTTGCTATCCGGCCGCTGGCATCTTTGTTGCCTATAATTTCCGAGATAGGGGCCTCGGCCACTACCCGGATTGGATGCTCTTGGAAGTAATGCTTGAGCTTCTTGGCCGCCATATAGACACCATAGGTCATCTTCTGATAGTGGGGGTAATTTTGCTTTGAGGTGGAGAGGACTTCACTCAGATAATATACCGGCCGCTGCACGGTTTTGCCTCCTTCCTCTCGCTCTACTACCACCACAGCACTGACAACTCGGTTGGTTGCCGCTATATAGAGCAACATTGGCTCCCGGGGCATCGGAGACGCTAATACCGGCGCTGTTGACAACAACTGTTTCAATTCCTTGAAAGCTGCATCTGCTTGCGTTGTCCAGACAAATGTGTCGGACTTTTTCATCAACTGATATAACGGCAGAGCTTTCTCTCCCAGCCGGCTTATGAAGCGGCTCAGGGATGCGAGGCACCCAGTGAACTTCTGTACTTCCCTCAAATCTGTCGGCGGCTTCATCCTTTCTATGGCACGAATCTTGCCGGGATTCACCTCAATACCCCGGCTGGAAACAAGGAAACCGAGCAACTTGCCCGCCGGCACACCAAAGGTGCACTTAGCCGGATTCAACTTCATCCGGAATCTCCTCAGGTTCCCAAAGGTTTCCCGGAGATCATCTATGAGAGTCTTGCTCTCCTTGGTTTTTATGACGATATCATCGACATATACCTGCACATTTTTATCTATCTGATCGTGCAAACACTTTTGCATACACCTTTGGTAAGTTGCGCCGGCATTTCTTAAACCGAACGGCATAGTGAGATAGCAATAAGCCCCGTACGGGGTAATAAAGGATGTCTTTATTTGATCTGGCTCATACAAGGGGATCTGGTGGAAACCAGAATAGGCATCTACAAATGATAACAGTTCACATCCGGCTGTGGAATCAATCACTTGATCGATCCGAGGGAGCGGGAATGGATCTTTAGGACATGCCTTATTCAAGTTGGTGTAATCAACACACATCCGCCATACTTTCACTATGGCGGGCTCGTCTTTCTTCTTTTCCACCAAAACCGGATTAGACACCCAATCCGGATGAAGTACTTCCTTGATAAAGCCAGAGGCTAAGAGCCTGGCCACTTCCTCCCATATGGCTTTCCTTCTATCGCCGGCATTCCGCCGGAGCGGCTGCTTCACTGGCTTAGCATCGGGTCTCACGTGCAATGCGTGCTCAGCCAGCTCCCTCGGCACACCTTGCAGGTCCGAAGTAGACCATGCAAAGATATCCCGATTCTCACGGAGGAAGCTGATGAGCTCGCTTTCCTATTTGGGATCCAAACTTGCCCCAACCAGGGCATGGCGCTCCGGGAAAGCTTCATCCAGAGGCACCTTTTTGACTTCCTTACTCACTTGAAAAGAAACGCTGCCACCGGGATTTGTCATGCCCGGCATAGATTTGCCGGCCACGACCGTCTCAGCAATCTCCACTGCTCGCTTGAGCCTCTTCCTCTCCTCTGCAATGATCAGAGTCTCGGCCAGATTGGATCCGGCGGTGGCACATGCCATCGAACGCTTGTAATCACCAATGATGGTGATCACTCCTTTGGGTCCCGGCATCTTCATCTTCAGATACGCCACATGCGTAGAGGCCATGAATTTTGCCAGTGCCGGTCTACCCAGCAAAGCATGGTAGGGGCTCTCCAGATCAACCACCTCGAACATGAGGTTTTCCACCCTGCAGTTATCCCGGCTGCCAAACATCACATCCATCCGGATCTTGCCCATCGGCGCACACGAAAGTCCCGGCACAATGCCGTGGAACGTGGTCTTGCTCGGTTCCAGCATATTTTCCTTGATTCCCAGCTTCTCCATCGTATCCCGATACATGATGTTGATGCTGCTTCCATTATCAATGAGGACCTTGCTGAATCTTACGTTATTAGCCGGCCCGACGAATGTCGGATCCATCACCAGAGCATATCCGCCGGGATTTGGCATGATCCGGGGATGATCTGCCCTGTCCCAACCAACAGCCTGGTCAGACCAGTACATCAGCTTTGGCACAGCCGACATAACGGCATTCACCTCCAGACACCGCCGGTACAAGCTCTGCTTGTCTGTTCTCTCGGTCTCAAAGACCATATAGCTCTGATCATACTCCTTGTACTCATTCCGGCCCGCTCCTGGGCCTCCGGCGTTATATTCCGGATTATAGCTCTGGTCAACTTGATTTACGCCGGCATTTCCGGCGTTGCTCTGATTCCCAGGATTAACCGGCCTAGGTGGGACTGCAATCGTATTGGCACCTGTCAACGGCGATGGAGCTGCCGGGACAGAGGGTCTAGCCGGTCCCCAGGGACCTGCACGACCTGCTAATATGTCGTCCAGCCACGAACAGTTCCTTGTCAAATGGTTTGCCGGCTTTCCCGGCTGGAATGTGTGGAACACACAAGGCTTGTCCATGGCAAGACCCACAGTATACTTCGGCCACTGCTTCTTCTGGCCGGCGGCTCCGCCGGCATTCTTGTTGGTCCAGACATTCTTCTTCTGGAACGGCTGTGCTTGCTGCTGCGGCTGCTGCTGAGGCTGCTGATAGTCCTCATATCTCGGACGCTGGCTACTGCCGGCGCCCCCTTGCTCTTCCTCCACAGCTGCAACTTGTGCTGCCCCATACCGGTGATCCGGCCTTTCATCTCTTCTCTTGTTCCGGTTATCAGTGCGATAATATTGCCCTGATCTCCCGGCATTGCTGGTGTTCCCCTGGGTTTGCCCCTGTCCTTGTGAATCGAGACTGGGCTGCATGGGATCTCCCAGAGCATAACTATCAGCGATCTTGATTGTTTCGGCCAGCGTGGCCGGCATTTGCCTCTGAAGCTTTTGCCACAGCATGGTGCCATGCCGGCACCCATGAGCGAACCACATGATGGCCTGCTGCTCATTGATTCCTTCGCAGGAATTGCGCAACGTGCACCACCTGGTCAGATAGTCACGGTCAGTCTCATTCACTCCTTGCCGGCAGTTAGCCAGCTGCTGCGGACGGTTGGGCCTCTTGTATGTACTGGTAAAGTTCGACACAAACTGCTCTTCGAAATCAATCCAGCCGTTGATACTCCCGGCCGGCAAATTATTCAGCCATATCCTGGCTGGACCTTCCAACATCTGCGGCACATATCGTACCGCCCATCTGAGGTTTCCTCCGGCGATGTTCACCGCTGTGGAGTAATCCTCCAACCAATCTTCCGGCTTCGTACTGCCATTATATGTCCTCGCGCCACGCGCGAGCTGGAAGAAGTAAGGCACCGGCTCCCCCATAATCCGGGGTCCGAAACACATAGGGCCCGGAGCTCCTTGTCTCTCCACCAACTCTGATTGGTGGATCTTGTCCAGCTTGAAACGTGCATCATTGGCTTCCAAGGACCGAGGTCCAAGCCGGGATGCTATTGGGCCTGCGATCATCTGCTGCTGCTGCTCCGGCTGATGCTGCTCACTATGCCGGCCTTGCTGGTGCTGCTGCTGATATCCCGCCCTGGCAAGGGCGGAATTGCCGTCATCCTCTCGATGTCCCGGATGGCCTGCACCCTGCTGCTGCGCTGCACCTCCGGCGCCCTGTTGCTGACGCCGGGCTGCACTGTTACTCCGGCCACCACCGGCCGCGCCTGCTTCATGCCCGGCCGGCACACTCTGGCCGGGCTTCTTGCTGCCGACATACTTGTCAGCTTGGCCGACATTCTTCTGCACCATCGCCTGCTTTCCGGCGACAGCCGGATCGTACACCTGGATCTGCTTGTCCCGGCGGCCAGAGGTCACACTTCCGGCACGCCGGGCGCTAGGATGCGGGGACGAGGCTTGGCCCCTCGACCTCGCGCCGGCACCTCCCGCCGACACAATGTACTGAGACGCCCCGGCACCCGGGTTTGCCTTCTTAAAGGCCTCCTGCTGCTTTGTAGCTTCAGACAAAAGTTGGTTAAGCCGGGCTTGCTGCTCACGCAGTGCTTCGCCGGATAAACAAGATAAATCCTTAGCTACCTCGGCCGCCGCTCTAAGGTTCTTTACTGGCGAACTATAGACTACCTTAGGCACAGTACTAGTTGCGGTATGACTCTTATCTCTAGCATCTTTTCCTATCTCAGCATTAAGATTTCTGCCTCTAGTTCTAACCTCTTCTATCCGGCTAGGCCGGATTACTACAGGAGTAAAACCATGGGCTGCCTCATACTCACGGAGTTGCCGGTTAAACCGTTCGCGCTCCTGGTTCATGGCCAGGGCCTCGTCGACGAGGGCCTGACGAGATCCCTCCAGGACCTCCCTTGTCTGCTCCGGATCAACGCCGGATCGCACCGGCTCGAGAAGCCGGTCGATGATGGGAAGAAGAACCTCGCCCCTAGCCGGCACACCGGAAGTGCCGGCCAGGTTCTCCGCACGCTCCAACGGAGGACGCGCCGACCTCTTGACCTTCGGCGGCTCCGGAGGAGAAGCTCCGGCCGCTGCTGCTTTGCCGGCATCTTCCGCCGGCGGCACGGATGTGCCGGCCATCATCACCTCAGCCGGCTCTACTGAGCGAGCGCTACGCCCAGCGTGAGCCAGCCGATGTGACGGAGGATCCGACGCCACCAGCACCTCCTTCCTGCAAATTCTCTCAGTCCCCACGTACACCTCGTGGGAACCGAAAGACATAATCCGGCCATCCCTGGGGAACGGCCGGCCACCGAGACAACCGGCGTTGTCACTGACGAAACTGAGCGAGCCTAGCCTCTGGACGAGGCCAGAGACCACGCGCACTCCCGAAGCTGCTATCACAGACCCCGTCCGAATGAACACTCCGCCCAGCATATCGATCTGCCCCACGGTGGGCGCCAAATGTCGTCGTGGTGAAACAACATATGCCATAGGATGGCTTAAATGGGGGCCGAACTAGATGCTGGAGGATTCGGGAGAGGGGAACGAGCTAAAAAGCACGACAGAAAGAGACACTGATCTACCCAGGTTCGGGGCTCTCGTAAGGAGATAACACCCCTACTCCTGCTCTACTGATTGTATATTTGGGTCGATGTAGTACACAACAATGGTGCTTCCAAGCTCTCTGCTAGAGAAGGAAGATGAACTGCTAAGTGTAGGAACACAGAGTGACCAACCCTTTACCAGGGCTCCCTATGCCACCTTATATAGTGGTGGCCAGGGTTACAACGGTCATACAAGACCACAAGACACGGGCTACACTCCAAACAGGAGCTGGTGACGATGGCAGAGACCCTTGACTTCGCCCCTGATTGCTCTCGATGGGACGCCATATCCCTGTACCTTGTACCTCTTGAACTGTGGCCTTACCTCTGTGCGGTGAGCTCGTACTTGTGCACAGTGAGGGTAGGTAACCTCCACTGTGCACCCTGCCATCTTACTCTGCTACCATGCTTGGATGTTTTCTTCCTTGATTGTAGGGATGTGACACCTTGGTTGACTTAAGTATCCCGGATATGACCGTTGGCCATACCCAGGACTTATATGCCGGACCAACGACCTACGAGGGTCGGGTAATCCGGCCTCCCCTGCTCCTGCACAACACACCAAATGGTTAGGCCGGCATATCTAAGTATATGCCGGCACACATATACCAGTATTCCGGCTATACCGGCATATCCAAGTATTAGCCGGGATACACACATATGCCGGCCTGGCCGATGCTCTCATATTCCGGCCAGGCCCTTTCTTGATAACTCGGCACAAGTCAACCATAGACTTTGTGTCTTTCTAGTCTCTTGACCCTACCGGGGGTTATCCCCCCGACACTAGTCCCCGAAGCTGCCGAGGTTCCCCAGTCATAGCTGTGGAGCCTCGACAGGTTCAACATACCTTTCTTCATTATGTCCCGGTGATCAGATTATATCCCGGCCTCTGTTCCTGTTCCAAAACTTATTCCGGCCGGTCCCGAGGGTATTCCGGACGGAACATATACATCGGGCAGTTAATCCGACATATAGACGAGTCTTCCTCGAGAAGCCATGCCTGACAGCTTTGCATCGAAACTTGTAACTGTCCTGCCACCTCGAACGGTCACCCACGATGTGACGGTTCACAGTGCAGTTACTCCTTGCCATCATTGCGTCATGGCACGGTTACCGGAACCGCCGCCCCACTCTGTGCCGCCACGTGGCGACTCTCTGCAGGAACGGTCGGGGGAGTGGAACACTACCCACGATCCCCACGACCCTGCCTCTTCGGTATAAATATGGGGTGGGGGTAAACTTGCTCTTTTTACCCCCGCCACAGTGCCTTCTTCCTCTTCTGCTCTCCTGCCCCTTGCGCTTCGCCGCCGGACCGAGGGACAGAGAAGGAGCGCCGCCGACGACCCGCTCTACTCCGGCGCCGACGCCCGACGACGCACGGCATCACCATTGACGACGCCGCCGCCGCCGCCTCTTCTCTCTGCAGCATTGCAGGGAGATTGGATCTTCTTCTGTACGCTCGCCGTCGTCGTTCTTTCGCCGTCGGCCAAACTCCGGTGAGTTCCTCTCTCCCTCTGTTCTTCCTCTTTGATGCTTCTTCATAGCTTCTCATTGGTAGCCATATCCGCATAGATCTAGTGCAGTTCCTCTCTGGATTCGACTAGCATTGCTAACAGCGCTCACAGGTGTTCTTCCTTAGAATTTTTACCCTTATTTGTTTCCTGTTTTAACTGGCTCGGTAGATCTTTGATTTCTGCTAACCTTGGGGAGAGTGGTATGCCGGAGAGACTAACCTCCCTCTTTTCTCCGGCCTTGATAGGAATATCATCACGGGACTCCGGCTCTCACGCCTTGTCCCGGCCACTAAGATGGCATCTTCAAGCATGACGGGCACCTCGGCCTCTGAGGAAGATACCTCGGCCCGAGCCCAAGGACGCTCCGGCTGGGAGGGGTCGGAGGTTACTCCGGCCGACATATCCTGGGTCACCTCCACCAGGAGAGTCCCGGAGGGCGTAGCATGCCGGCTACCAGCAGGAGAAACTGTGCCGGCACCTGAACCTGGCGAACGCGTCGTCTTCATCGCCCACTTCGAGCGTGGCTTCGGCCTGCCGGCATCGGACTTCTTCCGGGACTTCCTCAACACCTACGACCTACAACCTCATCATATCCCGGCCAATGCCGTGATGATCCTCTCCGCCTTCGCTGCTTTTTGCGAGGGCTATGCCGGCATAGAGCCCCTTACTCAAGGCTGGGCGAAGTACTTCCAACTGCGGAAGCAAGTCGTCCAAGAGCCGCCCCGGAGCAAGGACGACCCGCCGGAGACGGCCCAGGAAAAGAAGGACCGCCCCATGACCCTCTGCGGCGCGGCCACCATCATGTCCCGAAAGGGCTCGGACTTCCCCAAGGTGGAGCTCCTGGAATCTTGCAAGAAGTGGCAGAAAAGCTTCTTCTACGTCAAGAACACCACCGACGAGGATCTGCTCAACCTGCCGCCATTTGTGGACGAGCCACCCTTGGCTATGACGAACTGGACCTACAACCCGAAGAACTCGGTGATGCCGGTGAATGCGCTTCACCGGGTTAAGGGCGAGCTCCTGGATGCCGGTCTTACTCCTCAAGACCTGGTGGCCTGCTATATAAGCCGGCGCGTCTCCCCTCTGCAGCGCCGGTCGCACAAGATCTGCCAGATGAGCGGGCCAATGGACCCCACCCGGCACTCCACACACGAGCTGACTCCGGCCGACATTCTGCGCCGGATTAAGGATGTCTGCAAGTCCTCTCAGGCCACTTTTGCCTGGGGGCTAGAACCATACAGCCGGGATAGGCCCGCCCCAACGGTAAACCATCTTATCCGATACATAAAGTCCATGTCCGGCACATAGATACTTAAGCCGACACATGTCTGTTTGCCGACACATATCATATTGATCCGACATACCTCTTCCACCGGCATATTTCCTTGTCTGAATACTTGACTTTGCTGTTTATACAGAAATTCAGCTTCCAAGCCATGGAGAACTCCCGGATCAAGATCGCGGCGGACCGCACTGTTGCGGATGTTGAAGATCCGGATCATTGGGATAAGCTTCCCAGGAGCACCCGTGCTGCAGCTGCCATGGGTAAGGGCTCTTCATCCCGGCATTATACTCAAGACCGGAGTGAGATTGATTCTGACGAGGAGATCCTGATGTACTATGACCCGACGCCACTTGCGTACGCCTTTCCAGAAACCCCTATTGCTTACGAGTTTCCAATGCCGTCCTCAGCTATCCCGGACGATATCGTTATCGACGCCGCCCCTCTGAACCAGGGACCTCCTTCCACCGGCGGACAGTGCCGGCCGGAAGCGAGGTGTGAAGCCCCCGTCCGACATACCTCAGAGGTCGAAAAGGCAGAAGGTCTGCGTGCCCAAACAGAAGAAACAGAGGCCTGTTGCCTCGGGGTAAATTTCCTTTTCTTTGCATTTCCTCCGACATATCTCTCGTTTGTATTACTGACTTGGTGTTTTCTCTCTTTCAGTGCTCCTCTTGAGCCGGAACAAGCTTCTGGCTTGAGTGGCGACCCGAAGGTTACCAAGCCCGCTGCCCCTGCTACCTCCGACATTCCCTCTGCCAGTCACACGACCTCACCGGCGCCGGCATCTTCGCCTGCGCCCGACAAGACCACCTCCCCGGCGAAGGACGCCCCTCCGCCGGCACAAGACACCTCTGCCCCCGACGTCCACATGGACTCGGGGGCTCAACAGGAACCTCCGGCTCCTGATGTCCACATGGACACAGGAGCCCATCAAGAAGCCCCAGACTCCGGCGCGCCCACCAGCGACGCCGCACAACTGACGACGCCGGCGCAAGCGACAAGAGCGCCGGCACAGACATCAAGGGCAAAGGCCCTTTAGTGCCGGAAGTCCGGACTTTTCCGGATCCTGCTCCCGCTGGCCAAGAAGCACCGGCCGCGCCGGAACAGCCCGCACCCGAGACTCCTTCAGCTGACAAGACCCCAGCACCGGCCAAGACCACTGCACCGGCCAAGACCACTGCACCGGCCAAGTCCACTGCCCCGGCCAAGACCACTGCACCGGCCCAGACCGGCACGTTGAAGATTCAGCCGGCCAAGTCCGGCACACCATCTGCCGCAACTGCTCCTCCTAAGGCAGCGTCCCGGACCAGCTCTGCTCTGGCCCTGCATCTTGGCAGGGCAGCAGCCCGGCCGGGGTACCGGAAAAGCTTCTTCGACACCCCAGAACTCGAGGGCCTCGTCCCTCTTGCGACGAAAAGTGATGAGAGCCTCGGCTCTCTTAAGGAGCAGTGCATCAAGTGGAACGACGCCAGCAACATGGACACTGCGGACTCAAGGAGCAAGAAGCTGGCCAAAGCCAAGACCAGTGGCGACCCAAGCGACTTCCTGGCAGCGAAGCCCATACCGATCGCCAGCGAGCTCCTCAGCATCCAGCAAAGACTTCACAAGTTGGCCTCTGCCACCAACGTAAGTCCTCTCTATTTACACACATATCCCCAGTCCCCGAAAATGTCGGCTGTCCGGGATATGGACATCCGGGATTTTCTCATAGTCCTTTAGCTAGCTTCTTTTGAATTAACTGCCGACATATGAGCTCGATCCGAGCTTCAAATCCTAGTCACCGAGGGCCGGGATAGGTGCGCAGCACCTGTGCCGGGTCTCTAACAATTTCACATCTCTATTATCTTTCAAATCCTCTTGACCGGGATATAAGCTCGATTCGAGCTTCAAATCCTAGTCACCGAGAGCCGGGATAGGTGCGCAGCACCTGTGCCGGGTCTTTAAAAGAATGATCACTTGATAAAATCTTCACTTTAATTATCATGTCAAATTTCTCTGCTGACATTTCAAATCCCGGCATTTTTGCAGCTAATGAACAACACCCGGGCCGACATGTTCCATGAGTTGGTGTGCGAGCACCGGAAGCTATCTGACGCACACAGCAAGCTTCAGCAGGAGCTGTCCCAGAAAGGTAATCTTTGCCGACATACTGCTGTATGCCGGATATCTTTCCTCTCTTTACTATGCAATGCTTACTCTTGCCGACACGTAACCTTGTGCCGACATTCTTCAGCTGGTGCCGAAGCGCAAGTCACCGAGCTTCTCAAGAGGGTGAAAGAGCTTACTGGTATGCCGGATCCTGCTGTTACCCGGATAGCTACTTTATACTTCAAATCCTTTACTCTTTGTCACTGTTTTCTTTCTTCAAATCCTTTTAACTTGAAATCTTTGCAGATGAGAAGGCTGCACTGGAGGCACGCCACCAGGATTGTGTGTCCTCGGTGGATGTGGCCAAGCAACTGGACGACCGGGATGCCGGTCACAAGGCCGAGGTTGAGCAGCTGAAGGGCCGGATCACCGAGCTGCTGGACGAAAAGGAACAGAGGGAGGGCCTACTGAAGAAAACCCACACCCTGCTTGTTACCTCCGAGACTGATGCCGCCAACGCCCACGCTGAACTGGATAGCCTGAAGGAGCAGGCCACCAAATGGGAGGTTACAGTTGCCCAGCTGAATGCCGACCTTGCCCGTAAGCTTCAAATCCTTTCCCCTTTTATCCTTTCCGACATAGTGTAATCTTTTTCGGCATAGCATCTATGCCGACATATTTTCCTTTTGCTAACATTGTTTCTATTCTGCAGGCATGTTTCCCGCTTCCGTCGCTGACGTTGAGAGGGCTTTGCAGTTGGACCGAGAAAACCGGGGTGTTCCGGTTGACTCGCCCAACTGGGACATGTCGGAGCAGCTGCTGGCCCTGCAGTCCCGGAAGGAGGCCATGACCCTTTACACTGAAGAGCTCTTCTACGGCGCCCAGGAGGCATTCTCTGCCCTCTGGCCGGGACAAAGGACTCCCACTGACCCGGTTGACCTCGGCAACGACCTGCAGCTTGCCAAGGTTCGCCTCCAGGAGTGGCGAGATTCCGGCGCGAGGGTTGGAGCTGACGAAGCCCTCAGCTACTTCTTGTCTTGGTATGAAAAGGCAGACTTGGAGACTTTGCGCACCGTGCGCGAAGGATCCATCTGGACCACGGATCCGGAACATATCCGGCGCCGGCGAGAGTTGGCCCACAGCTATGTGGACTATGCCGACACCGACGCCTTCGTTCGGGATATCCGTGAGCCGGAGAAGAAGGACGATGCCGGGACATCCGCCGCTGCTGAGGGTTCCGACTCCAGCCAAGATGAAGATGAAGCTGAGGAAGCCGACACTGAAGCTCCGGAACAGGCATCTGCCCCGGGCGGAGGCGACGGCTCCATTCCATCTGCTGGGTCCGGCACACCTGAGGCCGACACTTCCACTGCTACCGCTCCACCTGCTGGCGGCCCCGCGCCTGCCCCTTGAATCTTTGCACCAAAAACACTTTAAGCTTTATCAGATCCCCGGTATGCCGGGTGCAGTTGTAATATACACGTTTAATTTCCTTTGGTTTGCTACCTGAACAAGTTTTATCTTGGTTTGCTTGTTACTAATGTCGGATCATCTTTTGGCTAAGTCACCGAGTTGTTTTCCTGTTTCCTCAATTTCACAACCTTGGCTGCTTGTCTACCTTATTTGGCTTTCGACGTATGAGTCTCAAGGTTGCTTCATCGAACATACAGTACTTTAACTTTGAAACTTAGACTTCAAATCATCCGACACTTCCAATTTTAACTTTAACTTTAACGAAAATGTCGGTTCGCTTGCTTTACATTTCCTTAGCCGTTTTCCATGTGTAGACAATCTCCGGCATCTACTCTTGCTAGCCATGAAGCCGGGTTTCGGACAGCAGCTGAGTCGAAGAGTGGCCTTTGGTGCCGACACATTACTAGGCCGACATAGGAAACATTCAAATAAAGCCAGCCGGCATATAACAAAAAACTGTAAATAAACAACAAATATACCTCAGAGCTAGTTACCCGGCTTCTTCGGGATGCCGGTATTTCATTCATTAGTCTTGTGCCGGCACAACACGCCGGCATACAAAGGAAAATATGGAAATACATACATTGTGTTGCTCAGGAGTAAAAGGGGCGCAGTAGAGCTATGTTCCATGGCCTCTTGGTTTCTTCTCCGGACCTGTCCACCTTATTCTTCTTGGGGTCCTACGCATCTATAAGATAATAGGCATCATTGTGCAGAGCTCTGCTCACAATGAATGGCCCCTCCCATGGAGGAGTTAACTTATGCCGGCCTTCTGTTCCTTGCTTTAGCCGGAGTACTAGATCTCCCTCTTGAAATCTCCTTGGATTTACCTTCTGCGCATGATAGCGTCTGAGGTTCTGCTGATATACTGCTGTTCTTGACAGAGTTATTTCCCTTGCTTCCTCTAGCAGATCAACATCATTTTCTCTGGCTTCTTTAGCCTCTTCCTCAGTATATAGCACTATTCTTGGTGCATCATGTATTACATCTGTTGGAAGCACAGCTTCTGCTCCATACACCAGAAAAAATGGTGTGTAGCCTGTTGATATATTCGGAGTTGTTCTTAAACTCCACAGCACTGCTGGCAGCTCATCTAGCCAACATCCCGGAGTTTTCTCCAGGGGCTCTATCAGCCGGGGTTTTATGCCGGATAATACTAGCCCATTCGATCTCTCTACTTGGCCATTGGCACAAGGGTGGGCAACCGACGCAACGTCCAGCCGGATTCCCACCTCCTCACAAAATCTGGCAAATGGCCCTTGGGCAAAGTTTGACCCATTGTCAGTGATGATGCTATGAGGAACACCATATCTCAAGATTATGTCCTTTAAGAATTTCACTGCTGTGTGACCATCACACTTGCTTATGGGCTTCACTTCAATCCACTTGGTGAACTTGTCCACCATGACCAGGATATGGGTCATTTTCCCTCTGGCCGGCTTAAAAGCCCCGACCATATCCAGGCCCCAAACAGCAAAGGGCCAGGTTATTGGGATAGTTTTCAGGGCAGATGCCGGCTGATGAATCTGGTGGGCATATCTTTGACACCCATTACATTTCCGGACCAAGTTTTCTGCCTCTTGCAGTGCCGTTGGCCAATAGAAGCCATGCCGGAATACCTTTGCCACCAATGCCCTGGACGAAGCGTGGTGACCACACTCCCCCTGGTGAATTTCCCGGAGCATCTCCAGACCCTCCGCAGATTCGACACATCTCTGCAATACTCCGGTGGTACTTCTCTTGTATATTTCTTTGTTGATGATGGTATACGCTTTGGATCTCCTTATAACCCGGCGGGCCTCGGTTTCATCCGCCGGCACTTGACCATCCACCATGAAGTTCATGATAGGACGTGCCCATGAGGGTACTTCCCTGACAGTGAACACTGCCTGATCTATTTCCATCATTTCGACCGACACATAATCGATCTCCATGGGCTGCGAAGTCCCCGGGACTGAAGAATCAGTCCCCGGGTATGCCGGAGCAGTCCCCGGGTATACCGGCACAACCTCTTGGCACATTTTACCCTTGCCTTTGGTTTTGCTCCGGAATACTGTACTAACAGCATATGCCGGCCCAGTCCCCGGGACTGAGGAAACAGTCCCCGGGTTATCCGACCTGGCTCCGGCATCTATCTCCATTGGAACTGCTTCGTCTGGACCTGGCGGGACATAAATGGAGGATGACTCCGGCGAGGGTTTGATCGATGGCTTCCTCAGATGCTCCAGCGAAATACCGGGCGGGATTGAATCTCGAGAAGACCCCAGCTTGGATAATGCATCGGCTGCATCGTTCTGAGCCCGGAGAACGTGCCGGAACTCACAACCTTCAAAGGAACCGCTTAACTGCTGCACTAGGAAACGGTATGATGCCATGTTAGCATCATGTGCGTCCCATATGCCGGAGCACTGCTGAATCACTAAGTTAGAATCCCCGAAGCACATAATCCGGCGAATTCCTATGTCCTTAGACACCTTCAGGCCATGCACAAGTGCCTCATATTCCGCCACATTATTTGATGCTGCAAAGTGAATCTGCAGGACGTATCTCAGCTGGTCATTCTTTGGTGAACTGAGAACTATGCCGGCACCCAAGCCATGGATTGTCTTGGACCCATCGAAATGCATCCTCCAATAATTGGCATCTGGCAATGGTGGCTCATACTGTATCTCGGCCCAGTCAATAAAGAAATCAGCCAAGACCTGGGACTTGATTGTATCCCTCTTATCGTACTGCGGTGTATATGGTGAAAGCTCTATTGCCCACTTTGCTATCCGGCCGCTGGCATCTTTGTTGCCTATGATTTCCGAGATAGGGGCCTCGGCCACTACCCGGATTGGATGCTCTTGGAAGTAATGCTTGAGCTTCTTGGCCGCCATATAGACACCATAGGTCATCTTCTGATAGTGGGGGTAGTTTTGCTTTGAGGTGGAGAGGACTTCACTCAGATAATATACCGGCCGCTGCACGGTTTTGCCTCCTTCCTCTCGCTCTACTACCACCACAGCACTGACAACTCGGTTGGTTGCCGCTATATAGAGCAACATTGGCTCCCGGGGCATCGGAGATGCTAATACCGGCGCTGTTGACAACAACTGTTTCAATTCCTTGAAAGCTGCATCTGCTTGCGTTGTCCAGACAAATGTGTCGGACTTTTTCATCAACTGATATAACGGCAGAGCTTTCTCTCCCAGCCGGCTTATGAAGCGGCTCAGGGATGCGAGGCACCCAGTGAACTTCTGTACTTCCCTCAAATCTGTCGGCGGCTTCATCCTTTCTATGGCACGAATCTTGCCGGGATTCACCTCAATACCCCGGCTGGAAACAAGGAAACCGAGCAACTTGCCCGCCGGCACACCAAAGGTGCACTTAGCCGGATTCAACTTCATTCGGAATCTCCTCAGGTTCCCAAAGGTTTCCCGGAGATCATCTATGAGAGTCTTGCTCTCCTTGGTTTTTATGACGATATCATCGACATATACCTGCACATTTTTATCTATCTGATCGTGCAAACACTTTTGCATACACCTTTGGTAAGTTGCGCCGGCATTTCTTAAACCGAACGGCATAGTGAGATAGCAATAAGCCCCGTACGGGGTAATAAAGGATGTCTTTATTTGATCTGGCTCAAACAAGGGGATCTGGTGGAAACCAGAATAGGCATCTACAAATGATAACAGTTCACATCCGGCTGTGGAATCAATCACTTGATCGATCCGAGGCAGCGGGAATGGATCTTTAGGACATGCCTTGTTCAAGTTGGTGTAATCAACACACATCCGCCATACTTTCACTATGGCGGGCTCGTCTTTCTTCTTTTCCACCAAAACCGGATTAGACACCCAATCCGGATGAAGTACTTCCTTGATAAAGCCAGAGGCTAAGAGCCTGGCCACTTCCTCCCATATGGCTTTCCTTCTATCGCCGGCATTCCGCCGGAGCGGCTGCTTCACTGGCTTAGCATCGGGTCTCACGTGCAATGCGTGCTCAGCCAGCTCCCTCGGCACACCTTGCAGGTCCGAAGTAGACCATGCAAAGATATCCCGATTCTCACGGAGGAAGCTGATGAGCTCGCTTTCCTATTTGGGATCCAAACTTGCCCCGACGAGGGCATGGCGCTCCGGGAAAACTTCATCCAGAGGCACCTTTTTGACCTCCTTGCCTGCTTGAAAAGTAGCACTGCCACCGGGATTTGCCATGCCCGACATATATTTGCCGGCCACGACTGTCTCAGCAATCTCCACTGCTCGCTTGAGCCTCTTCCTCTCCTCTGCAATGATCAGAGTCTCGGCCAGATTGGATCCGGCGGTGGCACATGCCATCGAACGCTTGTAATCACCAATGATGGTGATCACTCCTTTGGGTCCCGGCATCTTCATCTTCAGATACGCCACATGCGTAGAGGCCATGAATTTTGCCAGTGCCGGTCTACCCAGCAAAGCATGGTAGGGGCTCTCCAGATCAACCACCTCGAACATGAGGTTTTCCCCCCTGCAGTTATCCCGGCTGCCAAACATCACATCCATCCTGATCTTGCCCATCGGCGCACACGAAAGTCCCGGCACAATGCCGTGGAACGTGGTCTTGCTCGGTTCCAGCATATTTTCCTTGATTCCCAGCTTCTCCATCGTATCCCGATACATGATGTTGATGCTGCTTCCATTATCAATGAGGACCTTGCTGAATCTTACGTTATTAGCCGGCCCGACGAATGTCGGATCCATCATCAGAGCATATCCGCCGGGATTTGGCATGATCCGGGGATGATCTGCCCTGTCCCAACCAACAGCCTGGTCAGACCAGTACATCAGCTTTGGCACAGCCGACATAACGGCATTCACCTCCAGACTCCGCCAGGTACAAGCTCTGCTTGTCTGTTCTCTCGGTCTCAAAGACCATATAGCTCTGATCATACTCCTTGTACTCATTCCGGCCCGCTCCTGGGCCTCCGGCGTTATATTCCGGATTATAGCTCTGGTCAACTTGATTTACGCCGGCATTTCCGGCGTTGCTCTGATTCCCGGGATTAACCGGCCTAGGAGGGACTGCAATTGTATTGGCACCTGTCAACGGCGATGGAGCTGCCGGGACAGAGGGTCTAGCCGGTCCCCAGGGACCTGCACGACCTGCTAATATGTCGTCCAGCCACGAACAGTTCCTTGTCAAATGGTTTGCCGGCTTTCCTGGCTGGAATGTGTGAAACACACAAGGCTTGTCCATGGCAAGACCCACTGTATACTTCGGTCACTGCTTCTTCTGGCCGGCGGCTCCGCCGGCATTCTTGTTGGTCCAGACATTCTTCTTCTGGAACGGCTGTGCTTGCTGCTGCGGCTGCTGCTGAGACTGCTGATAGTTCTCATATCTCGGACGCTGGCTACTGCCGGCGCCCCCTTGCTCTTCCTCCACAGCTGCAACTTGTGCTGAGCCATATCGGTAATCCGGCCGCTCATCTCTCCTCTTATTCCGGTTATCCGGGCGATAAAACTGCCCTGATCTCCCGGCATTGCTGGTGTTCCCCTGGGTTTGCCCCTGTCCTTGTGAATCTAGACTGGGCTGCTTGGGATCTCCCAGAGCATAACTATCAGCGATCTTGATTGTTTCGGCCAGCATGGCCGGCATTTGCCTCTGAAGCTTTTGCCACAGCATGGTGCCATGTTGGCACCCATGAGCGAACCACATGATGGCCTGCTGCTCATTGATTCCTTCGCAGGAATTGCGCAACGTGCACCACCTGGTCAGATAGTCACGGTCAGTCTCATTCACTCCTTGCCGGCAGTTAGCCAGCTGCTGCGGACGGTTGGGCCTCTTGTATGTACTGGTAAAGTTCGACACAAACTGCTCTTCGAAATCAATCCAGCCGTTGATACTCCCGGCCGGCAAATTATTCAGCCATATCCTGGCTGGACCTTCCAACATCTACGGCACATATCGTACCGCCCATCTGAGGTTTCCTCCGGCGATGTTCACTGCAGTGGAGTAATCCTCCAACCAATCTTCCGGCTTCGTACTGCCATTATATGTCCTCGCGCCACGCGCGAGCTGGAAGAAGTAAGGCACCGGCTCCCCCATAATCCGGGGTCCGAAACACATAGGGCCCGGAGCTCCTTGTCTCTCCACCAACTCTGATTGGTGGAGCTTGTCCAGCTTGAAACGTGCATCATTGGCTTCCAAGGACCGAGGTCCAAGCCGGGATGCTATTGGGCCTGCGATCATCTGCTGCTGCTCCGGCTGATGCTGCTCACTATGCCGGCCTTGCTGGTGCTGCTGCTGATATCCCGCCCTGGCAAGGGCGGAATTGCCGTCATCCTCTCGATGTCCCGGATGGCCTGCACCCTGCTGCTGCGCTGCACCTCCGGCGTCCTGTTGCTGACGCCAGGCTGCACTGTTACTCCGGCCACCACCGGCCGCTGCTGCTTCATGCCCGGCCGGCACACTCTGGCCGGGCTTCTTGCTGCCGACATACTTGTCAGCTTGGCCGACATTCTTCTGCACCATCGCCTGCTTTCCGGCGGCAGCCGGATCGTACACCTGGATCTGCTTGTCCCGACGGCCAGAGGTCACACTTCCGGCACGCCGGGCGCTGGGATGCGGGGACGAGGCTTGGCCCCTCGACCTCGCGCCGGCACCTCCCGCCGACACAATGTACTGGGATGCCCCGGCACCTAGGTTTGCCTTCTTAAAGGCCTCCTGCTGCTTTGTAGCTTCAGACAAAAGTTGGTTAAGCCGGGCTTGCTGCTCACGCAGTGCTTCGCCGGATAAACAAGATAAATCCTTAGCTACCTCGGCCGCCGCTCTAAGGTTCTTACTGGCGAACTGTAGACTACCTTAGGCACAGTACTAGTTGCGGTATGACTCTTATCTCTAGCATCTTTTCCTATCTCAGCATTAAGATTTCTGCCTCTAGTTCTAACCTCTTCTATCCGGCTAGGCCGGATTACTACAGGAGTAAAACCATGGGCTGCTTCATACTCACGGAGTTGCTGGTTAAACCGTTCGCGCTCCTGGTTCATGGCCAGGGCCTCGTCGACGAGGGCCTGACGAGATCCCTCCAGGATCTCCCTTGTCTGCTCCGGATCAACGCCGGATCGCACCGGCTCGAGAAGCCGGTCGATGATGGGAAGAAGAACCTCGCCCCTAGCCGGCACACCGGAAGTGCCGGCCAGGTTCTCCACACGCTCCAACGGAGGACGCGCCGACCTCTTGACCTTCGGCGGCTCCGGAGGAGAAGCTCCGGCCGCTGCTGCTTTGCCGGCATCTTCCGCCGGCGGCACGGATGTGCCGGCCATCATCACCTCAGCCGACTCTACTGAGCGAGCGCTACGCCCAGCGTGAGCCAGCCGATGTGACGGAGGATCCGACGCCACCAGCACCTCCTTCCTGCAAATCCTCTCAGTTCCCACGTACACCTCGTGGGAACCGAAAGACATAATCCGGCCATCCCTGGGGAACGGCCGGCCACCGAGACAACCGGCATTGTCACTGACGAAACTGAGCGAGCCTAGCCTCTGGACGAGGCCAGAGACCACGTGCACTCCTGAAGCTGCTATCACAGACCCCGTCCGAATGAACACTCCGCCCAGCATATCGATCGGATGCCCCACGGTGGGCGCCAAATGTCGTCGTGGTGAAACAACATATGCCATAGGATGGCTTAAATGGGGGCCGACTAGATGCTGGAGGATTCGGGAGAGGGGAACGAGCCAAAAAGCACGACAGAAAGAGACACTGATCTACCCAGGTTCGGGGCTCTCGTAAGGAGATAACACCCCTACTCCTGCTCTACTGATTGTATATATGGATCGATGTAGTACACCACAATGGTGCTTCCAAGCTCTCTGCTAGAGAAGGAAGATGAACTGCTAAGTGTAGAAACCTTCAACCTTCTAACCTTCTTCCAGCTACCAACCTTCTACCTTCCAACCTTCCAACCAACGTTCAACCCTTTACCAGGGCTCCCTATGCCACCTTATATAGTGGTGGCCAGGGTTACAACGGTCATACAAGACCACAAGACAAGGGCTACACTCCAAACAGGAGCTGGTGGCGATGGCAGAGACCCTTGACTTCGCCCCTGATTGCTCTCGATGGGACGCCATATCCCTGTACCTTGTACCTCTTGAACTGTGGCCTTACCTCTGTGCGGTAAGCTCGTACTTGTGCACAGTGAGGGTAGGTAACCTCCACTGTGCACCCTGTCATCTTACTCTGCTACCATGCTTGGATGTTTTCTTCCTTGATTGTAGGGATGTGACACCTTGGTTGACTTAAGTATCCCGGATATGACCGTTGGCCATACCCAGGATTTATATGCCGGACCAACGACCTACGAGGGTCGGGTAATCCGGCCTCCCCTGCTCCTGCACAACACACCAAATGGTTAGGCCGGCATATCTAAGTATATGCCGGCACACTTTTATAAGTATTCCGGCTATGCCGGCATATCCAAGTATCAGCCGGGATACACATTATATGCCGGCCTGGCCGATGCTCTTATATTCCGGCCAGGCCCTTCCTTGTTAACCCGGCATAAAGTCAATCATAGACCTTGTGTCTTTCTACTCTCTTGACCCTACCGGGGGTCATCCCCCCGACAGTAAAGGGGAGAGAGGGGAGGGCAAGTGGGAGCAATGCAGTGATCCTAGAGCAAGTGGCCAGCCCCAGGGCATCTAGGCACACTGCCCACTTGCATACTTTTAAAAATCCAAAATCTTTCCTTTCAGGTGTTCGATAGAATGTCCGCAAGAAATTAATTTTTGAAATTTGAAATTTTTTAGGTTTGGGTGCTCACTATATTGGATAGTAATGCCAAATATATTTTTGTTAGGTCCAAAGGTGCTATTTTGCTAAAATCTTATTTTAATTTATAAATGTCTTATGAATAGAATTCAAACTTTGGACCATTTTAAAATAGGGTTGGGGGAGGAATTTGTTGAAAGTTAAAACTACAATTTGAAACTATGTTATTAGATCTTGGATGACTTGTAGAAAAGCATCCATGCCTAGTTCAACATTTTCTTAATCCAATGGGTTGAAGTGGTCTAGTCAATAATATTTTCTAGATCATTTTCTTATTCTTTTCTATTTAGGGTTTTGTGAACTTTCCTATTTCTTGTTGTTTTCTTTATTCTTGTTTATGTTGCAGGCTTCTCTTAATTTCCATCAACATACACACTTAAGCAAGTACCACAAAGTCATATGAAACAAACATGCACACACACACACAAAAAAGTTTTACTTTATCCCAAATTATATAATAGTTGAGTACAAATCTTTGGGTTGTTACAATCTTCCCCCTTAAAAAGAATCTCGTCCTCGATTTTCACAAGCTAAGAACTAAAGAGATTAGGAAATTCGATCTTGAGATAATCTTCTCTTTCCCAAGTGGCTTCATCTTCAGTGTGGTTGCTCCATTGAACCTTCAGAAACTTGATACTTCGAGTTCGGGTGGTTCTGTAAGCTTCCTCTAGGATACGAATAGGTACTTCATGGTAGGTCAAATCTTTATTTATATCCACAGAGCGATGATCAATATTTTTGAAAATTTCAAGCTTCTCTGGAACTTCAAGACATTTCCGAAGTAGGGACACATGAAAGACATCATGTACTTCGGACAATTCTGGGGGCAATTCTAGCTGATAGGACACTTCTCCTTGGCGAGCTAGTACCTTAAAAGGTCCAATATATCTTGGTGCAAGCCTTCCCTTGACTTGGAATCTTTGCATTCTTTTAAGTGGTGACACATGAAGATAAACAAAATCTCCGACTTGGAAAGTCAGCTCTCGACGTCTCTTGTCAGAATAGCTCTTCTGTTGGGACTGGGCTGCCTTGAGGTGCTCATGGATTATGCAAACCTTTTCTTTGGCTTCTTGTAGAATATCAGGTCCAAAGATTTTGCTATCTCTAGTCTCAGACCAATTTAAAGGGGTATGACACTTCCTTCCATATAAAGCCTCAAATGGTGCCATTTGCAAACTTGCTTGATAGCTGTTGTTGTATGAGAATTCTGCGAAAGGCAGACAATCTTCCCACTTGGTGCCATAAGCTAATACACAAGCTCGTAGCATATCCTCCAGAATTTGGTTCACTCTCTCAGTTTGGCCATCAGCCTGCGGGTGATAAGCTGTGCTGAAAGCTAACTTGGTTCCCAAAGCTTGATGTAGACTCTTCCAAAATCTTGAGGTAAATTGGGTACCTCGGTCGGACTCAATGGTTTTAGGAACTCCATGAAGACTAACAATTCTGGATAGGTATAAATCTGCCAACCGGCCCGAGGTATAGGTGGTCTTGACAGGGATAAAGTGGGCAACTTTGGTCAGTCTATCCACAATGACCCAAATAGAGTCATTTCCACGGCTAGACTTTGGAAATCCGGTGATGAAATCCATTCCAACGGACTCCCACTTCCATTCTGGAACTTGCAATGGCTAAAGCAGTCCAGCAGGACGTTGATGTTCAGCCTTGACTTTCTGGCAAATATCACACTTGGATATATATGAAGCAATTTCTCGCTTCATTCCATGCCACCAAAATTGTTTCTTCAAATCCTGGTACATTTTGGTTCCACCTGGATGAATTGAATAAGGTGTCTCATGGGCTTCTTTCGTAATGGATTCTTTTAGTTCTGAATCAGCAGGCACACAAATACGTCCCTTATACCAAAGGACTCCTTGTTCATCTTCTTCAAATCCTGGCACTTTGCCAGTACTAATTCGGCGCTTGATTCCTTCAATACTTCCATTTCCTTTCTGGGCTTCCTTGATTTGGCTCATTAATGTATTTTGAAGCTCAAGATTAGCTAAAAATCCTTGGCTAACTAGCTCCAATCCAAATCTTTCAAATTCTTGATGCAACTTGGGTTGCTCCTCCTTGATCAACATGTTTAGGGTGCATGGCTTTCTACTAAGATCATCGGCCACCACATTGGCCTTTCCAGGATGGTAGTGAATTCCAAGATCATAATCCTTAATTAGCTCTATCCACCTCCTTTGCCTCATGTTCAACTCCTTCTAGGAGAAAATATATTTTAAACTCTTATGGTCTGTGTAAATCTCACAGCGATTACACATGAGGTAGTGTCTCCATGTCTTCAGAGCGAGAACTACGGCTGCTAACTCAAGGTCATGGGTTGGATAGTTTTATTCATGAGGTCGGAGCTGTCGAGACAAGTATGCTATGACTTGCCTTCTTGCATTAACACACATCCAAGCCCAAGTTTGGAAGCATCGCAATAGACATCAAAACTCTTGGTGATATCTGGCATGGTTAAAACTGGTGCGGTAACCAACCGATTTTTAAGCTCTTGAAAACTTTCCTCGCACTTAGGGGTCCATTCAAATTTCTTGTCCTTCTTCAACAATTGGGTCATGGGTCGGGCAATACTAGAAAACCCTTCAACAAACTTGCGGTAATAACCCGCTAATCCGAGGAAACTTCTAACTTCGGATTGTGATTTTGGAGTGTGAATTTGTGATTAAGTGGCCTACAGATTTGAAGAGATAACTGAGCGTATAGCAAGTAGCAACATACTACTGTAGATTTAATATATTGGCTGATATATTGGTTGTAAGAACAAATTTTATGGAGAACTTATTTAGATTTCATTATAGAATTTATCTAAATATTTATATTTTTACATATTATTAAGGTGAAAATTAACAGCCAGGGCTTATCATTTGTAGGACCATTTTGCTGATCGAGATATTCATTGATACCCTTCCTTGGAATAATGTACATCAATAAATATCTGATATGTATAATAATAAACTCATCTGCTGAAAAATATGATTTAATATTTAGTAAATGTAAAAAATGTTTCAGTAATATTTGATTGCCAAAACTTAACTAGCCCATGCAGGTGCACGGGTTGATGACGAGTTTTATTAATTTTCTTTGATTTGATATAATTTTTCTAAGGTGAAAAACTTCATGTTTTGTTATATTTGCTGGATTAAAACTATTATTCTAAATGGGTTGAAGTCACTTTCATTGGATAGATAAGTTTCTTAGCTTTCCAAAGAGTATTCATTTGCTATTTATGGAAGTCTAAAACTCCGGGAATCTAAATTTTAAAACAGGGTCAGATTCAAATATTATAGTCCTAAACCCTTTTTTTCTTATTGACTGAGAACGGGCCGCGCATGAAACATTATCGGGTCAGCCCAACTAGGGGAAACCGGGTGCGGCAAAGAAGAAAAGAAGACCGCTGACAGGCGGGGCCCGCCTGTCAGGGCGTTTAAGTGAGCGAAGGGGTACGGGGCTCCCTGGTCCGTCCGATTAGATCGTGATTGGACGACCGGGGCTGGTCTTCTCCATCCCGATGGGAGACCCAGAGAGAGAGGGTGATGTGGTACGGTGTTGATAGCTTTTCACCGTCCAGTTGGGAACCCCAAGAGGAAGGTATGATGAATATAGCAGCAAGGTTTTCCCTCAGTTAAGAAACCAAGGTTTATCGATCCAAAGGGTAAGAAGCCAATATGACTGAAGGTGATGCTTGATAGCCTAGTGACACTCCAACAAGGGCGCCGTTTACGATCAAACGAGTTAGCGCGTCTTCAACTAGTAGCAACGTGGAACCTGCACACAACACAACCAAATACTTTGCTCCCAACTTACGATGAGGTTGTCAATCTCACCGGTTTGCTGTAAAGAAAGGAATGAGCGTATCGAGTGGAAAATAGTAATAGTATGCGAGTAAAGTAAACAGTGCGAGTAAAGTAAACAGGTGATAGCAATATAAAGGAAATAGGACCGGGGTCCACAGTTCACTAGTGGTGTCTCTCCATAAGATAAAATAATACATGCCGGGTAAACAAATTACAGTTGGGCAATTGATAGAATAAAGACAACGTGCATATGTCGAGAGGATCACTATGAGATTTACTCTGGGCATTACAACAAGATACATAGACCGCCATCCAACTGCATCTATGACTAATAATCCACTTGTGGCGAATCAATCCGAGAACTCCACAAGTATTAAGTTGCAAACAACAGATAATTGCATTAAGCAAAGTGTGTAATGTAAACAAAGCATATGCCCTCGAGCATATGAATGTTGTTTTCCCCCTAGTAGCAGTAGCACATCTACAACCTTAGAGGTTTCTGTCACTCCCCCAAATTAAATAGAGGCATGAACCCACTATCGAGCATAAATACCCCCTCTTGGAGTCACTAGCAACTACTCGGCCAAGATAGCTACTAACAACGGAGAGCATGCAAGATCATAAACAACATAGAGATAACAAAAGATAAAATTCAGTACTTCAACTCAATCATAACACCAATATTCATCGGATCCCAACAAACACAACATGTAGAATTACATAACGGTGATCTCAATCATGTAAGGCGGCTCATGAGATCTAAACATGAAGCACATGGTGGAGAAGACAACCATCTAGCTACTGCTATGGACCCATAGTCCAAGGTAGACTACTCACTCATCGATCCGAAGGCAGGCATGGCGATGAAGAAGACCTCCGGTGGCGATTCCCCTCTCCGGCAGGGTGCCGGGAAGAGCTTCTGGACCCTACCGATCTTCGGGTCGACGGCGGCGGATCGCGATGAGTTCTAGAAAAGTGATCGGGTCCTTAGGTTTTTCCCATCGGGGGGTCTTTATAGGCGAAGGGGCATCGTCAGAAGTGGAACGAGGCGACCTCACACATAGGGGGCACGGCCCAGCCCCTGGCCGCGCTGCCCTGTTGTGTGGGGTCCTCGTGGCCCCACTCCGTCTCCTCTTCGGTTCTCTGGAAGCTTCGGTGAAATTCTGGGCGACTGGCTTTGGTTTCGTCCAATTCTGAGAATATTTCCTGTGTAACTTTTCTAAAACACAAAAACAGCAGAAAACAGGGAACTGGCACTGTGGCGACTTGTTAATAGGTTAGTTCCAGAAAATGCATAAAAGTACCACGAAGTGTAACGAAACACTAAGCAAATGGTGTAAAAACAAGCATGGAGCATCAAAAATTATAGATACGTTTGAGACGTATCAGCATCCCCAAGCTTAACTCCTACTCATCCTCGAGTAGGTAAGTGATAACAAAAGAATAATTTTTGAGGTGACATGCACCTACACAATCTTGATCATCTATGTAAGCGTTGTGCGCTGGGATCAAAAGAACTTAAAACATGGGCATGAAAGATATGATCTTGATAGAAGAAACTTAGCAACCATGTTATAACATGAAAATGAACACAAACAAAAGATCATGAAAATGAAACAATGAAAGTCAAACGTGTGTTCAAATCATAAGGAAAAACATACAAATGGTTTTCAGCTTGTCCTTCATGGAGAGCAAAACATAAATGCATAGGACACCTTCAAGTTTAAGAGGGCGACTAGATACAAATAATTTAAGAACAAGTGAAACCAACAATATGAATCAATCAATGAAAACTTTGGGACAATGCACATTATACTCAGAATGACAACTATGCTCTCTTAATGGTGCGTAAAGATAGAAGGTGGTGACTCAACATAAAAGTAAAAAGAAAGGCCCTTCGCGCAGGGAAGCAGTGATTGCAAGTTTTATAAACCTTCAAAAATTATGGTACTTACCGGCTTTGAGCTCTCATTGCCCCCATCATAAGCATCTTGAATGATTAAAGTTAATGCGAGAACACTTATGCTGCATATGCTTGACAAATCATAAGTTGAAAACCTCGTGTCCCGTGAATACTGATGTCTACACACGCTTTTGTTCTTGTAGACAGTGTTGGGCCTCCAAGTGCAGAGGTTTGTAGAGCAGCAGCAAGTTTCCCTTAAGTGGATCACCCAAGGTTTATCGAACTCAGGGAGGAAGAGGTCAAAGCTATCCTTCTCAAGCAACCCTGCAATTACGATAGAGAAAGTCTCTTGTGTCCCCAACACACCCAATACACTTGTCAGATGTATAGGTGCACTAGTTCGACGAAGAGATAGTGAAATACAAGTGGTATAGATGATTATAAGTAGTAAATGCAATCTGGAATAAAAATGGCAGCAAGCAAACAAGTAACAAAACAGCGAGTAAACGGTGTGCAAAGCTTGGAAACAAGGCCTAGGGATCATACTTTCACTAGTGGACACACTCCCAACAAATATAACATGATTGAACAAATAAATTACTTCTCTTCACTATGGTACTCTGAATTACTCTCCTATTGAATAACACTAATCATTGCGTAGGGCTACGAAGCACTCCTTAAAGTTCATCAAGTACTTGACAAACACCACTCATAGAGATATCCAAATCAAATCACAACTCAAGATAGATATTATTGCAACTTAGATCAAGTACTAACACGGTGCACACACTGTCAACATTACACCATGAAAGGAGGAATAGATCACTTCAATACTATCATAGCGATAATTATTCTCATAATCCATAAAAGATCACAATCGTAGCCTAGACCAAGTACCACCATGATGCACGCACTGTCACCGTTACACCATGGCAGGAGGAATAGATTACTTTAATAACACCACTAGAGTACACATAATATCTGAATAATAACATCTACTTGTTCAACATGATACAAGGCTCACAATCACATAAAGATCACATCATGGGAGAGAGAGGTGAACCACATAGCTACTGGTAGAGCCCTCAGCCCCGGGGATAAACTACTCCCTCCTCATCATAGGAGACAGCAAGATTGATGGAGATGGCAGCAAGGTCGATGGAGACGGCGGAGACGATGATGGAGATGGGTGGAGATGGCTCCGGGGGCACTTCCCCGTCCCGGCAGGGTGCCGGAACAGAGACTTCTGTCCCCCGAAATTCGTCGGTGGCGGTGGCGGAGATGCGGAACTCTTCTGGAAATTTCGTCGACTCCCTTAGGGTTTTCCGTCCCGAGGCTTTATATAGGCGAAGGGGCGTCGTCAAGGGGCAGCCAGGGGCTCCTCACACCAGGGTGGTGCGGCCAGGGCCTGGGCCGCGCCACCTATGTGTGAGGGCGGCCTCTGGCCCCCCTCCGGCTCTCTTTCGGTCTTCGGGAAGCTTCCGGAAAAAATAAGACTTCTGGCTTTTGTTTCGTCCAATTCCGAGAATATTTCCTGTGTAGCTTTTACACAAAAACAGCAGAAAACAGGGAACTGGCACTGTGGCATCTTGTCAATAGGTTAGTTCCGGAAATCACATAAAAATGCCACGAAGTGTAACGAAACATTAGGCAAATGGTGTAAAAACAAGCATGGAGCATCAAAAATTATAGATACGTTTGAGACATATCAGCATCCCCAAGCTTAACTCCTGCTCGTCCTCGAGTAGGTAAGTGATAACAAAAGAAATAATTTTTGAGGTGACATGAACCATCACAATCTTGATCATATAGGTAAAACATTGAGTGCTGAGATCAAAGAACTTAAAACATGGGCATGAAGATATAATCTTGACAATAAGAAACTTAGCAACCATGTTGTAAACATGCAAATGAACACAAACAAAAGATCATGAAAATGAAACAATGAAAGTCAAACGTGTGTTCAAATCATAAGGAAAAACATACAAATGGTTTTCAGCTTGTCCTTCATGGAGAGCAAAACATAAATGCATAGGACACCTTCAAGTTTAAGAGGGTGACTAGATACAAATAATTTAAGAACAAGTGAAACCATAGTCATGAATCAATCAATGAAAACTTTGGGACAATGCACATTATACTCAGAATGACAACTATGCTCTCCTAATGGTGCATAAAGGTAGAAGGTGGTGACTCAACATAAAAGTAAAAGAAAGGCCCTTCGCAGAGGGAAGCAGTGATTAAACATGTGCTAGAGCTTTTCATTTGTAAAACAGAGAGATAAAAATTGGTTTTGAGAGGTGGTTGTCTTTGTCAACGACTGGCAATAGGGTTCTTACTATCTTCCATACAAAAATGAAGCAAGTTTTTGAGAGAGAGATTGGCACTTTTTGTGCTCTTTAATAAAGCTTGGCACTCCTCCCCACCTTTTTTCCTTTCTCAAACCATGGCTAACCGATTCCATCGGGTGCCCACCAACATTCACATTCCATGGAGGAGTGCCTTTTTTCTTTCCTTTTTTTTTTCTTTTTGGAATAAACAATATGGAAGATAGTAAATCCGACCACTACGTCCCCATGAGCTGAAAACAGTGTCACAAAATGAGAAGTATTTTGAAGGTTTTGAAAGGTAGCACATGAAAATTTACTTTGGAATGGCTTACAAATACCATGCATAGGAGTTTATAGTGGACACAATGGCAAACTTGGTTTTTAGGAGTTGGATGCACGAGTAGAGCTCATACTCAGTACAAAATGAGGGCTAGCAAAAGACTGGGAGCGACCAACTAAGAGAGCAATAACGGCCATAATCATGCAAAGCGACAAAGCAACATTAAAAGAAGCATAAGATGGCATCAAAAGTTAAAAACTAAATGATCTTAGAGGCTATAGGCGACTTATATGAGTCTAACATGTGTGAGCATGCGCCAAGTCAACCCAAATAAAGCATCAAGGAGAAAACCAAAATAATGCTTCCAAATAATTAAAACAACGCATGATTTTTTCAAAGGCTCATTAAGCAATCTCAGTTATTTGAGACAAGTCATGCTACAGCAAAACTACTAAGCATACTATCAAAAAGATATCAAGCACAACATGCAAAAGCCTAGGCCACAGTCTACACAAGCTCATTCTTGTACCACTATTTTGCACAAAGCTTTTTCTCTTTTCCAACACCATTTGAATTTTTAATAAACACCTCTTTTCATGAAAACCAATAAAGATCAGAGGCAAAAATACACCTTGATGAAGAGATATGACAAGGTCTGAACGCAAATCAAGGCGAAAATGAAAACCAAAAGCAGTAGCAGAAAAAGAAGAACACTCGGTGAAATTGTAAGAATGAAAAACGGAGTGTTCTTGGCAAATGAAAACGAGTTCATCTCCTCCAAAAGAAACATGATGTGATCTAACCATTTATTGCAGCAAACAAAGCAAAAGAAAACTAAAAACAAAAACAACTGATGCTCCAAGAAAAACGCATAGTGCATGAAGCAATAAAAATATAGTGTCTTGAAAGGTGACCTGATTTTTGCCGATGAAGAAGGGGGTGCCTCGGGGGCATCCCCAAGTTTTGACGCTTGTACTTCTTGGATATTTCTTGGGGTGACATGGGCATCCCCAAGCTTGAGCTTTTGTCCATTCTTCATCTCATCTCATCATTCTCCAATCCCTACACTTGAAAACTTCCTTCATACAAAACTAAACACAAATCTATTAGCAACATTAGTGTAAGCATACATATAATCAACCCTTTTTGCTTCAGGTTTCAACCTAAATCCACCACATATAAAGTATATACTACTGTATAACCTTCCCCAAAAGTTCCGTGATCAAAAGAACTCAAAAAGAAAGCGATAAAGCGGCAAACACAAATATTGGCAGAAATCTGTCAAAACAGAACAGCTGACAAAGGTCGAATTTTTAAGAGGTCTTCTGTTGCTCAAATAAAAAAGTGTTCAACTAATGAAAGTTTGGATATAACCTGGGGCATATGCACAAGAAATCTCAGGTCCAAAAGATATACAGAGAATTTTCACGAATTTTTACGGTGCAGCACCGAAAACAGTTTCAGGACAGCAACATCCCCAAATCTTACCTCACTCAAATTAGAGGCTTCTCTTGGCACAACAACGAAATAAAAAGGATAAGGAGCGGTTATTACAGTAGTAATGACTTCCAAGACTCAAATAAAAGAAAAAGTACTGAAAATAAACAATGGGTTATCTCCCAAGAGTGCTTTTCTTTAACGCCTTTGAGCTAGGCGCAGTAATTTGCAAAGATGCTCATGTGGGCGCCATATAAGAACTTGAGGCAAAGGCGCCATATAGGAACTTAAAGCAATAGAGAGCATCAAAAAGCAAGTATGGAACACATTTAAATCTAAACCACTTCCTATGAAAAATAGTCTTGTAAAGAGACAAGTCATAAAAGCGCAAAGCAAAAAGCATAGGAAGGCAAAACAAGTACAACTTCAAGAATTGCAACATAAAGAGGGGAAACTCAATATTATTAAGATCCTTCAAAACATATTTCCCTCTCTCATAATAACTTTCAGTAGCATCATGAATAGAATTAACAACATAACCATCACATAAAGCATCCCTATCACGAGCCACATGCATAAAAGAATTAATACTCCCCACATGAACAATAGTAGTAGGAGCAGATTCAACAGAATAATCACCATAATCATCAAAAACAGGAGGCATATTGTAATCATAACTATTTCTCTCCTCAAAAGTAGGTGAACTGAAAATATTATACTCATCATCATAGCCATCATAAACTAGAGGTTTAGTATCATCACAAGCTAGAGAACATCTATTTCACAAAGCGTACTCATCAAACATATCATCATAAGAAGGAACATGAATAGTACTAATGGTACAACAATTATTAACCTTAGAATTGGTACCAAAAAGATTTTCAATATCAAAAGTAGAGTGCTTTTCCCAATCATGATCACTAACATAGGTAACAGGCATAGGAACATCATCCCAATCAGAATTATCATAATCTATAGCAGGATCATAACGCTTAGGGGAAGATACCGTGTCCTCTCGCCTTTTACTCCTCTTCTTCTTCTTCATACTCTTCTTACTTTCTCCTTTAGGAGGGAGAGACTTGAAGGGCATCTTCTCCACATATTCTCTAGGAGGGAAAGGCATCTTCTCCACATAATCTGGTTTGCTGACGGAAACAACAGAAGAAACTTTAGAGGATTCCTCCTCTCTATTAATAAGATAAAAACATCTATCAGTCCTGTCATAGCTTGGCAAAATATCAAGTTTTATAAGATTTTGAATGTAAGTATTTGCAAGGCAATCTTTAGCACAATAGAGACGACAACCACGAAGGGTGCTATTAATATCAACATCATTCATATCTATCAAAGCAATCTTTCTAGATATCTCTTCACACGCCAAGAACAAAGTGAGCTCATCATGCTGATTGGGAGTAATCTTGTCATCACAATACAAACTTAAGGTACTAGAAGAGTAACTATTAGGGCTTGAGCATTGGAAATTAAAATGGCCTATGTCATCGCAATGTTTACAAAGAAAAGGATAAAGCTCACAAACCTTTTTACCAATCTCGCCTATATCCTTGTACCACATACTGGTTTCTTCATTTGCGTGGGTGATGCAATAATCTTCCTTGTTGTAACTCTGTTCACAAGGTCTATGTATTCCACAAAAATTAACATGCTTATAAGAAATAGGACTTTTAGAAGTTTGAGCATGTTTATTGGATTCATCAATAACAATATCACTTTGTATGCAAGTGTCCTTAAAAGGTTCATGATACACGTCCCCATTTCCTTTAGGAACATTCATATGGGAAGCAAAGGCTTTAAAACAATCAACCATAATTTGAGGATCAAGACCATATTTAGCACTAAGCTCTTGAAAATTAGCAGTTTCAGCGAAAGACTTAATGCAATCAAACTCATAATTCATACCTGATCCTTTACCTTTGTCGCTATCCCAACCTTCAATATTGTTTTGAATTGTTTCAAGCAGATCCCACTTGGTGTCAACATCCTTGCTTGTGAAAGACCCATCAAAGCATGCATCTAAATAGTCCTTGTAATATCCTGAAAGCCTTGCATAAAAATTATTAATAACAATATTACGGGGAAGCTCATGAATAGGACATTTGAGCATTAGTGACTTCAATCTTCCCCACGCTTGGGCAATGCTTTCTCCATCATGAGGCCAAAAATTATATATCTGATTGCGATCTTTATGAATCTCACTTGGAGGATAGAATTTAGAATAAAAGAGAGGTACAATTTCCTCCCAGCCAATAGATGGACCATCCTTTAGTGTTCTATACCATTCCTCAGCTCTGCCTTTCAGTGAAAAAGAGAATAGCTTCTTCTTAACTTGGTTCATTGAAATACCTGCACACTGGAACAACTCGCATAATTCATGTATAAAAAGCAAATGATCACCAGGATGGAGAGTTCCATCTCCTAAATAGCAGTTATCCCTGACATGTTCAACAATCTTCGTAGGTATTTTAAAAGGATGAGGAGCACAAGCATCATTAGAAACATCACATATGGGAGATAAAATATTATTAGAACAAACTTTCTCCACTAAAGCTGGGGAACTAAAAATATCATACTTAACAAAACCAGCTTCCCCAAGCTTAGACTTTTCTATAGCATTAGCAGTAACGGTATTCAAAGCATTCGTACTAATAACATTGCTATGCGAAATAAGCTCCAAAGGTTTTTCAATTTTCTCTTCAAATCTAAACTCAGGAAAAAGACTAAAGAACTCTTTATTTTCCATTAAGCCTAACTAGTGAAAATAAAAACAAGAAACAAAAAGATATAATTGCAGAATCTAAAGGAAATAACTCTGAGCACTCACACAGGAGGATGCGAGTACCTTTTACCTTACCTCCCCGGCAACGGCGCCAGAAAAGAGCTTGATGTCTACACACGCTTCTGTTCTTGTAGACAGTGTTGGGCCTCCAAGTGCAGAGGTTTGTAGAGCAGCAGCAAGTTTCCCTTAAGTGGATCACCCAAGGTTTATCAAACTCAGGGAGGAAGAGGTCAAAGCTATCCCTCTCAAGCAACCCTGCAATTACGATACAGAAAGTCTCTTGTGTCCCCAACACACCCAATACACTTGTCAGATGTATAGGTGCACTAGTTCGGCGAAGAGATAGTGAAATACAAGTGGTATAGATGATTATAAGTAGTAAATGCAATCTGGAATAAAAATGGCAGCAAGCAAACAAGTAACAAAACAGCGAGTAAACGGTGTGCAAAGCTTGGAAACAAGGCCTAGGGATCATACTTTCACTAGTGGACACACTCCCAACAAATATAACATGATTGAACAAATAAATTACTTCTCTTCACTATGGTACTCTGAATTACTCTCCTATTGAATAACACTAATCATTGCGTAGGGCTACGAAGCACTCCTTAAAGTTCATCAAGTACTTGACAAACACCACTCATAGAGATATCCAAATCAAATCACAACTCAAGATAGATATTATTGCAACTTAGATCAAGTACTAACACGGTGCACACACTGTCAACATTACACCATGAAAGGAGGAATAGATCACTTCAATACTATCATAGCGATAATTATTCTCATAATCCATAAAAGATCACAATCGTAGCCTAGACCAAGTACCACCATGATGCACGCACTGTCACCGTTACACCATGGCAGGAGGAATAGATTACTTTAATAACACCACTAGAGTACACATAATATCTGAATAATAACATCTACTTGTTCAACATGATACAAGGCTCACGATCACATAAAGATCACATCATGGGAGAGAGAGGTGAACCACATAGCTACTGGTAGAGCCCTCAGCCCCGGGGATAAACTACTCCCTCCTCATCATAGGAGACAGCAAGATTGATGGAGATGGCTTTTGTTTCGTCCAATTCCGAGAATATTTCCTGTGTAGCTTTTACACAAAAACAGCAGAAAACAGGGAACTGGCACTGTGGCATCTTGTCAATAGGTTAGTTCCGGAAATCGCATAAAAACGCCACGAAGTGTAACGAAACATTAGGCAAATGGTGTAAAAACAAGCATGGAGCATCAAAAATTATAGATACGTTTGAGACGTATCAAATACGAGTACCCAAACCTCATGCTACTTTACTTAGAGTCCTAAGCAAGCTCTTGTCATTGTAAGTATACACGTATCATCGAGAACCGCCAACGGGTACCTCCGTGCCCGATGACATGGAACAAGCCCACATCAAAATAACAAGACAAGCAGATAATGAACACCTCGACATCTCTTTTATTTACCATTTGTATAGCTTTTTATTTTGAGATGCGTCGTCAAATGTCCACTATGGGCATGCTGCAAATTTCCACCATGAATTATGCATGGCTTAGATTGGCAGCCCAGGCGTTTCTCTAACACATATACAAACTCCATGATCCCGCAAGATTCCCAATTCATTTCACACCGCGAGTATCCATAAACAAAAGATCACGATATCAACTCAAATAAGAAGTGCAATGTTGAAAGCTTGCCCCATGACGGCATGGCTGGGCTAATTCCCAACTTACAACTTGCAAGCATAACAACTCAACATAAGAGACCACAATGTCAAATTTGTAAGAACAAGAAAAATAAAGTGTGCCATCCGGTTCGTGAGAGCTTTACTGACCAATTTTCGCATAACACTGGTAAGAGTTTAATTTGAAGAGTAGATAAAAGCAAGTCAAATGTACTTTGGAATAGCAAATTGCTAATAGGTATGTATGGTGGATACTTTGACAAACTTGGTTTTTTGGAGTTGGATGCACGAGTATAGCTCATACTCAGTACAAAACGAAGGCTAGCAAAAGACTGGGAGCGACCAACTAAGAGAGCAATAACGGCCATAATCATGCAAAGTGACAAAGCAACATTAAAAGAAGCATAAGATGGTATCAAAAGTCAAAAACTAAATGATCATAGAGGCAATGGTGACTTTGTATGAGTCTAACATGTGTGAGCATGCGCCAAGTCAACCCAAATAAAGTATCAAAGGAGAAAACCAAAATAATGCTTCCAAACGATAAAAACAACGCATGATTTTTTCAAAGGCTCATTAAGCAATCTCAGTTATTTGAGACAAGTCATGCTACAGCAAAACCACTAAGCATACTATCAAAAAGACATCAAGCATGACATGAAAAAGTCTAAGCCGTAGTCTACACAAGCTCCTTCTTGTACCACTTTTTTGCATAAAGCTTTTTCTCTTTTCCAACACCATTCAAACTTTTTATAAACACCTCTTTTTATGAAAACCAATAAGGACCAGAGGCAAAAATACACCTTGATGAAAAGATATAACAAGGTCTGAACACAAATCAAGGCAAAAAACGAAAACTAAACGCAGTTCTAGAAAAAGAAGAACACTCGTTGAAACTGCAAATGAAAAGCAAGGCAACTTCTCCAAAAGAAATTTGTTGGGGTCCAACCATTTATTGCAGCAAACAAAACTAAACTGAAAACTAAAAACAACTGACGCTCCAAGAAAAATGCATAATACATGAAGCAATAAAAATATAGTGTCTTGAAAGGTGACCTGATTTTTGCCGATGAAGAAGGGGTGCCTCGGTGGCATCCCCAAGCTTTGACGCTTGTACTTCTTGGATATTTCTTGGGGTGATGCATGGGCATCCCCAAGCTTGATCTTTTGTCCATTCTTCAACTCATCTCATCATTCTCCAATCCCTACACTTGAAAACTTCCTTCATACAAAACTAAACACAAATCTATTAGCAACATTAGTGTAAGCATAACATAGAATCAACCTCTTTTGCTTCAGGTTTCAACTCAAAACCACCACATATAAAGCATATACTACTGTAGCAACTTCCCCAAAAGTTCCGTGATCAAAAGAACTCAAAAAGAAAGCGATAAAGCGGCAAACACAAATATTGACAGAAATCTGTCAAAACAGAACAGCTGATAAAGGCCGATTTTTTAAGGGGTTTTTTATTGCTCAAATAAAATACTGTTCAACTAATGAAAGTTCGGATATAACCTGGGCCATATGAACAAGAAATAGCAGGTCCAAAAGATATACAGAGAATTTTCACGAATTTTTACGGTGCAGCACCGAAAACTGTTTCAGGACAGCAACATCCCCAAATCTTACCTCGCTAAAATTAGAGGCTTCTCTTGGCACAATAACGAAATAAAAATGATAAGGAGAGGTCATTACAGTAGTAATAACTTCCAAGACTCAAATAAAAGAAAAAGAACTGAATGTAAAAACATTGGGTTATCTCTCAAGAGTGCTTTTCTTTAACGCCTTTGAGCTAGGCGCAGAAAGTGCGAATCAAGTAATATCGAAAGAAGCATTAAGATCCACTATAGGAGTCTTTTCAACAATGAATTGAATTGTGTCCAAATGAGTTTTTGAAAACCCTTTATGATCACTCTTTAGTACACTACTTTCATCAAAAAAGTTTTCAGGACAAATCCAACTAAAATTCTTTTCCAAAGCATCATGAATTCCTGCGAGTTTACAAGGTATTGGCACTCTAAAATATTCATTGGGTGTACCAACAACTTTAACAGGCGAGCCAAGCTTATTGAATTTCTTAAAAACTTCCCTAGCTTCAATAACAACATCTCTAAATTCTATGCACAAAGTTTCCAAGATAAAAGCTTTCTTTTCAGGATCCTCAATTTCATGAAGCTTAAGAAACATGTATTGCATAAAAGGATTAAGGCTAGCAAACCTAGCTTCTAACATGTGAATCAAATAAGCAGAAGCAACTTCATAACTAGGAGCAAGCTCAGCCAAAGACTTTTTCTCAACATCTTTATGCATACTAATATGATTAAAGAACTCCTTGATGTTACTTTTTCCAATAATTGAACCACTACCTACTGAGAAGTCCTCCAAAACGTACTTAGGGAACAACATAATGAACTAGAAGTAAAGAGATAACAACTACCAAGGATTCTAATTTTTTTGGGTTTTTGATAAAACGATGCAAGTAAAAATAAAGTAAAGCAAAACAATAAACAAAGTAAAGGATGTGCGTGCGAAAACTCCCCTCGCAGAAGTCTTCTTCTTCCTCCCCGGCAACGGTGCCTGAAAAGAGCTTGATGCGGTACGGTGTTGATAGCTTTTCACCGTCCAGTTGGGAACCCCAAGAGGAAGGTATGATGAATATAGCAGCAAGGTTTTCCCTCAGTTAAGAAACCAAGGTTTATCGATCCGAAGGGGAAGAAGCGAATACGACTGAAGGTGATGCTTGATAGCCTAGTGACACTCCAACAAGGGCGCCATTTACGATCAAACGAGTTAGCGCGTCTTCAACTAGTAGCAATGTGGAACCTGCACACAACACAACCAAGTACTTTGCTCCCAACTTACGATGAGGTTGTCAATCTCACCGGTTTGCTGTAAACAAAGGAATGAGCGTATCGAGTGGAAAATAGTAATAGTATGCGAGTAAAGTAAACAGTGCGAGTAAAGTAAACAGGTGATAGCAATATAAAGGAAATAGGACCGGGGTCCACAGTTCACTAGTGGTGTCTCTCCATAAGATAAAATAATACATGCTGGGTAAACAAATTACAGTTGGGTAATTGATAGAATAAAGACAACGTGCATATGTTGAGAGGATCACTATGAGATTTACTCTGGGCATTACAACAAGATACATAGACCGCCATCCAACTTTATCTATGACTAATAATCCACTTGTGGCGAATCAATCCGAGAACTCCACAAGTATTAAGTTGCGAACAACAGATAATTGCATTAAGCAAAGTGTGTAATGTAAACAAAGCATATGCCCTCGAGCATATGAATGTTGTTTTCCCCCTAGTAGCAATAGCACATCTACAACCTTAGAGGTTTCTGTCACTCCCCCAGATTAAATAGAGGCATGAACCCACTATCGAGCATAAATACCCCCTCTTGGAGTCACTAGCAACTACTCGGCCAAGATAGCTACTAACAACGGAGAGCATGCAAGATCATAAACAACATAGAGATAGCAAAAGATAAAATTCAGTACTTCAACTCAATCATAACACCAATATTCATTGGATCCCAACAAACACAACATGTAGAATTACATAATGGTGATCTCAATCATGTAAGGTGGCTCATGAGATCTAAACATGAAGCACATGGTGGAGAAGACAACTATCTAGCTACTACTATGGACCCATAGTCCAAGGTAGACTACTCACTCATCGCTCCGGAGGCAAGCATGGCGATGAAGAAGACCTCCGGTGGTGATTCCCCTCTTCGGCAGGGTGCCGGGAAGAGCTTCTGGACCCTCCCGATCTTCGGGTCGATGGCAGCGGATTGCGATGTGTTCTGGAAAAGTGATCGGGTCCTTAGGTTTTTCCCGTCGGGGGTCTTTATAGGCGAAGGGGCATCGTCAGAAGTGGACCGAGGTGACCTCACACATAGGGGGCGCAGCCCAGCCCCTGGCCGCGCCGCCCAGTTGTGTGGGGCCCTCTTGGTTCTCTAGAAGCTTCGGTGAAATTCTGGGCGACTGGCTTTGGTTTCGTCCAATTCCGAGAATATTTCCTGTGTAACTTTTCTGAAACACAAAAATAGCAGAAAACAAGGAACTGGCACTGTGGCGACTTGTTAATAGGTTAGTTCTGGAAAATGAATAAAAGTGCCACGAAGTGTAACGAAACACTAAGCAAATGGTGTAAAAACAAGCATGGAGCATCAAAAATTATAGATACGTTTGAGACGTATCAGAGGGCCGGGAGGCGACGGTGGTTGGGGAGGCTCACCGGAGTGGAGGCGGGCGGCGGTGAGGTGTCCCGGCGGCGGAGGGAGGTCGACTCGTCCGCTTGGGGATGGAAGGAGGTCGGTGGAGAGCCGGGTGCACCGGGAACGGGCGGTCGCCACGGCGGTGGTCTGCGGAGCGGCGAGGTCGCCGAGCTCAGCCTAGGGCATGGGAGAGAGGGAGATGTTGTCTAGGAGGTTTCTGTGAGTGAGGTGAGGTAGACGGAGGAGTCGGAGATGCCTTTTATAGGCCAAACAGGTGGTATGGGAGGGTGGCCTGGGACGGCGGAGCACCGTGTCTTCGGGTAAAGAGGAGGAAAGGGGAGGATCGTTGGGGGTGGTCACGAGCTGCGGGGCACCTATAAAGCCTTCTGGCGTGTCAGGATAAGGCGGGCACAGGGATTCACAGGGGAGCCCTATGGGAGCCTGCGGCTGCTCTTCCTCGTTTCTCTGGCCAGATTACGGTGAGGGGAGGTAAAGGGGAGAGAGGGGAGGGCAAGTGGGAGCAATGCAGTGATCCTAGAGCAAGTGGCCAGCCCCAGGGCATCTAGGCACACTGCCCACTTGCATACTTTTAAAAATCCAAAATCTTTCCTTTCAGGTATTCGATAGAATGTCCACAAGAAATTAATTTTTGAAATTTGAAATTTTTTAGGTTTGGGTGCTCACTATATTGGATAGTAATGCCAAATATATTTTTGTTAGGTCCAAAGGTGCTATTTTGCTAAAATCTTATTTTAATTTGTGAATGTCTTATGAATAGAATTCAAACTTTGGACCATTTTAAAATAGGGTTGGGGGAGGAATTTGTTGAAAGTTAAAACTACAATTTGAAACTATGTTATCAGATCTTGGATGACTTGTAGAAAAGCATCCATGCCTAGTTCAACATTTTCTTAATCCAATGGGTTGAAGTGGTCTAGTCAATAATATTTTCTAGATCATTTTCTTATTCTTTTCTATTTAGGGTTTTGTGAACTTTCCTATTTCTTGTTGTTTTCTTTATTCTTGTTTATGTTGCAGGCTTCTCTTAATTTCCATCAACATACACACTTAAGCAAGTACCACAAAGTCATATGAAACAAACATGCACACACATAAAAAAGTTTTACTTTACCCCAAATTATATAATAGTTGAGTACAAATCTTTGGGTTGTTACAATCTTCCCCCCTTCAAAAGAATCTTGTCCTCGACTTTCACAAGCTAAGAACTAAAGAGATTAGGAAATTCAGTCTTGAGATAATCTTCTCTTTCCCAAGTGGCTTCATCTTCAGTGTGGTTGCTCCATTGAACCTTCAGAAACTTGATACTTCGAGTTCGGGTGGTTCTGTAAGCTTCCTCTAGGATACGAATAGGTACTTCATGGTAGGTGAAATCTTTATTTATATCCACAGAGCGATGATCAATATTTTTGAAAATTTTTGGCTTCTCTGGAACTTCAAGACATTTCCGAAGTAGGGAAACATGAAAGACATCATGTACTTCGGACAATTCTGGGGGCAATTCTAGCTGATAGGACACTTCTCCTTGGCGAGCTAGTACCTTAAAAGGTCCAATATATCTTGGTGCAAGCCTTCCCTTGACTTGGAATCTTTGCATTCTTTTAAGTGGTGACACACGAAGATAAACAAAATCTCCGACTTGGAAAGTCAGCTCTCGACGTCTCTTGTCAGAATAGCTCTTCTGTCGGGACTGGGCTGCCTTGAGGTGCTCATGGATTATGCGAACCTTTTCTTTGGCTTCTTGTAGAATATCAGGTCCAAAGATTTTGCTATCTCTAGTCTCAGACCAATTTAAAGGGGTACGACACTTCCTTCCATATAAAGCTACAAATAGTGCCATTTGCAAACTTGCTTGATAGCTGTTGTTGTATGAGAATTCTGTGAAAGGTTGACAATCTTCCCACTTGGTGCCATAAGCTAATACACAAGCTCGTAGCATATCCTTTAGAATTTGGTTCACTCTCTCAGTTTGGCCATCAGTCTGCGGGTGATAAGCTGTGCTGAAAGCTAACTTGGTTCCCAAAGCTTGATGTAGACTCTTCCAAAATCTTGAGGTAAATTGGGTACCTCGGTCGGACTCAATGGTTTTAGGAACTCCATGAAGACTAACAATTCTGGATAGGTATAAATCTGCCAACCGGCCCGAGGTATAGGTGGTCTTGACAGGGATAAAGTGGGCAACTTTGGTCAATCTATCCACAATGACCCAAATAGAGTCATTTCCACGGCTAGACTTTGGAAATCCGGTGATGAAATCCATTCCAACGGACTCCCACTTCCATTCTGAAACTTGCAATGGCTGCAGCAGTCCAGCAGGACATTGATGTTTAGCCTTGACTTTCTGGCAAATATCACACTTGGATATATATGAAGCAATTTCTCGCTTCATTCCATGCCACCAAAATTGTTTCTTCAAATCCTGGTACATTTTGGTTCCACCTGGATGAATTGAATAAGGTGTCTCATGGGCTTCTTTCGTAATGGATTCTTTTAGTTCTGAATCAGCAGGCACACAAATACGTCCCTTATACCAAAGGACTCCTTGTTCATCTTCTTCAAATCCTGGCACTTTGCCAGTACTAATTCGGCGCTTGATTCCTTCAATACTTCCATTTCCTTTCTGGGCTTCCTTGATTTGGCTCATTAATGTATTTTGAAGCTCAAGATTAGCTAAAAATCCTTGGCTAACTAGCTCCAATCCAAATCTTTCAAATTCTTGATGTAACTTGGGTTGCTCCTCCTTGATCAACATGTTTAGGGTGCATGGCTTTCTACTAAGATCATCGGCCACCACATTGGCCTTTCCAGGATGGTAGTGAATTCCAAGATCATAATCCTTAATTAGCTCTATCCACCTCCTTTGCCTCATGTTCAACTCCTTCTAGGAGAAAATATATTTTAAACTCTTATGGTCTATGTAAATCTCGCAGTGATTACACATGAGGTAGTGTCTCCATGTCTTCAGAGCGAGACCTACGGCTGCTAACTCAAGGTCATGGGTTGGATAGTTTTCTTCATGAGGTCAGAGCTGTTGAGACAAGTATGCTATGACCTGGCCTTCTTGCATTAACACGCATCCAAGCCCAAGTTTGGAAGCATCGCAATAGACATCAAAACTCTTGGTGATATCTGGCATGGTTAAAACTGGTACGGTAACCAACCGCTTCTTAAGCTCTTGAAAACTTTCCTCACACTTAGGGGTCCATTCAAATTTCTTGTCCTTCTTCAACAATTGGGTCATGGGTCGGGCAATACTAGAAAACCCTTCAACAATCTTGCAGTAATAACCTGCTAATCTGAGGAAACTTCTAACTTAGGTTTGGGTTGTAGGTCCTTCCCAGTGCACGATAGATTGAATCTTCTTGGGGGCAATGGAAACTCCTCCGACTGATAATGCATGCCCTAAGAATCCCACTTCCTTTAACCAAAATTCACACTTACTAAACTTGGCATAAAGTTGATGTTCTCTCAGGGTTTCCAGGACTAATCTCAAATGGTTGGCATGATCTTCTTCAGACTTTGAGTAAACAAGGATGTCATCAATGAAGACAACAACAAACTAATCCAAAAACTTCATGAATACCTTATTCATGAGATTCATGAAATAGGCTAGGGCATTGGTTAATCCAAAGGACATTACGGGGTACTCATACAATCCATATCGTGTTGTGAAGGCTGTTTTAGGTATATCAGTTGCATGGATCTTTAGTTGATGGTATCCAGTCCTAAGATCTATCTTTGAGAAGACTTGTGCATCGGTCAATTGGTCATACAGGTCATCAATCTTTGGGAGAGGATACTTATTCTTGATGGTAACATCATTTAGCTTGCGGTAATCAGTGCACAGTCGGCGGGAACCGTTACTTTTATCCACAAACAAAACAGGTGATCTCCAAGCGAACGAACTCGGCCTAATCAAGCCTTTACTCAAGAGGTCATCAAGTTGTTTCTTTAATTCCACTAATTCATCTGGGTTCATTCGGTATGGTCTCTGGGCTATTTATGTCTACACACGCGTCTGTTCTTGTAGACAGTGTTGGGCCTCCAAGTGCAGAGGTTTGTAGAACAACAGCAAGTTTCCCTTAAGTGGATCACCCAAGGTTTATCGAACTCAGGGAGGAGGAGGTCAAAGCTATCCCTCTCAAGCAACCCTGCAATTACGATACAGAAAGTCTCTTGTGTCCCCAACACACCCAATACACTTGTCAGATGTATAGGTGCACTAGTTCGGCGAAGAGATAGTGAAATACAAGTAGT